>JAQPPZ010001237.1:3000000-3410007 GCA_028583015.1 Wollemia nobilis
AAAATATGATGGTTTTTTATGATGGTAAAAAATTTCCCTAATAGACCCTACGAGGATGGTTTAAAATCGCACTTAAAAATCACCCTTTAAAAAAAATATTCACGGGAAATTCATTATGTAGTATTGTTGATTTTAGGGTTCAAGATATCAAAATGAATTCCATCCCTTGTATTTTTAATGTCTTCTCTTTTCTTCCATACATTAAATTAATTTTTTTATATGGTGGGGAAAATTGTATGGCATGGCTAATTTTTGAATCAAATACATCTATGTCTTTTTTGGCATTCATACACAACTTTTATAATTGAGATATTTTTCTTTTCCTTATGAACAAGATATTGTTGGCAAAGGTGTTGTTGTCATGTACTTATTTTCATCCATTCGAGTATTTATGTGATGGGTTGCTTATAGTTTCTTAGCTTTTTGGATTCAATATTCATATTATCTTAGGTTTTTTCAAAGTGTCATCAACCTTTTTTTCATATTTCTACATCTATTTTATTTCTTTTCATTAGAATTTATACTTTTGTTTTATTCTTCATATTTCTACAACCTATCAAACTATAAGAAACACATCACATAAATACTTAAATGTATGAAAATAAGTACCTCATAGCAGTGCCTTTGCCAAAATATAATGTTCATAAAAAAATAAAAATATCTCAATTATAAAAGTTGTGTATGAATACCAAAAAAGATGTAGATGCATTTGATTCAAAAATTAGCCATGCCATATGATTTTCCCCACCATATGAACAAATTATTATTAATGTAGATTAAAAACAATAGAATTTGGAAATTCCAATGAAAAGAAATAAAATAGATGTAGAAACATGAAAGCAAGGTTGATGGGTCTTTGAAAAAACCTAAGATAATATGAATCTTGAAGCCAAAAAGCTAAGAAACTATAAGCAACCCATCACATAAATACTTGAATGGATGAAAATAAGTACATGACAAAAACACCTTTGACAAAAATATCTTGTTCATAAGGAAAAGAAAAATATCTCAATTATAAAAGTTGCATATGAATACCAAAAAAGACATAGATGCATTTGATTCAGAAATTAGCCATGTCATACAATTTTCCCCACCATATGAACAACTTAATTTAATGTGTGGAAGAAAATAGAAGACATTACAAATACAAGGGATGGAATTCATTTCGATATCTTGAACCCTAAACTCAACAATACTACTTAATGAATTTCTCATGAATATATTTTTTAAAGGGTGATTTTTAAGGGCGATTTTAAACCATCCTCTTAGGGTCTATTAGGGCAATTTTTTACCATCATAAAAAACCATCATATTTTAAGCACCCTTAAAATAATTTTTTAGTGAAGGTGATTTTAAACCACCCTCTTAGGGTCTATTAGGGTGATTTTTTACCGTTGTAAACAACTACCATATTTTAGGCATCATAAAAGCCTTTTTCGGTGATGGTGATTTTAAACTGCCCTCTTAAGGTCTATTAGGGTTGTTTTTTACCATCGTAAAAAGTCATCATATTTTAGCTGCCCTTAAAATCATTTTTTAGTGTAATGTGAGGCTCATTGTATTATAGTCCATCATATTGATAATGTTAATAACACTCCCGCTATCAACACCATGGACACCATGGAGTTGCTTAAGAAATTTTAGGGATTGTATGATTATATTTATTCCACACAAATAAGAATGTTGGGATATGATCTTATACATCATAAAAAGTCATCATATTTTAGGTACCCTTAAAATCCTTTATCAGTGTAATGTGAGGCTCATTGTATTATAGTCCATCATATTGATAATGTTTATAACACTCATGCTATTAACACCGTGGACACCATGGAGTTGCTTAAGAAATTTTAGGGATTGTATGATCATATTGATTCCACAAAAATAAGAATGTTGGGATATGATCTTATATCTTTGTTTATGGAATCAGTTGATATTTTTGATGAGTATATTAGTCACTTGAACTTAACACAATAAGATATCTTTTGACCTGTATTTCATACTCTACCTCTGTTGAAGATAAAGCAACCACCTATTGCTTTTTACTATGCCATGAGACAAGACCAGATCCAAGATGAAATACATATCCTGATGTTGATTTTCTGTCATCTAGGGATCCAGCATAGTCAGAGTCAGTGTAACTCTGTAAGAAGAATGAGTTATTCTTCTTATACTCTAGACCATAATCTACACTACCCTGAATGTAGTGAAGAACCCTTTTAGCTGCTTTCCAGTGAGAGACCTTTGGTTCCTGCATGAACCGAGAAAGATAGTTTACAACATAAGTAATGTCTGGTCTAGTATTGGTCAGATAGATGAGGCTTCCAATCATCTATCTATATAGCGTGCCATCTACCTATGGTGATTCATCATATCGTGATAACTGAAGCCCTGATTCCATCGGTGTTGCTTTGGGCTTACAATCAGTCATACGATATTTTTCTACTAAAGTCTTGGCATACTTTTTTGAGTCACCCTAAGATGATTCTTCTTCTGTTCTATCTCAAGGCCAAGATAGTAGTGGAGAAGTCCAAGATCTGTCATATCAAATGACTCTTTCAAGTCATCCTTCACGACGTTAATCAATTTCTCTGAATTATCGGTAATGATCAGATCATCTACATATAATACAAGAATCACTATTTCAGAACCTGTGTTCTTGATATAGATATTTGCATCAGATGGACTTCTCTTGAAACCGTGTTGTAGGAGGTGACTATCCATTTTGATGTACCATGCTCTTGGGGCTTGTTTCAGCCCATATAATGATTTGACCAATTTGCAAACTTGTTGCTCATGGCCTTCCTCAGAAAATCCTGGAGGTTGAGTCATGTATACCTCTTCTTTTAAGTCACCATTTAGAAAGGCACTTTTTACATCCATCTGATGTAATTTCCATCCGAACTGTGCTGCCATAGCACAAAGAACTCGAATGGTGGTCATCCTTGCAGTGGGTGCAAAGGTTTCCTCATAATCAAGGCCTTCCTTTTGAGCATAGCCCTTCACCACAAGATGGGCCTTATGCTTATCTATGGTACCATCTGCCTTATATTTGATTTTGTAAACCCATTTGCAGCCTATGGGCTTCTTTCCTTTAGGCAAATCGACCAACTTCCAAGTTTTGTTTTTAATGAGGGATTTATGTTCAGCATCCATAGCTGCCTTCCATTGAGGCTGACTAAGTGCTTCATCAACTGTAGAAGGTTCATTTTCATCATATGATGACATATAAACCCTCTCCTCATCAACTTCCATATCTTCTCCACTTTCTAACTCTTTATTAACAGAAAGCTCTTGAAAATATTTACAAAGATCATCAACTGAAGTAGATGCTTCTGCATTTTTCTGTCGAGACATGCTTCGTGTCTTTGGACGATTGAGAGTGAGATCTGGTGGTGAAGTGAGTTTGGAATCTTTCATAGTACTAGTATACCATTTTGGAGGCTTTTTCTGTTGTTGAGGAGTCTGTGGTTGTTGCTCCTCATCTTCCAGGTATACTGATGTAGTGTTAGATGTGAAAGCTTCATCAAACACTACATCTCTACTAACATGTATTTTCTTGGTGAATGGATCTATCAACCGATAGCCTTTTGAGAATTCATCATATCCAAGAAAAACACACTGTAGAGTCTTCTCATCTAACTTCTTTCTTTTCTCCTTAGGTATATGCATAAAAGCCTTACACCCAAATACTCGTAGATGAGATATGGAGGGTTTCCTTCCACTCCATGCTTCCTGAGGAGTCATACCTTCAAGAGCCCATGTGGGTGCTCTATTTAGAAGATATACTGTAGTTGTTATAGCTTCAACCCAGTAACTGTGCTCAAGATTGGCTCCCTTAAGCATACATCGAACCATTTCCATAATGGAACGATTTCTTCTCTCAACAACTCCATTTGACTGAGGAGAATAGGTTGTTGTCAACTGTCTTTTTATCCCATGTTTCTATAAAAATGAGGAAAATTCTTTTGATGTGTATTCCCCCTCGATCTGAATGGAGGGTCTTTATGAAACATCCTGATTCTTTCTCAACTAGCTTCTTGAACTGCTGAAAATAGTCAAATGCTTCAGACTTCAACTGCAAGAAGAAGACCCACATTTTTCGTGAGTGATCATCTACAAACAATTGAAAATACCTTTTTCCTCCACAACTAGTAGACATAGGACCACACAAATCTGTGTGAACTAACTCCAAAGGTACTTTAGCTCGAAAAGAGCTAGGTTCAAAAGGTACTCTATGTTGCTTTCCTGACAAGCAATCTGAGCACACTGGCAAAGTAGATGAAAGAGTAGGCAGTCCTTTCACCATTTGATACTTACTGAGTTCAAGTAAATACCCTGAGCTTAGATGCCCAAATCTCTTATGCCATAGAGAAGTGGCCTCTTTTGTGGTTACTGCCATTGCAGTATGTGGTGAGGTAATTGCATCTAAGGTGAACAAACCATGTTTGTATGAACCTGTTGCTATCTGTTTTCCTTTCTGAGTGATAAAGCAACGTTTCTTTTCTTTGTCCACTTTGAAATTGACATTCATGTTATTGTCCAGGATTTGTGGAACTGACAAGAGATTATTTTTCAATCCTGGTACATAAAGAACTTTTTGAATCTTACATTCTCCATCTGGAAGGGAGACAGAAACACTTCCTTCTCCCTGAACTCGATAGGTCTGATCATCAACAATGGTTACCGGTCTACCTTCTCGAGCCTCAAATGTCTCAAACCAGGACTTATCGCCAGTCATATGTTTACTAGCGCCTGAATCTATGTACCAAATAATATCCTTGTGAGGGGAGTCTATATGTGTCATGAGCACTTTGTGTGCTCGTTCAGAGTCCGAACTAGAATCTTCAATGACAACAACATGTCCTTGTTGTTGTTTGTTCTTGTTCTTGGGTTTGCCTTTGCCCTTATTTTGTCCTTGTTCATTGGGTGGTTTGTTCTTAAACCAACATCTTTTGGTTTCATGAGTGTCTTTATCACAAATTTTACAATACTGCTTCTTCTTCTTAATCTCTTTGCCTTTACCCTTGTCTTTGTTAGAAGAAGATCCTTTCTGTTGATTCCACTTTTTCTTTCCACCTTGTCTGTTTGAGAAAAGGGCATTGTTGGATGCCTCATCTCTTTGGAGTTGATTAGCTTCCTCAGTTTGAAGCATATTTACCAACTCTACAAAAGTCACTGTCCTTCCAGAGACTTGTAGTGAAGTGATCAACATTCTATAGGAGTCGGGAAGAGCCCTCAAAATGATAGAGGTCAGGACTTGGTCTTCTACTTTTTCTCCTAAAGATTGCAGTTTTGTTTTCAATTCTGCCACTCTGCAGAGGAATAGCTCTACTATTTCTCCAGATTTCATATGAAGAGTATGAAGCTGAGTTTGAAGGTTAAGAATCGTTGATTGATTCTTTCCCTCAAATATGGTAGCTAAGGCATCCCATGCCTCCTTACCATTTTTAGCTTCACTGATATGAGGTTGGATATCATCAGTAATAGCTAGCAAGATCAATAAGGAAAGTCTTTTATCCTTTTTATCATAGGTTGTTTGATCTGCTCCAGGTGATGTGGGTCTAGTCTCATTGCCAGCCACTATTTCCCACATATCCTCTATAGTTAAAATGGCTTTCATCTTAGTTTTCCAGGCAGAATAATTTGAACCTTTGAGCAGTTGGCTCTCAGTGAGATACTTGTTGATCATGGCCATGGTGAAGGTTTCAAATTTGATATGACTAAGATGACTTTATCTTGCAGTATACCCTCAAAAGAGTATATGGAAGATTTTAATTTGCTCTTTAAGATATTTAATGACACCTACCTTAACACCCTTAACAAGGGATGAAAAGTTTGAGGAAATTAAGCCAAACAAATAGAGCAAATTAAAGGGGTAGGTTTTGAAAGACTTTTGATTTTGCTCTCTAGGATATTTAATGGCACCTGCCTTAACACCCTTCAAGAAGGATGGAAAGTTTGAGGAAATTAAGCCAAACAAAGAGAGTGAATCAAGGTGTTTGGATTTTGACCTTTTGATGGGGTGTAAAAATTGACTTGTTTAACCTGTGCAAGGTGTAGCACGATTTTAGTGAAGTTTGGGTTTATGAAATGCTCTTCAGTGTTCTTTATGATTGTTTAATTGCACACAAAAAACATGATTGTTAGTGCAATAATCAAAACAAGAGAGCAACCCAAATTATTATCACTATAGGTGTCGGATGCAACCGAGAATGCACCTAGTATAGTCAATTTTTAAGAAAAGGTGTCGAGTACAATCGAGAATGCACCTTTTTTACTTTGAAATATCCCCCCTTTCTCTTTACAATTTTGCAAAAAAAATAGAATCACCAAATATGACTTCTATCCCCCCTTAATTTGTACAAAATTTTGAAAAATTTGAGCACTCCTTTCAAGACAAGTCGACACACGACCCGCGTTTGAAAGGCTTCCAGACCAGTCGACACACGACTTTGGTTTTTGTCTTCAACACTCAAGCATGAGGATCAAAAAATAGGTTCAAAATATTTCTCAAGTTTACAACAAAAAAGTTGCAATTTTATGTCTTATATCTCCTTTGTGAAGGAGAAAACAAAAGCAAATTTTTGATTTTGTTGCAAAGAAAATGACCTATGTTCTTCCTCAATGTTTTAAATCTCTTTGTTTTGCAATAGAAGTTTGAGTTGCTATGTCTTTTTATCTCCAAAAATGTGTGAAGAAAACTATAGAACTTTGAGGATTTATTGCAAAAAATGTTGAAGAAATCCTTTGTTTTTGAAAAATAATTTGGTTTAATTTAAAAGATCTCTAAGTTCAAAAAAACTAATAAAATACTTTTAAAGACTAAAATTCTTTATAATTAAGCAAAATTGGGAAAAAAATCAATTATAAAGGCTTAAAATTGACATTTTTGACCAATTTATACTATATTATAAAAAAATATCAAAAAAAATATTAAAAAGCTTTAAAAACTATAGAAAAATTAAAAATTTAATTAAAAAAACCAAATTATGGTAAAAACCTTGCAAAATGGTGGCGTGCGGGCTCGAACACGCGACCCGCTTGGCCCAAGGCATCCGCCTTGGCCAACCAAGCTGCCGACTGGCTTGGAACTGAAGCCCCGACGCTTGGTATTGAAGAAGCCGATGGGCTTCTTCAAGGGATCTGTGGGATTTATCCCACATGCATCCCATAGGGGGATGCAAGAGGCTTGAAAAACCTCAACACTCCCCTGTGGAGTGATTGCCTACGGGCAATCTGAGTCGGTCCCCCACCCTTTTGGACGTCGCTACGTGGCGCCAAAGGGTTGTCCGTCGAGTCTGAGTCATCCTGTGGCTGTCCGCCACGTGTCAGGTCTGAGTCAGGTCGTCTGTCCAGTCAGCATCCAGGTGGCGCATGGCCAGTGTGCCACGTGTCGCCTAGTCAGTAGTCCTAGTCAGCTCACCAAGTCAGCAGTCCAGGTCAGCACCTTAGGGTGCGTGCTAGATCTCACCACGTGTTAGGTCTATTGGGATCGAGGGCCTCCTGCCCTCATGGATCTCGAGGTGGTCGATGATCGGAGGGCCTCCTGCCCTCTCAGATCTCGATTGTGGGGCTCGGATCTCGAGGATCGAAGGGCCTCCTACCCTCTCGGATCCTGGGTGGCACCTGGTGTGCGTCCAACTAGGAGGGGAGGGTGCTCCTGCCCTCTCGGCTCTCCTAGTCTATGGAGTCCACGTGGGAGCGTGAGGGTGCTCCTACCCTCGATGCGCTCCCACTGGTGGCTCTGTGGGGGCTCGGGCCCTGTGAGCGGGAGCCGAGGCAGGGCTCCTGCTCTCCACGGGCGTCGAGGTGGTCGGTCGACCGTTGAGCCCGATCGACAACAAAATGTTGTCGATCTGCCGGCTCGATGAGGGCGGTCGATCGCCGCTCTCGATGCGCTCCTTGCCTTGGGTCATGGTCGATCGACCCCAAGGTTTCCTAGGCCCTGGCAGGTCGAGTTGACCTGGCCAAAAATGGGCCTCGCTCCGCCATCGAGCTCGCCTGTTGAGGTGGGTTTGGTGGCATCCAAATGTCACCAGCTCATCCTCCGGGTGAGCCAAAAAAGTTGGCTCTGATGCCAATGTAGCAAATTAGGTGAAACAATATTGAGATTAATCAAAATTATTCATTACTAACATTAGCATTAGGACTAATGTTATATAATACATAAAATAGCAATGCCAACTAATTCTCCCTTAACCACGCTAACAAACGCGCCTGGTCAGGTATAGAGTTAGGTTTAGGATTGACTACCTAGGATATTTAGGATTTAACCTACTTACCATTAGATATTTGAAACAGTAAATATCTACATGGTAATAGTACAAAGTAAATGTAATAATCTATGTAGTATAATGCAATATACTACCTATTTTACCCTAACAATTTTAGTAAAAAATCATTAAAAGATTGACTAAAAAAGTAAAATGTGTAGAAATTGCTAATATTTTATAAAACAAAGTAGAAATTTAGATGCCCTTCGAAATTTTGTCATGTAGGTAATTAGGTGAAATAAAGATAATCCAAAAGGAAGAAATTTAAGAGTTGTTTAAGCTTTATATAAAATAAGACTCATAGATCTACAAAAAATATTCCATTATGCAACTCTGTATGGGAAAATTTATTTGTTTAGAGGGAATTTTGAATTATTATGGAACAAAGGTTAGTTGGATTTCCAAACTAACACGTAGTTGCTCTTTCAACCACATAATCAGAATATGTAGCTATTACGAAGGTAAGCAAAGAATTCATATGGTTGTAGAGATTTATGGAAGAGTTGGGTAAGGTGCAAGAAGATGGTAAATTATGGAGTGATATCCAAAGTTCTATAAACCTTGCTAAGAACTCAACTTTCTAATCAAGGACCAAGCACATTCAACACATATATCACTTCATACGCTTATTAATGGAGGATGATTATTTGAAGTTGGGTAATATCCATACATCACAAAATCGTGTTAATATGCTTACCAAGGTTGTAACAAGGGAGAAGCTGAGATTTTTCTCTACTTCGGTTGGTATTAAGGAGTAATATCAAATATGAGGATGTTTTAGTCCTATGTTGTAAGGTGTTGTAGTGGATTTAGTCTCCAAGAGGGAGATTGATAAGAATGGAGCCTAAAGATAGAATTTGTCAATCCAATTAGGAATAGAATTGTAGACACCAAAATAGCACCAATTTGATTATGTGACTACAAAAACTGATCCCTATGACACACACAGCCCCCAAGGCAGCCCCCAGAGGTTAAACAATGGTCCTAACCACTCTCACAGCAGTTTTGGAAGGTCAGAGGTCAATTTGGCACCTTTTAGGCACCCTGCTCTCTACTCGTCTCACCCAGGGACGATTACAAACTGGTATTCATCCCACCTTGGGACGATTAGCAGTATTCGCCCTTGGGTGGGGTGAATTGCAGGTTTGACGGGCAAAAAGTCAAATCTTGACAAATGGCAGCTCAGATCCGCCACTTAACTCCTCCTTCATTGCATGTGAGGGTGAGTGAGCATTTTTGAGTGCTAGAGGCAGTTACAGGGGCAGTCATGAAGTCCTAAATCAGGGAGGAATCTCCTCCCTCATAGGAAGGCATGATTGCCAAGTGGCGCCTCTGCATGCTCATCCAAAGAGACCATCAGGTCTATAAAATGGTGAGTCTTCTCACCCCAAAAATAGACAGAGAAGGAGCATTTTGAGCAATGAAGTGCTACCGTTTTACTACCTCACATCCTTTCGATTTGTGCCTTCCACATCCTTGATCTCTTTTGCAAGGGAGGTCATTGGGTGACTATTGGAAGCACAAATCCAGACCCCAAAACCCGACATCTGGTCACATTGTCCTACCAAATTTTTTGACAACACTCAATAAGAAGTTTTGGACCAATTCCAAGTGGATTGGTGCCAAAACAGAGCCCCAAATATCGGGCGTCCTGCCCGTGGGCGCCCCCGCACTGCTGCAGGTCTAATCATCCCACCCCAGAATGATTAGGAATATATGGTAGATTTCCTTTCTATCATTTTTGCATTGGATTCTATGCTTCTTAAATAGGTTGTAGTTTAAATTTCATCTTGTTTTGAGCAATTTTGACCATGTTTCTATTATTTCTCGCCTCTACTAACATGCAGGTAGCATCATCAAATTCCCGGTGATAGAGGCCAAATTGGAGAAATCTGACCTTCTGGGTCTTCCCAAAATGCCCCCTTTTACCTAACCCCCAACTTTGCAGGTCATCTGGAGCCTCCAGGATAGGACATTTAGGGCAGTACCTTTTGACATTTTGTTGCAGGTTTATTCGTCCCACCCCAGAGCGATTAGAAATCCATGACAATTTTTTTGACTGTTCCATTTGCAGTGCCCTCCTGGTAATGCCCTTGTGCTTCTATGAAATTTTTAGGTCATTTTGATTCATTTTACCTATCGTTTTATTCAATTTTATGCATGCATCCTTCATGGGCTTTAGAGATCAAATGCTTCATTTTATCTACAGGTGCTACTGATTATTTCTTATTTCCTTGAACGCAGGATCTTGACATTAGGGGAGTAACAAGGAGTCAAAATTCATCAACACCAGTGGCGACAACATTTTGGTCCACCCATTTTACATGTGGGCATGCGAAAGAAGGTTCACTAATACATGATTGTAAACGAAGCAATGTTAACGCTCCTAGCCCCTGAAAAGGGAGGAGGCGTCTTGTAACCGAGATTTAAAAGCATATCAATAAAATGGTTGTGCATTCCATACTTGCTTTTGTTTTGTTTCAATTCATTCATTTCTCTCCTTTCATGCATTTTCAATTTCTAGGACTTAAGCGTTATCTTTTGCCTCGCATGCATTGCACTTAGTGTTTCCTTTTTGCTTTCGTATCCTCGTGCTTTTAGTGGTGATCACGGTGGGACCTTGTCCTCTATTTTTTGAAATCAGAAATCTGATCAAAACTTGCTTCTTTTTGCTTGTAGGTACCACTTTTCAAATGCTGGACTGCTATTCGTTCCAGCCTGTGGCGAGTGTAGGACTGTAATTCGTCTGACCCAGGGATGAATGAGAATTCGTCTCACCCTATGAAGAATTCAATTTTGTTATTCATCTCACCCAGGGACGAATAGCTCTCTGTGTAGTTTCAGGGTAGAAACTCAAAGGCATCCTATTTGGGCAGAGAAGAGGTAGGGGTTCTTAGCATCCTCTATTTTTTTTCTGTTTTTGTTTATTTGCTTGCTTAGGGAAATTTGTTGCTGCATGTTTAATTTTATTTGCAATAAAAATAACCCCACACACATCATGTGGTAATTTAAAAACCAAGGATCTGGTCGTAAAACCCCAGCCCTTGATCAAGACCAACGGTGGATTTCATCACCACCTTGGCTTGAATTTTGCATCCATTACCCCGATCGCTACCATTGCTAGACGTAAATCCTAATGAAAGCTGACCAAGTGTAGCTGGGGTGATTCCCAGTGCATGAGGATAAGTCTTCTATGGTAGGTGTCATAAACAGGGTGATCCCCCTTTCGTACCGCCTATGTTCCACGTACCATCTGCTCTCACGTACCTATAGTTTCCCTCACGTAAGGGCGGGTATATAGAGAGGTTGGTATATCGGCATGGCAATGGTATATCAAAGGGGCGACCATTTTTGGGAGTCATAAGAGCCATCATATTGCATTTAAACATTCTTTACAAAACTTTCAAAACAAAAAAAAAAAAAAATCAAAACACACTAAACCAGGTTTAGGGCACATTCTAATATTTAAACGAGATAATCATTGCTTTGTGTGTGTGTGATCCTTTCTATTTAGTGCAATATAAAAATCATAAAAGATAAAAAAAAAAAAAATCTACGCATCTTGTAGAGAGGCACCACCATGGTATTCACTCATAGCCAAGCCCAATCACGGGCAGAAGCTACGAAGAGTGTACAGGGGGGGACAAGTCGCCTCCGCTACAGCCCCAAGGACTTGGTCATTCCACCTTGGCGGCCCGACACACATGATAGTCCACATTGTACCTTGATGGAATGAGACTATAGGGGCACCCCTTCAAGGAAGAGTCCATACATGTGGCACTCAATATAGATGGGAAAGCTCCCTTAGACGCCCGGTATGAGTGGCCACCATGCGATGAAGTGCTAGGGCAACGTAGGGTCCACAAGGAGGGGCCACATGATTACATCATCCCTCCTTTACCCCCTCTTGTTGTCAGAAACAACAAGACAAATCCAGAGCACAAGGCTCTTCAGGAGGGGTGAGCCAACTCTACCCATCCCTTTCTCACTTACGAAAGGGAGCATGAGGAAGACCACTACCTTCCTCAAGAGCAATATACAACATGGGAGCAATGCGCCTCCACACTTGCTATATATCAGGGTCACCCACTGAGGCCAGAGCCTCGGGTGAATGCCGCTAACCTCGATAGAGGGAAGCACCCTATAGAAATCTTGGATCCCCAAGACCGAGATAGATGCATAGGGGAGGCATCTAGGCCTCCTAGACTCAAGACGACAGAGCAAATCGACCTGGCATTCACCAGACATGCCACCCACCAAGCGTAGATCACGCAGCTTGAGTAGGACCAACAACAACTAGAGCATCTATATCGCCTTAGAAAAGAGCGCATTCGATGCCAAACAGATGAGCTACTTTGCAACACTATGCCTGAGAGGGTTCCAACCCCCCAAACATAGAGGGTAGAAAGGTACAAGAGGCACAATCCCTTAGTGCAAGATAGGTCTCCAAGACCTTACCAAGCGCTGCCTCCAAGACCCCCTAGACCTGAGTGGGAGGCCACTCCCAGGAACAACGATGGGTACCCTCCGTGGGTGCCCACCCCTATTCATAGGTCTCACTCGAGAACTCCTCAAGAAGCTTATGAGGAGTATGAGCAAGAAGAAGAGCGGGCTGAAATGCCCTATCAAGGCAGAGGGGCTACTATTCAGCCACCCCTCTATAGGCCTCAAGTTCCCCGCAACCCGCAACGGGAACAAGTTACGGAGGAAGAAATCAAGTCCTCTGATGCATATAAAGCGTTGTTAGAGTGCTTGGAGTCTATGGAAACCAAAACTTCTGGGCCCCAAAAGCCCACTTTACGACAACTCCGCAGTCACCCTGTGCATCCATTAGTGTCGGCACCCCCTTACCCCGAACATTTTAAACTACCCCAGTTGGCAACCTTTAGAGGGGAGGAGGATGCTCAAGAGCATGTGACTAGGTTCCTGAGCCAATGCTTTGGCATTCAGGACAATGATGCTTTGTTGTTAAGAACATTGATAACCACGTTCGTAGGCCCTGCCTCGGACTGGTTCACTCAACTACCAAAGCACAGCATCTACAACTTAGATCAGCTAGTGGATGCGTTCCTCGAATGCTTCGCCTTCAACACCAAGAAGAAGGCATCACTAAGCGATCTGGCCAGCCTCAAGCAGTATGAGGAAGAAACCATGGCAGCATATGGGAATCGATGGAGGACGCTACTTTCAAAGCTGCCCTACCTCCCTCCTATGTCTGATCTTACACAAATGTTCTCAAAGAGCTGTTTGAGATCGATCTCCATGCTATTGCAGCTGCAGCAATATGCCACCTTGGAAGAAGCCCTGGCGCAAGCCAGAATCATCGAGGAGATCAAAATTTAGGATGGCGAGATTGCCAAGCCTAAGAAAAAGGAGTGGTCTAAGAATGCCAAGATAGGGACCATGCAACCAAAACCCGCTATGGTTAATCAGGTTGCCATCAACATCCCTAAGCCTGCACAAGCAACATAGCCTCAAAAGGCTAACTATCAGGCGGTGCCTCTCAACACCTATGAAAGAGAGAATCAGAGGCAAGACCAGAATTAGCAGCATCACCCTCGGTGACAGTTCACACCATACATAGAGTCTAAAGACTCCTTGTTTGACCGCTTGTCCATGGCAAACTTGATCAACCTACCAGAGGTTCAACCTATAGACCCCAACGCACCGAAACCAAAGGGTTATAGGGAAGAATTGTATTGTAGGTTTCATCGATGGAGGGGACATGATCTTAATACATGTTGGAAGTTTAGAGGCTTGGTGCAAGACTTAATTGATAATAAGACCTTAGCGGTGGATAATCCCATGGCACCAGGCAACCAACAAATGGAGTTCTTCAAAGACCCCTTGCCCGCCCATGATGCACCGATGAAGAACCTCCAAGTCAATGAAGTAACGTAGAACTTCCCAATGTAGGGGTATGTCGGAATGATAAGTATAGTGACTCGGAATAGGAGGTATCCGAGCATAGCTGCCCCCGCGACGACTGTAGGAGAGGTGCCAACAATGTCACAACAACAACAACACCCTACACAGTCTCCTCCACCTAGACCCATGGTCACGATTCGGACCAAGCTCACCCAAAGCTTGAGGACCACGTCGGCTAGGCTCTCCATTTATGAGCTAATACAACAATCACCGCCCCATCGGGAAGCTCTAATGGAGATATTAAAAGCCATCGAGTTGTAGCCCCATGAGGCAAATTCCTTCAACAACTTCGTGGGACATGTCAAAAGATGCACTGAGCCAGTCATCACCTTCAGAGAGGACAAGTTAAAGTCAGTGCCTAGCGACATGGTAGATCCACCCCTGCACGCTATCGTGTGGGTCAATGGGATCCCATACAAGAGAGTATTGGTGGACACTGGCTCATCCAGTAATATCATTACAATAGCGGCCTTGAAGCACCTAAAGTTTCCCGCATCTCATATCGTGGCCTCAACCTATACACTTCAAGCATTTAATGATGCAATATGCTCGACAGTAGGCACAATTGTCCTACCCATCCAAGTGGGACAAAAGACAATTCCTACATTATGCCACATATTGGAGGGTGATATGGCCTATAACATCTTTTTGGGCTGACCATGGATTAGGGACATGAAGTGTGTCCCTTCAATAGCTCATCAGTGCTTGAAGTATACATTTGAAGGGCAAGTGCATGTAGTCTCGATGGACTTAGAACCCTTCAAGTACTGCAACACGGTGCAACTGATGCCGCAGTCGACCCTTCCATCAACACACTTGGATTTCTAGTTAAATCCATCTAAATAGGGTCCGATTCCATAGGCATCCCCACTGTCAAGTCCACCAATTCCCCAGTCGGGTCCATCTTCATCGGCTGGTCCTTCACCAACGATGCCACCTACGGTGGCCGCAATGAAGGACAAAGGGAAGAAACCCATGGAAGAAGTACCGCCCTCAGTCTCAACCATCTCCACCGAGGAGATGCCTAGTAGAATGGAAGTCGAGGCGCCTAGTCCACCCGACATGGAGTGGACTCAGGAAGAACTCCCATTCCCTCCCCCTCAATCACCAACAATCACTATTGAAATGGCCAATACGGGCCTAGGGGAGTATCTAGTGTGGAATATTGTAGCAACGCCCACACTGGAGTCCATGCAAGACATGGGGAGACCTCGCCTCCCCATCGGTACTATTGTTCCTCTAGGCTACCCGCCCAACCAGACAAACTTTGTGTATGGGGGCCTTGATCATGGTATTGAACCACACATGCAAGAGGAAGAAGATGAAGAGCCTTTCATGGAAGATGTCAATTATTTGTCTAACCCAAACTTCACTTTAAGATATCTTGGCCAATGCAATTGGCATGGATATGGGTTAGGCAGATATGAGCAAGGAGTGCGGGTACTATGCCAACCAAGGTATCAAATGTCGTACGACAAATCAGGAGTGGGGTTTAACCACCCCCTGCCCCTTGACATCTTGGTGGAGAATATGCAAGGCCTAGGGATAGGCAACAAGGATGGGATGGCATTAGATCTGTATGCCAATCCTAACACGACATATACATTGGGGGACTATCTCCCATTGTTGACAACCAACCTTGTTGGCCTTAACAACCCTTTCCCTTCGCTCGAGAGAGGAGAAAGTTCAAAGACTCGCCCACAAGAGGGGTATAGACAAACTTGGGAAGAATCTTCTGAGGATGAGTCAGAATATGAGGTAGCACCATGGGACCCTTTCGAATCTGATAGTAATCATTCACAAGTAATTCCCATGGATGACTCGCCAAGAGTGACTTAGGAGGGCATACATCATGAAAGTTCACCTGAGGGACTTTTAAGTTGGTGACCTAGTCTTAAAAGAGAACCAAAAAAATTCTAACTTGCCACCCCATATCAGGGACAATTTCACAGAAAATTGGTTAGGTCCTTACATGATTGAAAGTAAAATAGGACCTGGAACATACCGGCTAGCCTCTCTTGACAGAATCAAGGAACTAGAACCCTTGAACATCAGTCATTTGAGTCCATTCCATATCTAAGAGAGCCATAGCCCAAACTAAAAAGCTCCAAGGATTCCCACAATTGCTTGGTCACCCCAAAATGCCCCAAATGTGCCCATAAACACTTTGGTCAAACCCAAATGCTCCAAGGATTCCCGTAATCACTTGGTCAACCCAAAAATGCCCCAAAGGTGCCCACAAACCCTTTGGTCAAACCAAAAATCTCCAAGGATTCCTGCAATCGCTTGGTCACCCCAAAATGCCCCAAAGGTGCCCATAAACCCTTTGGTCAAACCCAAATGCTCCAAGGATTCCTGCAATCGCTTGGTCAACCGTAAAATTCCTCAAAGGGACCCATAATCCCTTTGGTAAAAACCTCCAAGGATCCGCACCCATGCAGAATAAACCAACCATAAAGAAAATTCAAAAACAACAAAATCATCAAAATTAAAAAAAAATAAAAATTTGCATCTCATTCTCATGCATACTTCATCAATCAAAAGCACAAAAAATAGTTGCATTCGACATCGCATCCATACATTGCATATTTTTTGATCATACAGGTCAGAAGCACCATAGACTGTAATCACCTAGCAATTCCATCATTTTCTACATTCTCCATTTTGTCTATAATCCAACAAAATTTAAAATGCCATCCACAGTTTCACCACATCATAAGTCAGTTGTCATCTAATGTATCAAGATTTTTTGTCATTCAGATGTCTTTAGATTTCTAGCCAATAACTATAGATTTTACAACGGTAGAGTTTTACTTGAAATACACCTTGTTACATAGCATCCCATCACAAGTTTAAACACACAAAACAATTCCCAAGTTGTGTGAATGAAAGATGAAACCTGTGAAGTCGTCTAGGATACCATACAGTGAAAAAGGTTATCTCACTCATCCCCCTATGTGAATGACCCCAAGAATGGTAAGATTTGGCAAAAGGACAAGAATCTTCCCTACCCAATTCCCTAAAAATCCCAAGTTCTCAAAAAGTTGCAAACATCAAAAATTTGCAAGAAGTCAATAATCCAAAAATTGACATCAAATCCCATAAAATGCATACTTCAAAAAGAACAATCAATAGTGATTCTCATCACTCCAAAATTCAAATCCCTTGCTCAAAAGAAAATACAAAAATAAACAGTGATTTTCATCACTATAAAAGAGCAAGTATCCCAATATAATTAAAGAAAAGAAGGGAGTTGAACTTGAATCCCTCGAACTCTCAGCATTTAGAAGGTCATGAGGTGAACCTCAGTACTGGTTTGGTGGATAGCCTATCGATCGCTGGTGGCAAACCTCCTGCATGACGATATATCTGTCACATTAACTTGTGTGCAGATCAATTTTTGCATGTGGATGAGCTTGCTTATGGTATCCTAGATTGCAAAGCAGATTAATCTGACTAAATACAACAAAGGAGTTAGTAGAGCTAATTGGGTGATCCTTAGTACAAGATTGGCTGAAATCCTATCTGGCACTGGCGGTATCCTGACAAATACCACATAAATGAACTCAATTGCACACATAGGGATGTGAAATAACTTGGTCAAAAACAAGTACGATTCATACCTTGTTCAAAAATCTTGTAAGATAACAGTACAGTCTTGGCTAGTTAGTCAAAACATCTGAGTCCCAGAAAAACTTAGCTACATTCTAAGCCGACTGTTATATATATTCCATTCTTACATCACCATCAGAAAATACAAAAACAACATATATACATAAAACGTCATTTCATCAAGCAATCAACAAAAACAAAACAAAACACGACTGTCAAGTCAGTTCATAAAGCAGTTACAAAAATCCATAAGCTCAAAACAGTCTATGGTGCCACCACTAAAAATCAACAATTCATTTCATCCATTCCATATGCATATCATATAAATTAGAAACATGTGCATTCATCATAACATTTGCATTCATCACAACCTGTGCATCCATCAATGTAAATTAACATGCATACATCAACATCAATCATTATGCATAACATAAATCCAAGCATGACACGTGTATAAACAAAACAATATCATATGTATATATATATATCATCAAAAATGCCTGCAAGCTACAAATAACCGGTCCTATGACCCCGCAACAATAAAGCACAAAATCAAAAACCCCCATGCCTAGGGCGTTGACCACCATGATCATGCAGGATCGATGCAACGGGAACTACCCCCCATGGTGTGGGTCCTCTGGGACCTCTTAGGGTGGCTACTGGTCACCCCCACATCACACCTACTAGCTCCCCCCTCATCCAGTCACCTGCACCGAGAGGATGCTAACTGCTCAGTATCACTTCCTCTTGACCGACGTGACTATCCGCCTAGTGAAAGTGCAGGGATCCACCCATCAAGGCGACCAATCTCTGCCTCTAGCTCCAATAGATGTCACATCAAATCCATCTCATGTTGATGATACATATCCAAATTGTCATTGCACTATGCCAATTGCATCTGTAGGAGATCCCTCTCTCACGCAACATCGAGATCCCTCTCCCGCAACGCCTCCCTGAGCCACATGCTTGAGCCCAAGGGCATCAAGCCAATCCCAGTCCTCCACTATCAAGGCCTCTCGGGCATCGAAAAACACCGTAGGCATGCGATACTGGCTCTTCAAGCACAAAAACATTAAAAACAAGCACGAAAAGCATAATGTACAACAATAACATACATTCACAACAATGTACAGCTAAGCAAAAATAGTTCAAATAACAAAAAAAAAAAAAAACAAAACATTTGTCAGTACCTACAGTTCTCCTAACTGTAGAGTTTAAACTGACAAACAACAAACAAATAACAAACAAAAAAAAAAACAAACAACCATTTAACCTAGGGTTTCCATCCTACATTTAAGACTGACAAAAACATAATTCTATTACAGCTTAAAAACAATTAAAAATAAAAACATTTTTTAACCTAGGGTTTACATCCTAGTTAAACTGACAAAAACAATTAAAAACAAAAAAATGAATGACATTTTTTTAACCTAGGGTTTTCAACTAAGTTTTAAAAACTAGCAAAAATTAACCTAGAAAATTTTCTTTACCCTAGGGTTTTGCGTTTAGTGTATTCTAGGGTTGTAGTTTAACAAAAACATAAAAAAACAACAAATATTTCATAACCTAGGGTTTCAGTTTAACATTAGGGTTTTTGTTTAACCTAGGGTTTCAGTTTAACATTAGGGTTTTCATTTAACCTAGAGTTACAGTTCCAGTTTTGTTGAGTCTGTTAGCCCAGAGTTTAACTTTATTTAAAAAAAAAAATTCAAAATTACGTCTGTTACCCTAGGGTTGTCATTTTAATCCCAGAACATAAGACAAAAACAAAATACATTCATTTTTTTTTAACTAGGGTTGTCATTTTAATCCAAGAACATAAAACAAAAAGAACAAAATAAATTTATTTATTATTTACAGTTTCATTTTAAATTGACAAAACAAAAGAAACAAACTACGATTTTAAACTATTAAAAAAAAAAAAAAAAAAAAAAAAGAGGCAATGCAGTCATTGGTCTCGCTTTGGCTCCTCCGCTGGATGACCTAGTTCGTGTTCTCATGGTGTTTGGAAAAAATTTTGCAGAGCTTCACTTCGTAGACTTAACCTCCTCCTCAGAGCTCCAAAACGCAAGAAAAATCTAATGCAAATAAGCCCAAACCCTGGTTTTAGCCCTTAAATAGGCTTTTAGGCCTGTATTCATTCCTGCCTGGGATGAGCACTATAGTTAGTGCTCGTACCACCCTGGTACGATTACTAAACTGGTATTCATCCCACCCTGGGATGATTACAGAGCAAGAAAATAAAAAAAATAGCAAAAACAACAAGAAATACACCAAAAAAATGCAATAAAGTTGTCGAATAAGAGTGCCTTTGCACTTGACATTCTTGGCATAAAACACTGATGTCGGGGTCACAAATTGTCACTATCCTACTCCCTAAGAAGGCTTCCATAGCCGGACTACTCCTCGGGAGGACGAATTTTTGCCAATTTCACCCCCAAAACGCATCACAAAAATGGTCAAAAACCAACCAAAAATAGCAATAAAATTGTCGAACAAAGGCGCCTTCGCACTCGACATTATTGGAATGCAAAACTAACATCAGGGTCATAAATCGTCACTATCCTACTCCCTCAGAAGGCTACCACAGTCGGACTGCTCCACGAGAAGACAGATTTTCGATGATTTCATCCCCAAATGGCATCCCAAAAAGGGTTAAAACCCACCAAAAATAGGTCCAAATGTTGGGAAACTGCATAAGCATTAAAAGAAAAACATCTGAAGGCACCCTCACATTAGTCATCTTGGGTCAAGCGACTCGTCGCTTTTCTCATGAAGGTCATTCCCTCATCGATTCGTCGCTTGAGGGGGTAGTCACACTTAGTCACTAAATCAACAAATACACACCCAATCAAGGAAATGGCATGCATTCAAAGAATCATTGACTAAGACAATCACGCTCATGCTTGGGGCAGAAAATAAGCAATAATCACAAGCTGATCAAACACTTGGCATTCATGAATCATGAACTCAAGGTTCCCACAGACAAAAGGTTACGCCCTTTGCCTATTCATGACTAATAATTGCCCAAGCTCAAGTCACACCTCACCAAAATAGGTTAACACTTGAAATTAAGTTCCTTCGCTTGTCAGAAGCAAGGATTCAAGAATGCATGCCCTTTCCATACTTGGGGCATCAAAAGTTGGTTAGGTTGCTGAGAAACCCTAATCATTAGTGCTTTGGTTATCTATTTTTTTGCTTAGCACTGCACCACACATAGCGCATCCCAAAAAGGGACATATGTAGACACCAAAACAACACCAATCCAATTATGTGACTGCAAACACTGATCGCTATGACACACACAGCCCCCAAGGCACCCCCCAGAGGTTAAACAGTGGTCCTAACCACTCTCACAGTAGTTTTGGAAGGTCAGAGGTCAATTTGGCACCTTTCAGGCACCTTGCTATCTACTCGTATCATCCAGGGATGATTACAAACTAGTTTTCATCCCACCCTGGGACGATTAGTAGTATTCGCCACTGGGTGGGGCGAATTGCAGGTTTAATGGGCAAAAAGTCAAATCTTGATAAATGGCAGCTCAGATTCGCCACTTAACTCCTCCTTCATTGCATGTGAGGGTGAGTGAGCATTTTTGAGCATTAGAGGCTATTACAAGGGCAGTCATGAAGTCCTAAATCAGGGACGAATCTCCTCCCTCATAGGAAGGCATGATTGCCAAGTGGTGCCTCTGCATTCTCATCCAAAGATACCATCAGGTCTATAAAATAGTGAGTCTTCTCACCCCAAAAATGGATAGAGAAGGAGCATTTTGATCAACAAAGTTTTGTCATTTTACTACCTCACACCTTTCGTTTTGTGCCTTCCACATCCTTTATCTCTTTTGCAACGGAGGTCATCGGGTGACTATTGGAAGTGCAAATCTAGATCCCAAAACCTGACATCTGGTCACATTGTCCCACCAAATTTGCATACAACACTTAATAAGTATTTTTGGACCAATTCCAAGTGGATTGGTTCCAAAATAGAGCCCCAAAATAGCGGGCGTCCTGCCCATGGGTGGCCCCTGCACTACTACAGGTCTAATCGTCCCACCCCAAAATGATTAGGAATTTGTGGTATATTTCCTTTCTGTCATTTTTGCATTGGATTCTATGTTGCTTAAATAGGTTGTAGTTTAAATTGCATCTTGTTTTGAACAATTTTGACCCAGTTTCTATTATTTATCGCCTCTACTAACATGCAGGTAGCACCTTCAAATTCCTGGTGACAGAGGCTGAATTGGAGAAATCTTACCTTCTGTGTCTTCCCAAAATTCCCCATTTTACCTAACCCCCAATTTTGTAGGTCATCTGGATCCTCCGGGATAGGACATTTGGGGCAGTACCTTTTGGAATTTTGTTGCAGGTTTATTCGTCCCACCCCAGAGCGATTTGAAATCCGCGACGATTTTTCTGACTATTCCATTTTCAGTGCCTTCCTGGTAATGCCCTTGCGCTTTGGTGAAATTTTTAGGTCATTTTGATTCATTTTACCTATCGTTTCATTCGAATTTATGCATGCACCCTTCATGGGTTTTAGAGATCAAATGCTTCATTTTGTCTATAGGTGCTACTGACTGTCTCTTGTTTCCTTGAACGCAGGATCTTGACATTAGGGGAGTAGCAAGGAGTCATAATTCATCAACACCAGCGGCGGTGATGTTTTGGTCCACCCATTTTACATGTGGGCACGTGGAAGAAGGTTCACTAATACATGATTGTAAACGAAGCAATGTTAACGCTCCTAGCCCCTAAAAATGGAGGAGGCATCTTGTAACCGAGATTCAAAAGCATATCAATAAAAGGGTTGTGCATTCCATACTTGCTTTTGTTTCATTTCAATTCGTTCATTTCTCTCCTTTCATGCATTTTCAATTTCTAGGACTTAAGTGTTATCTTTTGCCTCGCATGCATCGCACTTAGTGTCTCCTTTTCACTTTTGTAGCCTCGTGCTTTCAATAATATGGCTTAATTGGTGGATCTATCCTTGATCTTAATTCCAAGATAGAATTCATCACTCCAATTAGGAATAGAATGTGTCATATTTTGTGGATCTATCCTTGGTGTAAATTCTAAGATAGAATTTGTCACTCCAGTTAGGAATATAATGTGGTATAATTAGTGGATCTATCCTTGGTGGTAATTCTAAGATAGAATTTGTTGTAATTGGATTATTACAAATAAGTGCAATTGAGAGAGACTGATGTAAGGGAGGATTCTTGGTGTAACCATAGAGGAAGATTACAATGGTTGACTATAGGTGGATCCATTTGGTCCTTGGAATATAATAGAAGGACTGAAATATTCTCCATGAATGTAGCCCACACTAGGTGAACCACATTACATCTTGTGTTCTCTTGTTGTGCAAGATTGTTTTACTATTTTGATTTTTTTTTGTTTTTGAAAATCATATGTGATTTATTGCTCATAATTATTAGTAAAAATAATTGAATCTAATAGTTTTTGTTGGAACAAATTAATATGTGTTTATTTTTTATGTATATAGCTCAATAGCAATGCAAGAAATTTCAAATATGTATTTATTTTGGATGTATATGCCTCAACAATGATGCAAAAAATTTCGCTATTCGATGTTAATACTTGAACGACAATGCAATAAATTTTGATATTTCGATTAAAATTGGAAGCCAAATTCGAAATAAAAGAAAATAGTTGATTATTAGGGATATTGTAGTTATAAATTTTTGGGTTTTCATTAAGGATATTTAACCTTAAATTTAAGGATCGGATCTCTTATAAAGGTTTGTGTAATCACAATTTTGTCCAATGTAATGGTTAGGGCTTTGGCTTTTCTTTGGAGAGGTCCAAGGTTTAGACCATGGCTTACCCAAAAGAAGATAGTATGGATGGTAGTGTCAATAGTTTTCGGGCTATTTGTTCTATTTCAATGCCTTGAAGGGTTGGGGTCCCAATGATTTTGTTTAATCTGAATGACTTTGTTTAGCTATTTCAATTGGATGCCTTATCAATAACTTTACCTAACCCAAATGACTTTGTCTAGCTGTTTCAATTCTTTGGGTCAGGATCTTCATGACTTCCTATAATCTAGAGTGGACTAAAATTTATAACTATAATCGCTAATGTTATTTAAAAAAAAAATTGAAAATAGTTTACTCTCAATTTTTTTTAACAATTTACTCTACTTATTCCCTTCTTGATAAGACTGTAAATATTATATTTAAAAAATAATGACCTAAGGGCCAACACGAATAAGGAAAAGCAGCGAAAGCACAAACTAGAAGGACCAGGCGTCCTGCGATGACAACAATTCAAAAGGGCAGAATAAATCCTTCCGAGGAATCTCCAAGTTGGTATAAGCAAGCCTACCCCTTCTAGCCTTTTAAAAAAATAGTCAGAATGTTTTAGATTAAACGGTGTTTTTGTGCTTAAGACATATTGCTCTACTGTTTCGCTCCTTTGATTTACATGTTCTCTAGCCCTGTTGTTGTGTTTGTATCCTTTAGGATTGGAATCCGTTTGGGGTCACTCCATGAGCTGTTGGTCTAAGTCACCAACGTTAAACCCCCTTGTCTCCAATTCAAAACCGCTACATCTATGATAGCACTTCAATGACGTAGAGTTTCTATTGGCATCCGTAGCAAGCACTACAAGTATTGAGCACTACGTCAATTAAAGTGCTAAGCTGGCCAATGCTATGTCATAGTACGCTATGGTCTTCGGGTGTTACATATTGCTGAGTTGTTCATTTGTTTTTCTTCCAGCTAAAGCAACCAGTAGGCTTGACCGTGTCAATGGTAAACCTTGTTTGGCTGTGAACATCTCCCTTCTTTTTGGTAAGACTGTTGTATTCAGTTGACCGTGGCCTGGTCCTATATCCTTTAGACTCTCCTATTGTTGGGTTTTCTTTGGTCGTGATGTTCTTACTTTGGTCTCTTAACGCACGTTTTTATGAATTAGATAAGACGGGTTTTCTTTGGTCGTGATGTTCTTACTTTGGTCTCTTAACGCACGTTGTTACGAATTAGATAAGACGGGTTTTCTTTGGTCGTGATGTTCTTACTTTGGTCTCTTAACGCACGTTGTTATGAATTAGATAAGAGATTCATATTTTATAAAGAACATAAGTTGTTTGTGAAGCAAATCTACAGTACTTTCATTGTTAAAAGGGAAATGACCTTATGTTTTGATTGCGAATTAAATATTAGCCTTCTTTACCTTATGGAAGGAATGGAAAGGAAAATAAATGGTTTATTTAAATAAAGGACTATTTGAACTAATGGTGAGACTTTAGTTAATTAAAGATTTAGTTTATTTAATTATTTGATTAATTAAAGGAATGAGACTTTAGTTAGTTAAATAAACAGTTTATTTGAATAAATGGTATTGAATTATTTGATTGATTAAAGGAATGAGACTTTAGTTAATTAAATAGTTGGTTCATTTGATTATTTGATTAATTAAAGAAATGAGACTTTAGTTAATTAAATAAAAATTCTATTTGGTTATTTATTAATTAAAGGAATGAGACTTTAGTTAATTAAATAAATGGTTTATATGGTTATTTGACTCTCCTTTGTGGTTGAAAGAGATAAGAATGGAAATGAAGAAATTCTTATGAAATCAACTAGATAGTAGATGGTTGAATGCTTGAAATAGATTTGTATAGTTACAATTTGGCAAACAATCTATATATGCTCTTACTTTATGTTTTAGTAGAAATATTTAGATGCATGTTCATAGAACCATGAGTTGTCCTAATCCCCTACTACCCTCAAATGAGCGATGGGAAGATAGGAAGAACCAAAGAGAACAGTTGAAACCAATGCACCAACTTTGATCTTGATTATAGTAATTATTCTTGTTTAATAGATAAATATTCTTGGGGAGCATCCCCTAGATGAGCATTGATGTAATACCTTATTCCTTTAAAGTATGAGGGATTTACCATACTAGTTTTTATGTAATATTTTAAATAAATGAATAAGGAATGTATCTTTAAATTACTACTTGAAAAATGAATATATTATGGACATTCAACATTTCCTTTAAATATTAATTATATGCATGATATTTTATTTAAAATACTCATTAAATTCTTGGTAGATACATGTTCCATATTTAGATTAAATATATAAAGTTAATCTTATCCCTTTCAACATGAAAAGAAACTAAGAGATTAATACCTCTTAGGGAGAACATGACCAATGACCTAAGAGATTAACAAATCTTATCTTAGGGATAACATGAAAAGGATCTAAGATATTAATACCTCTTAGGGTGAACATAGAAAATACCTAAGAGATTAAAACCTCTTAGGGAGATGTTAAACTTAAACCAACTTGATTATTTACATCTAGGTTAAGTCAGCTCATCATAAAGATGAGATGGATGACTTAACTCATAGTACGCGTAGCATACCTACACAAATAGACTTGTGTATGGTATGGAGATGGGCATATACCTTCAACTATACTGAAGGTGATAAGTTAGCTCATTGAAAAGATGATATGGATAACTTATCTACAATACATGTGCCATACCTACACAAATGCACTTGTGTACGATATAGAGTTGATGTAATCCTTAACCGATTTGGCAAATTTGATAAACCTAAACAATAGTTATACTTAAACTTATATGTTAGTTAGGGATTTTTGGATCCCTCTCGATTGTCTTAAAAAAATTGTTTGTTCTTTTTAGCTATTTTTTGGGTGGTTACATTTGGTATTAGAGGTTTACGTACAAAGTACTAAAGCTTCATGGAATGTGTAGGGGATTTGGATGTCTTTCTATTTAGGATTTACTAAGACCTTGATACAAAGAAGATCTAGAATTCTCGCTTGCTAAAATATAATAGGGATTAACCCCAAGGGAGGTTTGAACATTATGACACCTTACTTATACTAATAATAGACTTGTGTATTAAAGCTACACCATAGCTTTAATGTACTATCCCTTAGAGTATGGATGGTTTTAGTAAGAGAACTCTATATTATGGCTTGAATTAGTAGTATCGTTCATAACATTATATCTTCTTGGTTGTGACCAGGTTAAGTGACACCCAAGATAAGAGGAGAGAAGTCTAATCCCTCGAATAGATAAAACTATGAAGATAATGTTTTGGGGAGAACCCAAGACAAGGGCTCAAGGAACTTGAGCAAAGTGCTGGGTAACCTCATAACAATTGCCATAGTATTACAATAATATATATAAAAACAATGACACCTTATATATAAACAAAGAAAATAAATAAATCAACACCAACAATTGAATGATTTCTATTTGGTTAACATATCAAGGAAATATCAATCATCTCTAAAGAGGAGATAAAGCATTATCTTTTTAAAATTGAAATATCAACATAAATAATAGAAAAGCCAACTCAAACCAACTATTAATACCTACTTAAGAAGGGTGATGAACAAAGAAAGTGGAAACCCGCTCAACTTAAGGAAAGTATAGTTAAATCTAGTTATGAGAGAAACCAAAAGCAATTGAAAACCCCCCAAGTGGAGCATGTTAGAAAACAAATCCAAAAGAAATATAAGGATCCCAAGGGAGTTTGCTACTGGTGTGGAGTACCTCATTATGTAGTCAACTATCAAAATAAAGTAGAATAAGGTATTTTGATAAAGGAGTAACCCTAGAATATAGGCAATAGTAGGAAAGTAGGACTAGAACAGAGCACCCATGCCATTGATTTGGAAGTGTAAATTTTATTTTCCCCTCATTAAGAAAGTTACTTTAGATTTAGATAAATTTATTTTCTAGTTTTTATTCTAGTTGAAGAACACAAGCTTATACTAAGAGGGGGGTGAACAGTATAAGATCACTTTTTACTTTTCTTTCCCAATCAATATTATGCAATGTATAGATAGCAATATCAATAGTAGTAATAAAATCAATGCACAAATCACCACACACAATAGAGACACCAATTTAACATGGTTCACTCAATATGGGCTACTCCACAGAGAAAATATTTCACTAAAATTTTCTCAATCAATCTCTTGGAAATCCTTTCCCTATTACAATGTTTATGGATCTCTATCCAAAAGAGACACCAATACCCTAATCAAGTTCATGGATCTCTATCCATAGAAGAACTCCTTTCTCCTTAGCTCTGATTGGTGATCTTCTAGAAGAACTATTGTCCCCACTACTCTGGCTAATGGATCTCTATCTACTGAAGACACATGTCCTCACTACCCTAGTTAATGGATCTCTATCCACTGATATTGTCGTCCTCTATACTCTATGACATTTAAAGATCTATCTCAAATATGTACTAAACATAATCCTTTGGTATAGCACAAATATTCTCAATATCTATCTCTAGTCTAGAAAAAACTTGTCCTTAAATATGCACGAAACTCTATCCTCAAATCCATACTAAACATAGTACTTCGATCTACCACAAATCTATCCTCAATATTTGTCCCTGTAGTAAACATAGTCCTTATATCTAGCACAAATTTTTCCTCAATATCTATCCTCAAGCCTTAACACAAAACTTAATCCAATCACAAATCAACATTGCTAGATCTGCCTTAAACCTTAACTCAAGGTTTGAAAAATTGAATCAATCAACTCTCCTCTCAAGTTGGTTTATATTTTTCCTAGGTAGCAGATCAATATTGTGAGGTCAATGAGCCCTCATATCAATATGAAGGGACATGGCTTGGTAAATGGGCCCAAAAGGGTTGGCTATACTTTTTCCATGATCGAGGGA
This sequence comes from Wollemia nobilis, assembly GCA_028583015.1. NCBI lineage: Eukaryota > Viridiplantae > Streptophyta > Pinopsida > Araucariales > Araucariaceae > Wollemia > Wollemia nobilis. The sequence continues at coordinate 3,028,533 of JAQPPZ010001237.1, forward strand.
AGCCACTTTAACCCGATGTTTGGGTTTGAAGATCAAGTATTTATACTTAGATGGTACATAGGCACAACAATGAATGTGCTTGCATGGAATAATCTACATGGAGAAAATTAGGATGGCTTAGGTCTTCCTCTTACTCATATTCAATACAAAGGTGATAGGATGAGGTTATGTTCCTATCTTGAAAATGAGGATGGTATCTGTCTAGGTGAGTAAATATTTGGCTCATCCATGGTCGATCAAGTGGAGTATCCCACTCATCCAGACTAGGCACTGATGTATAATATATCTCATACTCAGAATGGTGTAATTATTGGGTTTGGATATGAATCCATGACACTCCCCTATTGGTTCCCTCGATGGGTGGGTTATGTCTAGTAGTGGCATGAGATAGGCTTTGACCAAGAAGTTCATCTTCTTGATCATCTTGAGAATCTAAAGATACCTCATGGATTGGGACATATTAAATGTTTGATTTCCTATAGGTGGTGTTAACATTTTTATGGATAACAGGATGCCATTTAGGAATGACTAAGTCCTCGAGATTGAATAGAACACATTATGTGCCTCCTTGTAAATTTTTCACATCGTCAGCTCATGAGTGAGCTCGAATGCATGTAGTTACCATGATATAGATTATGTAAATAGTAAGGAAACAAAGTATACAATTTTATGCCTCCTTGTAATTTTTCTTTGTGAATTCCTATACTATTTTGTGCATTTTGATGTTGAAAAACCCATATCTCCTATGAAACTAAGGGTAAAAAATAGAAAAATACAAGGTAGCTCAAGCACACCCCCTATCGAGGGATGTGATTCAAATGACAAAAAGTGGCTTCCTATTGGGTTTTGAATCAAGGTAAACTTATGGGCACAAATTACCCCTTTAAAGGGGTCACACTGTCTAATGTCCTAGTACCGATGAAGCCTTGCTTTCCCTTAACCCTCATGTTTAAGGCATGGATAGTAATGAAAATTACATCCACTATATATTTTAAAGAGCCCCATGGTAAAAGAGCTCTTCTAACCTTCCTACTCTAGGTACACCCAAGAGTAAGATACCTTTCAATGATGAAGTTTGAAAAGCCACTCACTTTTGGTCACTAAGTTTCTAGGGTGTGAGCCAATGGATTGAGATGAATCCCACCGTTGTTGGTATCGATAAAATATTGGTGATAAAGTCCAACTTGTTTATGTTAAAGTGCCATGTGGTATGTGGGGTTATTTTTATTTTATGTAAAAGAAAGAAAAATCATAGAGCATTCAATGTTCTTTCACTAATGCATAAAAATGATATTTGAAATTCAAATTTCTAAATAGATGAATATTTTATTTTTTAGAAACCTATAATATACAGGACCCTACATGAGTAGTCTTTGAGTTGGTAGCAAGAAATTAGACTACAACAATAACTAAACCAAGGCTATCTCTATAAGGGATCATTTGCAGAAGAGGTCATCTAACACAAAGATGATCAAAAATAGGGATCATTTGGGACAAGGATGACAAAAAACTGAGGTTGTCTAACCTAGGGATGGTCATAGGTAGATTATTTAAAAGGCTAAAAACCTTTTGAAATTATTTCAATTAAGAATGAGAAATTTACTTTTCTTTACTAAAAATAGAGAAAGAGAGTCAGAACGGCTTACTAGTCTACATCCAACGAAGATGCTATTTTTTGGTGTTTTACTGTCTGGTGTAAGGTCATCCTCAAGTGGGACAATAGCACCTACTAACCATATTTATAGGGGATGGTTGCACTTGCTTATCATATATCTCAGGAATGGCGATACCTACAACAAAACACCAAGAAATATAGTAATTACCAATGAAATTGTTAAATATGGACTAACATCCAACCGTGATTTCCACTGAAAATGCTAAAAATATCATACACCTATACAATGAAATAAAGAATAAACTATATAGGAAACTATGTAACCACAATGGTAAAACACGATATGAAATAATGGTACCCTTTTTATTAATATCAATTCTTCCTTCAAAAGGGTTACAATGAGATCCCTCTAAGGGATTTGCTACCAATTTGATACAAACTATTTACAATAATAAGAAATAATCCAGGTGTATCTCATAGGATATTTCTTGCATCTCAAAAACTAATTATTGATAGGTTCTTGGGATTGTCATGATGTAGGATGATGAAGGATGAATCTTTGTGTTGTTGCTTCTTGTAAAGACCTGTAATCTGCACACAAGAATATTTAAAGAGAATCAAAAGCATATGGAGACTCTTTTAAGATAAGTATCATATCCATGATAAATAAAGCAATAAATAGACTCAAACACAACAATAAATGCATGAAAATGAATTATAAATATGCTAAATAGTAATTAAAATGCTACTAAATCTAATAAAATAAAGAAGATAGGAAATGGATCTCAGCCTGGGAGGTCATCTCTATGTGGGATGGTCTTACCTTTTGGTTGTCTTGGGGTGATACAGTCATGATTTTGGATCATATATAGGTGATATGGTCACTAAGATGCAAGTAAATTCCTTGTGGCTGATACAAGATGATGCTAAAATTGATCCACGGATGGGTTGACGTTCTTGGTACGCTCATGAGGAATGACTTAGAGGTGGAATTTAAACCAAAGCAAGGGCGTTGGATGGTGCAAGAAGTATGAATTTGATATTCAACCTTCGGTATGGTCCATTTACATACTTAGAAACTCCATGGTTGAATTTTGGTAGCACTTCATTGCTTTGAGAATGAGATCTCTTTGAATCTTCATTTCGATAGCATTTCTATGTATAAAAGCTTGGATATATTCAATTAAGGCTAGGTGCCTTTAAATAGATTTCCCAATGGGATTTCAAATATTTCTAGAGAAGCCAAGAAATATTTGAATTTAAAGAATCATTATCAAGAAACCGTTATGCTTAGCTGGCATGTAACCGTTTGAACTGTGGTGTGGGAACTTGCTTCTGGTGCAACTTTCTTGGGGTGAAACAATCATGATTTTGGGTAATTTTAGGGTATGACGGTCATGATTTGAGGTTGTATTGGGATAAGATGATTGCTCTAGAGGTCATCCTTTGGTGGGATGATCGTGGATGCAAAGGGAAATTCCTCCATGTTTGAGTGGTGAGAACATTTTTAAGCCCTAGGGATGCCCAAGGTGGGTTATATGGCCTAAAAAGGTGTCCATATAAGTAGTATCCTCAACAAGATGTATTTTATGTGTCTACATGAATTTATGTCTCTTATAATTTTTAAATTTAGAGACTAAACTATCAATGCAATTTTTCCTTTTGTCAAAAGCTTCTATGTTGAATTTCTTGTATTTCCCAAAAGTAAGAATTTAATTCTTCAATTCTAATTTTCATAAAACTATGTTAATTTTGGATTCCTTATAACTCCAAATATGTTGATTTTGGATTTATTATAACTCCAACTTTAAAAATTTATAAACTCTAAAAATAATATTTGCAAGTTTTGTAGTCCTAATTTGATGTAGAATACCTTATTTCTCCAAACTTATCCAAATGCAAATATTTTAATTAATTTTGTAAATTCAAATGTGCAAATTATAAAACTTCAGAAATAAAGACTTCAATATTTAAATCAATCTTCAATGTTTTGTAGAAGCTCTTAAAATTATAATATTCATATTTCTAAGGTTTAAATAATATTCCAAAAATTCTTATCTCTCCAATAAAATACTTTTAACTTTAGATAATAATTTTTCTTTAATCCTTATAACTCCTACTTAGCATAAATTAATTCCAAAAGTAATAAAATACCCTTGATATTTTAGGTTCTCCCTCCTTGATGCAAAATCTAGACTTTCTTTAAAAAATGGGCACTCCACTTAGGCTGGTCAAATTCCTTTTGCTTAGTCAAGGCACTTCAACTCCAACGTAATCCTATTTTTGTATTAAATAAGACTATATTAAAGTATTTCCGTCTCATGTAATAAATGGTGCTCCAAAAATGTTTGGTCTTCCTTTGTAATGTTTGGATTTTGAAATATAAGTGACAAGTATCACCAAAAACATCTTCTTGCTCTTTCTTAATGTAGCTTGCAACTCTTCAATGACCTATAGTGCTCCTCCTTCCTTGTGCCAAGTGGTAAATAAAATATTATAACTCTCTTGAACCATATGTATCAATTTTGAATGCTCTTTGACATTTTGACTCCCATGCCTACATTCTTTTCATTATCTTGATACTTGGTTGTGCATGTAATCTACTCAATGCACTAGTGCAACGTTGCAAGGAACATTATGCATGCTTTCCTTATGTTTCATCTCTTAGTGATTACAAACATTAGACCTTTGGTCTTCCTTAATGCCTTTTCACTTTCCAAAAACTTTATCTACTCCTCTTGTTTATATTTTTGAACTTGAAAGAAGTGCTTCAACTTCTCAATGGTGTATCTTCTACACTTAATCACTTTTCTACAAGTGTGTTTTCTCCACTTAGGCACTCCACTAGAGGTGGCTCTTACACTATGGTTTTCCTTCACTTGGGTGCTTATTTTTTGTGGATCTTCCATGGTGTCTCTTATATTTTTGGTGATGGATCCTCTTATATCCTATAGCTATTCTTCTAGGTAATATTTTGGCACTTCCCACCTATGATTTGATGTCACCTTTGAAATGTTTAATGGTGATCAACCTGTGCAACTTGGTGGATTTACCACTCTTTTTGGTTGTTTCCTTCACCAACGTGTTTTGAAATTTTGATGCTTGCTTTGGTGTATTTAGACACCTTAAATATGCCCTTGTTTTGAGGACTATTCAGCCTCAATAATACTTAGAATAAATCTCTACTTTTGTTATATAAAAAAAACATATAATAATTTCCTTGTCACTCCTTTTTAGCACTTTTTAAGCTTTAACTCTTGCTATTATATTTTGCAGATTTTATAATGATAATGGTGTCTCTTTCCTTGGCTTGGAGACACTTTACTAAAACTTCTTTTTGCTAGATTTTAATAGCTCTAAAAATTATGCTTTCAAGAACTTATAATAATTCCTTTCAATACTTGTAAAAGAATAATTTTTATAGCATCAAATATACACACCTTTTGTGGCTTCCTTTTTGGCTTTTCTTCTTGATAGCTTTTCTATTTTGAATTTATGTAATTTTGCAACTATACTCCCTTTTATTTTGCTGCTCTAAAACCTTTAACTTGCAGATCTAATTGATGTCCAAAAATCAACTTTATTGCTATAGCATTTTTTCTTATTTCTCCTTCAAATTTATGCTATCAAATTCTGAAATTTTCAGATATAAATGCTGCTATCTTGTTGTCCAAATTTGCAGAAATAATCCTTGTTCAAATGCTGCTAAATACTTCTATGCTTTTCTGTCCAAATATCTTCCAAATATGTCCCTAAACTCTTTTAAAATGCAGCTTACTTTTCTCTTTTCAATGCTGCCCAAATTTGTATCTCAAGTCTCTCAAATTGCTGCTTAAAAAATATGATTGTTTGATGTCCAAGAATCTTCAAATTTTCTGATTTACTTTATTGTCAATCCTTATTTCATTTGGTTGTACAAAAATTCCCAAAACTTCTATAAATGACAGCTCTATGCTCTCTTTAATTTTCTGTCCTATGACCTTTCAAATTTTCTTCGAAAATCAGCAAATTTCCTCTTTTACAAATCAGCCTACAAAACGTTTGTGGCTGTCCTCAAATTTCTCAAATATGTGGCCTCTTTAATCCATATTCCTTATTCAAACTTCTTGTCAAATTATGACTTCAAATCTGATATCGTTTGTAGTATTCATCCTCAAGAATATGAATGTCTTGAGGTATTCAAAAACCTTCTCAAAATTTGACAAACTTTTTACCAAATCCTTTTTACTTCAAACTTCAAGATGGATTAATTCAATGTTGTTGGATGGAAACAATTGTTCAATATTCCTCTTACTAGGAGATTATCCTAATTGCAATATTCTAACATTAACTTTTTCAAATCTCCTCCAATGGCTACCACTTCAATTCTGCGATGAGGATTTTTCTAGCCTTCTTCTTCTTCAAAATATTCTTGAGACCTATTCTCTTGGGTATTCTAATTCTGCAATGAGGCATTCTCTAGCATTCTTTCTCTTCTCCAAAATATTATTGAGATATCTTCTCTTGGGTCTTCTAATCCTACAACTACTCAAATCTCTTAATCAAGTTTTTAGTGAAACTTTACTTTGGTTTCTTCAATCTTCCAACTATGGGAATTATACAATGAGAACTCTTTCTTGGATATCTAAATTTTGCTACTTTTCAACTCTACAATAGAACCTTTATGTATTCATCCTCTATCTTCAATATTCAATATTCAATATTCCAAATTTAGTTCTTAAATGTGACCTCTTTTCTCGGGTCTCTTCAATGTGACCTCTTTATTGGGTCTTTTAAATCTTCAATTTGTAGTCTTCAATTTGCAATATTCAATATTAAATGAAGACCTCCTTCTTGGTTCTCCTCAATCTTCAATGGGGCCTTCTTTCTTGGACCTCCTTAATATTTAATGGGGCATTCTTTCTTAGACCTCCTTAATATTCAATGGGACCTTTTTTCTTGGACTTCTTTAATATTCAATGGGGAATTATTTAATGGAACTCCTTAATATTCAATGTCTACTTTGATACAACAAATAATTAATCCTTGCACGAGGAAAGCACATATACTTTTAGACAATTGAAGGTGATATTCTTCTCTATCCATTATAAAATATTTTCAACTTTTGAGAACTAATATTATGCAACAAAAAATTAGACAATAATAACCAAATACATTCAAATTTATAGAATTATAAAATCAATAATATTCACTACATATTCTTAAAAACTAGTGGAACCAAATCTATGCCGAGTCCTAGTCTTCATGAGTTTTCCTTCAACCTTGTGAAAAGACTCTAGCCAAACGTAATATGAAATATTCTTCTCTCTATCAAAATTTTCAATAGGACCTCCTTAAAGGGTCTCTTAATCTCTTCAATGTCAAGGTCTATCTTCAAGACCTATAAATCTCCTTCTATTCAAAATTTTCTATTGGAATAGGTAAATCTTCAACTTTCACTGGTTTTCCTTCAACACAATGATAAATCCTATCTTCTTTGGTTTTATTTTCTAGAGATAATTTCTTCAACTTTACTAGTATCTTATTAACTAGTAAAATACCCTTTGCAACTAAAAATATATGCAAGATAAAACCTTATTGTGGCTTGGGTACCATTGTTAGCTTTTGAGGCTAAATACATAAGATAAAATAACCACAAGATATAATATAAAGTTACAATATGAAATATATGATAATGGTAAACTACCAAGAATATAAAACTCATAAATAACTTCATAAATGACTCATATAAATACCACTAATAAATGCTCATGATAATATGAACTTTTTGAATAAAGACCTCAAATACATCATACTTCTTCACTCTTCATTACAATTGTATATGACCAATCTATCTATCACTATATATCTCTCTATATATTTCATACCCACATATACACATATATATAATGCAATGTGACTCTTCATATGGAGCATTCTTGGCCTTCACTCTTCCTATGACTCTTCATATTCCTATTCTATGACACATGCACATGGGCAACTATGCATATTTATATTTATATAATACTTTTCACACTTGTGTATTTATTACATTGCATAAAGTAAAATAATCTCACTCTAATCTAATAAAATTTTCTAATCTAGATATATACCCAAGGTGTTACATTAGCATGTACCAAATAATGTAATATATTCCAACAAGAAGTGTCAGATAAAAGTCAAACAATACTTCTATGTTAAATAGTGATATTGTTTCCTATACCTACAAAAATAGAGTAGAAAACCTAAATAGAAAACAAAAGTGGCTATTATTTGGGATTTGTCCATATTCCTCTAGGAATATATCAATTAATTGGTCAAAAAATCAGACTGTGGTTCCCTTTGATGCTAATTAATTCAAGAAAATGTATAGATAAATGGAACATATAAGAAGTAAAAATTAAGAGAAATAAAAATGCTAAGGATAATAGAAAGGGAGAGATCACAAACAATCTATGTGCTTCCTTTCTATAATAGGCTTGGTTGAATCCCTTTATGGATGTCATCTAATTATCATACTAAAATGTTTTTTAAGGTTGAGTTAAAAGAACAAAGTGAAAGCAGTTTTGAATATTACAAAGTCCTTCAAAGAATCACCATAACAACATGAACCTGTTGGTTAGAGAATCTATCTCATGGAAAGGATTGTGCACCCATAGACCTTGACCAACATTGAAATAGTAGGGAGCTCATGAAAGCTACATGGTTAATCTCTAGAGGAGGCCAATTCCTTGAAGTCCCGACTAACTATGCCTAAATATGGGGGGAAAAGGGTGTTGAAAGAGATAAAAAAGGCTTAATCCAAAACTTATAGTGGTACAGATTAAGCAACACCAATACATAAGAAATAACAAGGATCGCACAAAGAAGAAATCAACTACCTAATAGACTAGCTAGTTTGTAGTTAATTGTAGAACATTAAATTTTAATCTATTGTATCTTATGAGACCACCAATTCTAGACAAGTGAATGAAGAAGTGCAAATCCAATATTTAGAATAAAACACCATAAATATTCAACATGCTTAAATTAGAAAGAGGTAATCATCCATACATACATGCTCTGCAAATAAATTAAACTAGAGGCCAGATAGCAATCAATTTGTATTAAGATGCAAGTAATCCATCTTTACATATGAATTGTAAATGCCTAAGAGCTGACCCAATTTTTCTATATATATATATATATATATATATAATTTATATATATATATATATATATATATATATAATATATAGATATTTTATAATCCTACTATTATCAAAATATATAATTGCCCTAGAAGTGGATTACTATCATGTTAGAGATTCTACTAGGATATTGAGCCATTTCATAAGTATGGCTACTCCAACAACCAGATCATAGTTTATTGATGTGGCTTGGATCTACACCATCTTGACTCATGCTCCACTTGCTAGCTACATTCACTCCCTTCATATCTTCTCTATCTAGCCACCTTGTCACTGGCATCATAGATTTTACCATTAGGATATTTTGATAGAAAATCATGTTGAGTAGGTGTTGTGGGAAGAAGAACCCATTCATTAAGGGAAGTAGTTGTTGGATAATGTGAGCATCTAGTGGACACCTACTTATATTATTTTTTACTGCATACCAATATTTTTGTAATTTTACTCCTGCATCAGGTACTTCTTCCACTGTTCCAAATATTTAGAACCTTAGTGGGCCCCAACTAAGTGCAATTATTATGGTGCCTCCTTTATACCCCTGCATGCATCAAATATTTAAGCATTGTTAAGGTTTTGATTGAGTATGGATCTTTTGGTATCTTTTGGCATTTTTTATTTTGCATTATGCTATCTCTATCAAATTTCAAGCTCTAGACTAGAACATTGGGACCCTACCAGGATCTACCAATCATGAATGCTCCAATGTTCTTGGAATTTCACCATTTTTTTGATCAAGTATTTATGACACTTTTGGGATCCGATTAGATCTAATTATTCTAATCTTTAGTGACTTAGCCATTCTCCTAACTAGGTATTTTGGGCACTACTAGGCTTCAGTCCAGATTAATATTTTTGGCTTTAGTGACTTAGCCATTCTCCTGATAAAATATTATGGGTGCTACTAGGCTTCCATCCAGCCTTATAGTTTTGTCCCTCTTTAGACTTAGCAAATTTTTTATCTCGGTGAAGGCTAGGTCTATGGGATACCGTCGAGTTCTATTTGGGTACAATTATTTTGGTAATCCACAAACTTGGCTATTTCATTCTTATTTTTCTCCTCCTAGAACTGGGGTGGATGCTTGACATTTTACCAGAATTTGACCATTATAAAAGTTCTGGCACTATCAACACTTTGCCCAGTTCACCATGTTAATATGTACCAATTTTTTAGAATTTTAAGGGGTTGTGACCCAACTATAGATATTCAAATAAACTACTAACTTAGCCATCTTATTGACTATTCTCTTATTATATTTTGGCTAGTGGATAGATAATTGGCACCATCCTGGGATTTTGATCAGGTACATGTCTTTCGATGTCTTGGAGAGATAGCTACACTTGTTGGAGCTTATATTTCTATAGCAGGACCTAGCATGTATTATTTGACTACTTTATTTGGGTACCATAATTTTGGTGTCTACATGCCTTACTCAATCTACCTTGGTCATATTTTGATGCCCAGGTGAATGATAATGAGCTCCTAGTTCATAACTATAGCAAGCTAAATCCTTATATTTATTTCATACTTTGATCAGGCATGAGTGTGACAACAAGTTCAAGGGACATCCTCATCATCACTTATTCATTCAAAAATACTTCTTGTCTTGAAGACACAATTTATTGGCAACATGTGGTTTTATCTAAAAAATGCAAACCTAATATATAACTGCTAGCAGGCAAGTGTGGGTAGGTACAAAAAGTACCCACATTCTTTGTGACTCATAGGGGATTTTTACTTTGTCGAAATAAGGAATCCAAATGGCCAAAAAAAATATTGGTCTTAACACTTGAATGAAAAATAAGAAAAGAAAATAGTTGAGAAGGGTTGCAATATAAAAGAGGGAGATGGGTGATAGGGTGTAAGTTATTTACATAACACGATGAAAAAAAATGGAGATGTAGAGAAGAAAAACTAGGCATAGAAAATATAAGGGAATAAAAGAAGAGAAGGAATTGAAAGGATGGGAGAGGGGGGAGGCGGGTTGGGATACGAGGTTAAAAAGTACCATCAACTAGAGGAGTTAGTGACACAATTAGCCTATCAACAAATGTTAGCTTTTAATGCAACATGTAATGGGAGATAACAATCACAAGATGTAGAATACTATGAAATAAAGTAAATCTTTGAGATGACTAAAATATACTATATATAGAAATGATGGATGTGTTTACAAAATGGTTGTATAGGAAATGAAGACTCCAAGAATATAGCTACTGCTCAAGAATGGACATTGATAATATCACACTCCATCACATTACATCACACTGCTACATCATACCACAATGTTCTACACTACTTCCTATTATTGTGTATTGCTCTTTGTCTATAGCCCTTTATATAGGATATATGTTCCTTGGTAAAAACTCTATATAATTGTGCAAGGTATAGCTTGCACATATACAACTTGCACTTTGACAGTTGTGCATTTATTACATTACATTAAGTAACAAGATAAATTCTGCCTAAAGTAATCTAATGTCCTAAGTATGTACCAAGAAAGGTACATTTACATGATCCAAATGATGTAATATAATCTATTTCTAATACCCCCATATATTATTGAAGACTTTAGTATTCAATGTGGATCTTCTTCCATATGATGGATTTGATTCTTCTGTAGTTGCTTCAGTATTTAAATGATGAAAAAATAGGTTGAAGCTTTAGGTTCTTCTTTGAATTGACCTTGTATTGTATTCCTACTTATTTGGATTTATCTTCTTTAGTTATTTCAATATTCATATTATTTCCTATGACCTTTTCAGTTCAGTATCCCTTGATGTCAGATGTTTTTGGTGAACAATTGTTCTCATGATTTTGCATTTTATGAGTGAATATGAATAGGTTATCCTTCTTTCTTTTGTACCTATGTAATACTTGTGTTTCTACTCTTCATAAGTATCAACCTTGATATCAATGTTAGTAGATCCATATGAAATAAGTTCTTGAAGATAACAATTTATTCTTTGTAGTAATATTCTTTCATAGCCCTTATAGTATTTGTATTTGAAATGATAGGAAAAAGATGAGTGATGTATTCTATCAAAGTATTTGCAAGGATGGAAACTCCAACAATTTGTCTTTTCATGACCATATTAATTGCAATAGATGCACAATAGAGATGATCTGATAGCTTTGAAGCCTATTTTAGGAATATTATGTTTGTCTATCTCCTTAATAAGATATTCTAATCATAAATGCACAATTGAAGCTATTCCATATTTTTATTTTTGAATAAAATCTTGTTGATCATTTTTTTCCCATTTTGCATCTCCTTTGATGTTAGATTCACTGGATGAATCTCCCTTTATATGGCTTTCAATTTCATAGCTTATTTCATATTGTATTGGTTCTTCCTTTTCTTTGCCTTTTTTATCATTGTAATCCATTAGGTTTTTAATCCATGTTGGTATCTTCCTTATTCCACTTTTAAGAGTGTTGCTTAGAAAGATAGTAGTCATTTGTATTACCTATATTCTTTGGGATAGAGTAGAATACCTTATAGCTCCCTACTCAATGAATAAAATACCAATTAATATAAGCTTGATTTTGATAAAACCTTCACTAATCATTATTTTGAAGACTTTATTATGTCTCCTAAGTAATGAGAGTATATAATCCAAAGGATTTTTAGGTTTTGAGGAAAGTTTATATTTCGTAACTTGATAATATTTGATAGATTTTGATATTACCAAGTTTTGTAGAATTCCTTATGACTCCATAGTATGCTATGGATAAGATATAGTGCTTTTGTAAATTATAGTTCAATACTTGATTGATTTGGTAAATATTTATAAATATCAAATCAACTATTATTATCCCTTATTGCTCCTATTGATCTAAGCACTTTTACCAAAATTTGAGGTTATTATAATGTTGGATATTTTATCTCCTTTTGAGAAGTTTGAGACAATAGTTTTATAAATATCCAACCCTTGGAAAAACTATGATAAACCTCTCTTTTAAATAAATATTTGGGAAATTAATTTAAGTGTATCTAATTTTCCCATTAATTAATTTGATGTAGTAGCCCTTATGACTCGCTAATATTTGGAAAAATTAGACCACAATAATATTCACAAATATTTAATATTTATTCCAATAGAAACCCTTATTACTCGTAGGTTTTATATTTCAAATATTATATTTATTTGATAAAATATTCCCTTTGATGTATGGATTTCAATATAGTTAAATTATTTCAATTTTAACCTTATAAATCCCAAGGAAATAACACACATAATAATGAGAATAAACTTTATCTTTCACCAAGAAATATTCGATGTTGTTTCCAGAGAAGCTAGGGATGTAGTATTTATGTAGACATCTTGAATGTTGTGACTATACCCTCCAATGGAATCACTTGGAGCTTCAATTTTTCCAAATCTATCACCGTTTAGACTCTTCCTTTGAACTCAATTGACTTTAGCATTAAATGCTCTATAACTTTATTGATATTCTACAAATCATTGCTGTGTGTGTAGGCGGCTAAATGGTAAATGCAAATATGAAGAATGCTTAATGAATTTGATTATTGACATCATGGATAAGATTCTTGTCTAAAGTGCCAAGTGGCACATTCGTTTCCCTTTGACTGCTTGAGGAGAGTTTGGTACTAAAGAAATATTTATCCTCCTTCTTGTAACATATGAATGTTATGTTATTTAGCAGAACGTTTTGTCTCCCAATGGATAAGTGTATACCATACACTCAATGCCCTAGCCTATTCATGTAACTCCTCTCTTGAATATGAGCACTCTCTTGATTTAAGCATTAGGGTTTTCCTTTAGTGATAAGTGTCACTTTATTCTCGGCATGGACATCATATCTTTCTCTGGTTCAAATAGACCTTTTTGGAGATACTATTAGCTTCAAAAATCCCCAACTCTTCTTTCATTCACTTGCACTATCTTTAGGTGGGATATGGAGCAACACTCTAGAGGCTTTGAGCACCGATTTTAGCTAGTGAATGTGGAGTAAGTGACACTTCAATGATGCTTCAATTTATCTTGTATTTCTTACTTGTTTATTTCCTCATTTCATAGATAATGTTGCTCTCGAATGACATTGTTTCTCCCTTTGCTTTTGCACATTTTTTTCTTGCAGGTTTAGACATCTAGGATGTAAGGAGAATGAACCCTTTGGGTGGCTCGTTGAACTATGTTTGGATTACTTCTAGTATAAACTCACCTTCGACTAGTTTTACAATGAGTGTAGTGCCTTTGGGATACTTTTAAATCTACCTTTTCTCCATGTATAACCAAATTAGGATAGTGCAATACAATGTAAAATAGTTTTAATAAAAAATGTCCTTATTGCACCTTCTTTTACACTCCATTTTTCAAATCTGAATATCTAGTTTTGAGGCAAAATTTTGAGTGAAATATAGGGGTTTTGAGGTTGTCTCTATGATTAGATAAATTCTCCTTTTTTCTTGGATATTTATATAAATGGAACCAAACTTGTAACCACACGATAGATGCTTTATTTTTCTGCATTATTTCTTGTGCTTTGAACTTGAGACTCACCAAGTCATGTTCGAGGCTTTCTTTGATGATATTTTGGTGGTTAATTTCTTCTCCAATGCTTGGATGGTGGAGATGATTTTGTGTCTTCCTTAGGCCACTCAAAGTTCCAAATATATATGCACTAATATTTTCTTTAAATACTTTGATAAATTCTATTTTTTTGCTCTTATAACAAACACAAGCAATAATATTTTGAGAGCAATATAATAGTGCAAATGAATCTAATAATAGTTTACCTCTACTGCACCAATAATTTCACCTTATCACTCCAATCAAATCTAAAAAATAATGCACTTAATCAATTTACTGCAACTAATCAAGAATAATCTGAAATGAATCTTCAAAAATTATTCTATAAGTTCTTTATAAGCAAGGCAATAAGAGGTAGTCTTGTTTTTCTTTCCAAAGTAGATGATAGGTAGTTGATAGATAGTTTGAAATTCTAAAATCTAATAAACTCCTAAAGTGCAAATTAACCTTAAAGAATCCTTTCTTTTTGTACTTTTGAAGACTTTAATTCAACTCTCTTTTTTACAACTTAAATCCAATCAAGGTGCTTAAACAAATATGATAAGTAATCCACTTAATGAATCTATTTGCACCAATAGTTGCTTATATTTTTTATCAAAGCCCATTTTGCCACTTCTATAGAGGATGTAGATCTTGGTGTCTAAGATCACCAAGTTGCTGCCTTGAGTAAGATATTGCAACTCTCTAAAGTATGCCTTGAATAACTTCATATTCACCAAAATATGATCTCCAACTCTCTTTCAAGAGCCTAGGACTTTGGTGGATTTTCTCATCTTGTATTCTCCTCCTTTTTATATATATTTAAATATATATTTGATTTTGAAGTGGTACCTTCTTGCTGTTAGAGGTAATATCCAAATATCCTATATTTGGTAGGCTTCTTCTATCTAAATATTTCTTCAAGATTCTTGTTGATTTATAACTTCAAACAAGATATTCTTCTCAATATTCTATATATCTTGAGGTCTTATGATATTTAGCACTCCTTGAAATTTTTTTCTTCTTGGGCTTGTTATCCTATGGTGACAATTGTCCCAAATATTTCACTATCTCTAGTAGTAAATTTATCTAATGAGTTCTCTTTGGAACTCCTTTGATGATTTCTTTAGAAAGGCTCTCCAAGCCTTTTACTGGATACTCATAGGGACCTCTCCAAGGCATTTTATCTTAGACCTTCTTCTGGTCTTCCTGAAGAACTTATCTTCAACATTTTGCTTTTGTAAGTGTTTGTGGTGAGATATCCTCCTAGAAATTTGATTCTAATGCATCTCTATTCGAGTAGGACTCTCCTAGTCCCTATTCATCAATGATATGTTCTCCCGATATATTTTGATTTAGGTGTTGGATTGATTTTGAAGAATATACTCTTCCTCACATTTTGTAGGAAGCTTTCCCAACTCATTGAATCTCCCTATTTCTACAACAAAGTATTAGTACTAAAATCTACTTTTGAATTAGATACTCATTTTTGGAGTCTTCTTCAGGATCAAGGCTATTGTGGTATTTTTTAGTATCAATGCTTATGTGGCCTTTTTTAGTATTTAGGCTTCTTTGGCCTTTTATTCAAGGTTTCTATGACCTTTTCTTCTAGATCAAGGCTTCTATGGCCTTTTTTTGATTAAGGCTTATGTGGAATTTTCTTATTGTAAATTTTCCAATCTAGAAATGGAGATATCCTATCTCCCAAATTCACCATAATTCTTCTCCAAAAGTTGTTGGAAATATGAGCGAGTTTTGTTGTCATTGATGTCAAGAGTTAGTTTTAGTGAGCAATGCAAGAGAAATATTACTTCTAGACCTAAGGAAAATAATATTATAATATATCTTATTATTATATTCAAGGTGGTTAGACGAGGTCTAAAGAGCAATAGGAAGGCCCATGAAAAATAATATTATAATATTTTATTATAATATTAAAGGTCTATGGTTAAGACCTAAGGATTAAATTAATTATAATAATTTCATTATAACTTAATATATAATTTAATTTGATTAACTCTAAGAGTTATTAAATTAATTATAAGTTAATTATAATAATTTAATTATAAATTAATTTATGATTTAATTTAATAACCCTAAATGTTAGGGCTATAAGGGCATAAAGTTTTAATTAATTCAAGTTAAAATCAAATTGAAAAATGTCATCGATGTTTTGAGCACATGGATATTGCATATAATAAGGGGAAAGTTTCATTTCAAATTATTATCCATCTAATCCATCGAATGCCATAGCAAATCATGCGCAAAGTGAAGAAAAAGTATCACATGTGTTTTAAAAGGTTTATTGAAGTAGAAAAAAGGACAAGTAAGTTGGGAGCCCACTTCACATTGCAAGTTGTTGGGTAGCATGGTTCGAAACTGGGAGCTATGCTAAGATGTTCACAGGTGCAAGGTTATGGGTTCGATTCTCATGGTCTTTGTTTTTGGCAAGCGGAGAGAGTTTTGGTCTACTCTGTCAGAGAAGAAAAAAGGGAAGGTGCATACCTTTCCATTTGTATGGACGTACATAGCCCACTTTGTGGGTACACACTATGCAAAGGCACTTGAATAGAGGGGTTCACGTGTTCAAAATCCATAGAGGTCTTTTTTGTGTTTGGACAATGGTATGTGCTCACATTGCAAGGTGTGATTGTTGCATCCAAAATGTGGATATTAAGTTTTAATTTATTTAAGTTTTGTTAATTGGAAATTGAATATTTAAAATGGTTAAAGAGTTATACAAGGGAGATAAAAGGCTATACAGAGTTTTATTTTTGTATTTGATTTTTGAGTGGTTAAAGTTAAAAAAAGGAGAAATAAGGTGTGCCAAGGATGTTAGATATTTTTGTTGAGATAAAGTTATATTATATTAATTGTTTTGAAAGGAGAGATAAGGCATAGTTGATTTTTGATATTTTGACTTGGTGAAATATTTTTGAAAGGAAATATTAAGGAAAAAATTTTGTTATCTAATCCTTGAAATTGGGAAAGAGAGTGATTGTGATTGAAACAGGTTTTGAGGTCAAAACTTTGTCAAACAAAAGGTATGGGCATATATTCCTTGTGAGTGGAATATTGTTGGATGTTGTGAATGCTAAGTTGGAGTGAAAAGGATTGCTCCACATTTTTTTGTGGTAAATTAAGAGAGATTGAAAGTAATTGACTATTTTTGTGAGTGTGAAGCATATTGAGTCTATAGCCATTATCTATATGTTTCTATGATATTAAACAAGATTCTGTGTGAAACTTATTTGTGTGATTGAAGAGGTTTTTATAATAGATGGAGTTGAGTGATCTTTGTGGAAGCTTACAATGCATATTTGAGGTAAGTTTTGGTGAAGACTTGCTGAGCAAAGTTGAGGTAAGTCTTAGTGAAGACTTGTTGAGCAGATTGAACAAGTTCTAGTGAGGACTTGTTGAGCAGATTTGAGGTAAGTCTTAGAGAAGACTTGAGAGCATAGTTTATTGATTGATTTGTTCAAACCTTGAGTTAAGGTTTGGTACAAATATAGAAGAGTTGATTTGTGATTGGATCAAGCTTTGTATTAGGGATTGAAGATAGATTTGAGGATAGATTTTTGTGCAAATTTAATGATAGGTTTGTTGCTAGACCAAGATAGATATAGAGGAGATTTATGCTAGATCGAAGTACAGTGTTTAGTGTATATTTGAGGATAGATATTGAGCAAATTTATGATATATTGAAGGTATGTATTTAGTGCAAAGTTGAGATAGAGCTGAGAGCAAGATTTGGAGGTGATAGAATGGAGGAAATTAGTCTCTAGTGGATAGATATCCATTAGATACGGTAGTGAGGATAGATATCTTCTGAGTCAGGACAGAGTCTTCAATAGAGATAGATCCACAAGCTAGTGCAGTGGAGGCAGTAGTCTTCTAGAGAACCACCAGCCAGAGTGTATGAGAAGGAGTTCTCCTATGGATAGATATCCACAAACCAATTGAGGGTATTGGTTTTTCTTGTGGATAGATATCCATGTTAGGTGATTGGTTTCTCATTTGGACAGAGGTCCATAAACATTATAATAGGGAAATGATTCCCAAGAGATTTGTTGAGAAAATTTTAGTATAATATTTTCTCCATGGACATAGGCCACATTGGATGAACCACATTAAATTGTTGTCTCTATTGTGTGTGGTGATTTTTTTCATTACTTTGATTATTATTATTAATATTGCCATTGATATATTGCATAATATTGTTTGGGAAATAAAAGTAAAAAGTGGTCTTATATTGTTCACACCCCTCTCAGTATAATCTTGTGTTCTTCAATTGGTATCAGAGTGGGTTATTTTGGAAGAGCTTAATAACTTGAAGGAAAATATTATAATAACACAAATGGATTCTTAGAATGCATCATTAGGGAATTCAACACCATTGTTCGATGGGAATAATTATTCACTATGGAGCACAAGGATGAGGTTTCATCTAATGGCACTTGGAAATGAAATATGGGAATCAGTTTAAAATGGATACATACCACTAGCAACTCCACCTACAGATAAATATGGTAAGTTTATACATCATTACAATTCAAAGGAAATGAATGGAATTTTGAGAGGTTTACGTGAAACAAAGTTTATAAAGTTTATGCATTGTACATCAACAAAGGAAATTTGGGATAAGTTGAAAGGCATCTATGAGGGAGAAAAAATGATCAAAAGGGTAAAGTTGCAAAATTTGAATAGAGAATTTGAATACCTAAAGATGAAGGATGAGGAAAAAATTGTAGCATATCTACTTTGTGTGGATGAGGTTGTTAACTCCATGTAAGGACTTGGGATTAAGGTTGAGGAACCGTATATTTGTGAAAAGATTTTAAGGTCACTTAAAAAATGGTTTAGTGAAAATATTTCAACTATAGAAGAGGAAAAACATATTGAAATTTTGACAAGGGATGAATTACATGGTATTCTCACAGATTTTGAGATGTGAATAAAAGAGGAACATATTCCCTAGAAGGAAGAAACCTTCAAATTACTAAGAATACAAAGGGTAAGAGGTTAGATTCGAGCAATGAGTCATCCAAAGATGAAGAAGCAAATTATTGCAGAAGGAACAAGTACTCAAAAAAATATAAAGGTATGAAATCAGTTAGATGTTTCAATTGTGTACAATATAGTCACTATGCATCTGATTATCCAAAGGCTAGAAATACCAATGATGAAGAAAAACATGATCATAAGAACAAAGAAATAGGAAAACACGGGTACTAAAAGAAAAGTAGGTATGGACAAGGTAAGAAAGGAAATAAGTTCCTCCAAAGGCATAAGAAGAGTTTTTATGCAGATAAGGTAGGTAAGAGTTCAATTTAGAGTGATGAAAGTTCCTCAAATAATTATGAATATGAAGTTCTATTTTTTGTAGAAGAAAAATAAGTGGTTAGAAATAGGTTACCAATGATTCTCAAGTGTTTTAGATGTGGTAAATTTGGCCATATTGAAGATAGTTGTACAAGGAATGGATTCAGTTTTAGTGATGATGAATATGAAGATACACTTGAAGGACCAAAATAAAATCTTCTTATATCAATATAAGAAGAAGGAAATACTTTTAGTAGAAGTAAATCAAAAAGGAATTAAGATGATCCCAAACGCAAACAAATAGAGGAAGAATCAAAAAAAGGAGAAGTTGATCTTGAGGGTGAGCTTATTCATGCTATTGATGCATTAAGGGAGGTATGAAAGAAAAAAAAAAAACTCAAGCTTAAGTTTCAATAATGCGATGAAGAGAAATGTAATCTTATAGAGGATCTAGCCAACTCAATAGCTAAGACAAGGAGATTCAAATAAACGTTAGAAGTAAAGGTTTTAGAATGTGAAAGGTTAGAGCATGAGGTAGCTTCACTATGGAAATAAGTAAAAGAGTCTAAATACATGTTACAAATGTTTGGGAGATGCTCAAAGAAATTTGATAATATTATCAAGACACAAAAAATTACATCAAACAAGACAGGTCTTGGTTTTGAATAGGTACAAAGAAAACAAGGAGAGGATTCAATCTCAAGCTCCGAAGAAGAAGAAGATTTAGAAGAAGAGAGTGTAAGAGAGAGTGATACCTATGAGGATGAGTTGGAAAATAGAAATTTTAACAAGGAAAGAAACAATGCACAAATGAGGAATATATGGAACAGAAACCAGCATAGAGTAAAAGAAGCTAGGAGACCAATGGGGTCAAGGAAATGTAGTTTTAAGGGACGATGTTTCTCACAAGGATACATAGTGTAGGGCACATGAAAGATAGCAATATGGGAATTTTAGAAATAGATAGATTTTTCAAGGGTATTGCTACTCTTGTAATTGATTTGGTCACGAGGTAGTGAACTACAAGGCTCATGACAAGAATGTATATGGCTTCACCAGGAGAAACCCCAAGATATTTGCACCTTTAAGGAATAACACCATTAATTGTTATAAGTGAAAAAATTATGGACATACAACAAAGTGGTGTAGAATAGAAATTTCAGAGATAAGTAGGAATAGGAATAGTCAGAGGAATCAGAAGGACCGGTTGAGGAAGAAAGTGGACAAATGTAAAGATCAGTGCTTGCTAGGAGTAGAAATAATCCCCTCCTAGAATAAAAAACCTCAAGAGGAGGTGGGTGAGGGACTTATATAAGTGTTTCATTCTTATCCCCAAGCCCCAAAGGTGGTCCTTTTCCATTGATGACAAATGGGGAGAGATTTGATTTAGGGGAGAGCATTCAGTCAGGGGGAGTAGCTTCTTAAGGGGAGCAGAACATAAAAAGATAAAGGAAATGATAAAATGCAAATGAGTTACCATCAATGATAAAGGGAGAGATTGTTGAAAATAAGAGACGGTTTTGTTGTCATTGATGTCAAGAGTCAGTTTCAGTGAGCAGTGCAAGAGAAATATTGCTTCTAGACATAAGGAAAATAATATTATAATATCTCTTATTATAATATTCAAGGTGGTTAGATGAGGTCTAAAGAGCAATAGGAAGGCCCAAGAAAAATAATATTATAATATTTTATTATAATATTAAAGGTCTAAGGTTAAGACCTAAGGATTAAATTAATTATAAATTAATTATAATAATTTCATTATAAATTAATTTATAGTTTAATTTAATTAACTCTAAGAGTAATTAAATTAATTATAAGTTAATTATAATAATTTTTTTATAAATTAATTTATGATTTAATTTAATAACCCTAAAGGTTAGGGTTATAATGACATAAAGGTTTAATTAATTTGAATTAAAATTGAATCGAAAAAGGTTGACGATGTTTTGAGCACATGGATATTGCATATAAGAAGGGGCAAGTTTCATTTCAAATTATTATCCATGCGATACATCGAATGCCATAGAAAATCATGCACAAAGAGAAGAGAAAGTATCGTGTGTGTTTTAAAAGGTTTATTGAATAAGAATAAAGGACAAGTAAGTGGGGAGCCCACTTCACATTGTAAGGTACTGGGTAGTGTGGTTGGTAGTTGGGGGTTGCATTAATATGTTCACAGATGCAAGGTTAGGGGTTTGATTCTTGTGGTCTTCATTTTTGGTAAGCAGAGAGATTTTTGGTCTACATTGTCATAGAGGAACAAAGGGAAGATGCATACCTTTTCATTTGCGAGGAGGCATGTAACCCACTTGGTGGGTGTGCACTATGCGAAGGTGCTTAGACAAAGGGGTTCGCGTGTTCAAAATTTTTTAAGGCCTTTTTGGTGGTTGGACTATGGTATGCGCCCACATTACTAAGGTTTAATTGTTGCATCCAAAAGGTGGAAATTAATTTTAAATTTCTTTAAGTTTTGTTAATTAGAAATTGCATATTTAAAAGGGTTAAAAATTTATACAAGGGATATAAAAGGGTATACAAAGTTTTTTTTTTTTTTTTTTTTTTTTGAGTCGTTAAAGTTAATAAAAGGATAAATAAGGTGTGTCAAGGGTGTTAGATATTTTTGTTGAGATAAAGTTATATTATAAAAATTGTTTTGAAAGGAGAGATAAGGCATAGTTGATTTTTGATATTTTGACTTGGTGAAATATTTTTGAAAGGAAATATTAAGGATAATTTTTTGTTATCTAACCCTTGAAATTGGCAAAGAGAGTGATTGTGATTGAGATAGATTTTAAGGTAAAAAATTCATCAAACAAAAGGTATGGGCATATCTTCCTTGTGTGTGGAATATTGTTGGATGTTGTGAATGCTAGGTTGGAGTGAAAAAGATTGTTTGATAAGCATTTTTGAGTTTGGTTTTTTAGAATGAAAGTTGATACTCAAAACCTTGTTTGATAAGCATTGTTAAAAATATTGAAGTAAGATTTCATATACTTGAACTAGAGTTTGTGAAAAATCATGAGTATAATTTTTATGTGAAGTTGAGAACTATCTTGAACTAGGGTTTGTGAAAGATCATGAGTATCATTGTTATGTGAAGTTGAGAACTATATTAAACTAGGGTTTGTGAAAGTTCATGAGTATCAGTGTTATGTGAGGTTTGTTTTATAGGCATTGTTGAATAATATTTCATTGAGTGAATGGAGTTGATTGGGTTTAGTTTATTGGAAGTGTTGGAGTGATAGTTCAAGTTCTATGAAACAAATTATTCCCTACTAATTTGAGAAATATTGAAAGTGATTAAGTGTGAAACATATTGAATCTCTAACAATTCTCCATATGTTTCTGTGAAGGTTAAACTAGATTCTGTGTGAAACTTGTTTGTGTGATTGAATAGGTTTTCTATATGTTTCTGTGAGATTAAACAAGATTCTATGTGAAGTTTGTTTGTGTGATTGAATAGGTTTTCTATGACAGATTGAGTTGAGTAAGCTTTTGTGGAAGCTTACAATGCATATTTAAGGCAAGTCTTGGTGAAGACTTGTTGAGCAGATTGGACAAGTTCTAGTGAGGACTTGTTGAGTAGATTGGACAAGTTCTAGTGAGGATTTTTTGAGTAGAGTTGAGGCATGTCTTGGTGAAGACTTGTTGAGAAGATTGGAAAAGTTTTAGTGAGGAATTTTTTAATAGATTTAAGGTAAGTATTAGAGAATACTTGAGAGCAGAGTTGATTGATTGATTTTTTCAACCCTTGAGTTAAGGTTTGGGACAAATCTAGTAGAGTTGATTTGTGATTGGATCAATCTTTGTGTTAAGGCTTGAATATAGATTTGAGTATAGATTTTGGTGCAGATTTTAGGATAAGTTTGTGCCAGGACAAGATAGAGATTGAGGATATTTGTTCTAGATTGAAGGACTATGTTTCATGTATATTTGAGGATAAATATTGAGTATATTTGTGCTATACTGAAGGACTGTGTTTAGTGTAAATTTGAGATAAAGCTGAGATAAATATTTGGAGGTGATAGAGAAGAGTATTGTAGTCTCCAGTGAATAGAGATCCATTAGCCAGGGTAGTGAGGATAGAGATATTCTAAGTGAGGACAAAGTATTTAGTGGAGATATATCCACAAGTTAGTGCAATGGAGGCAGTAGTCTTCTAGAGAATCACCAACTAGAGTAGATGAGTATTTATCCTGTGGATAGAGATCCACAAATTAGTTGAGGGGATTTGTGTCTTCTGTGGATATATATCCATGAAATTGATTAGGGGATTGATTTCTTCTTTGGACAAAGGTCCATAAACATTATAATAGAGAAAGGATTCCCAAGATATTTGTTGAGAAAATTTTAGTGAAATATTTTCTCCGTAGACGTAGCCCACATTGGGTGAATGAAATTAAATTGGTATCTCTATTGTGTGGTAACTTGTACATTGCTTTGATTACTACTGTTGATATTTCCATTGATATATTGTATAATATTGTTTGAGAAAGAAAAATAAAAAGTGGTCTTATATTGTTCACTCCCCTTCTCAGTATAAGCTTGTGTTCTTCAGAAGTCTCTTCTATAGTATCCTTCTCTTATAGCAACTAATATTTGCACTATGAATGCAATCCGACCTTAGGGAAATGATGTTGAAATATTCTAGCTTCTGGTTGTAGGAGGTTTCCCAATCATTTGAGAACTAATTTCCTACAATAAAAGAAAATTTAGGTAAATTTCTCTTGATCTCTTAGATTAGCCTCACTAGTTGATTCATCAATCTAGTGGATCAAATTTTGAGTCCTAGTCTTCATGAGTTTTCCCTTGAAACTCTATGGAAAGACTCTAGCCATATGCAATCTAAGTATTATATAAATGATAAGGATGTGGTATGGCATTAAATAATAAGACTTAATGGCATTTTTTGTAAATTAAAAATGTGGCAAGATAAAGATATTGTATATTAAATATAATCCTATGCCTTTTCGTACATGGTAATAAGCCAATGGTTTGGCTCATACCATGGTATATATTGTCAATTTTGTCACATTATACAAAGGGGTGAAAAAATCAAAACTTTGTACAGAGTTTTTGTGTTGTAAATTATTTCCTTTTATTGTTTTGAAAGTATATATGTAAGATACAACAATTTTGGCTTTCTTTGCCACCCCCGGTATATAAAATGAAGATGAAAGACCTTCGCTGCCGAGCAAGCCAAGAAAAATAACTTTGCCAAAGGAAGGGAGTAAAGTATGAAAAGAGCTTCGCACGCGAAGCATTTCTAGCAATCACTTCGGGAAAAAACTTTGCGAAGTTGCATTTGGAGATGAAGAACACAAGGAAAGTGCCAAAGAAAGCTTCACACCCGAAGCATTTCTAGCAACCATTTCGGGTGAAAGTTTTGCGAAGCGGCAACCCCGTCGAAGAAAGAAAATCAAAATCGCAAGACAAATTTGCTAAGGCAAGAAAAGAACTTCGGGCCCGAAGTATTTCCAATGGCTACTTCGGCCAAAAAACTTGCGAAGCGGAACTCAAAGCAACATTGAAAATGCTTCGCCATAAAATCACCGAAACACCCACTTCGGACCCCTCCAAAAACAAACCATTTTTGATTTGGCCAAAAACCTCCTAAACCATATTTTTGAAAGGAAATCGCAATGAAAACATTTATCTTA
Source organism: Wollemia nobilis (assembly GCA_028583015.1). NCBI lineage: Eukaryota > Viridiplantae > Streptophyta > Pinopsida > Araucariales > Araucariaceae > Wollemia > Wollemia nobilis. Next base: position 3,053,837 of record JAQPPZ010001237.1, read on the forward strand.
GGCATCAATGAAGTAATTATACCAGCGAAGCAATGAAGAATGAAGGGCCCCACCTTGGAGAGGAGATCTACTTCGGCACTCAAACCCCCCGAAGTTGTGTTGCGAAGCTCAACCGTCCGAAGTACAAACCAAGAAGGAGGATCTACTTCGGCCCAAATCCATTGCGAAGCAGAATTGCGAACAAGGATCCAGCGAAGCGCATTCCAAGGCACGCACTCCAAGCTGGGTATTTTCTCGAGGCGATCAAGTGCCTCATAAATGCATTTTTCCTTGCCCGATAAGCTCGCTGCTCATTTTTGGCAATTGGACGCGAAGCATCAGTCCCTGAAGGAGAGCCCGTCAAGCATGGTGGCTACTCGAGTATTGCACCCAGAGGCTAAGGACAATTCAGACGGCTCATTAAATGTCCATTTCCTCGATTAACCCGATTGTAGTTGCTATTTTGGGTAAAAGGATTTGAAAGCTCGGTCACGAGGACCGCGAAGGGCCGACTTCTCAAGGCTCGAGGGAGTACCTCTTAGTGTTGTGTAATTATGACTCAGAGGGTCGGGTCCTCTATAAAAACCCAGGCATTGTAATAGAAAAAGGGGGGGAACTTTTTGCTAGAAAGCTGTTGTAACTTGATGTCCTGCTTCTAATACTAAAGATCTTTGAGCTCTATTTCTCTCTTTTATGCTGCCTTCTGTGCTTAAGTTCTTTTGTCTTTCTTCATTTGCATACTGAGACTCTGAATCCTGAATCCGGTGTGTGATTGGGGACTGAACCCCTGAAATTCGCCCTGAAGGATACATAGGAGAGGAAAAATGCCATATTGGCTTTCTTTTATGTTGCCTGGTGGATCGTGGTTTCTGTTACATTCACTTCTCCTAATCGCCTTTACTCTGAACCCTAAATTTTGGTGAAAGGGAGAAGGAGAATCCTGTGAGCTCATCCAGAGGATACATAGGAAGGTTGATATAGTGTTTCTTTCGTTTATTCTTGGTGTTCCTTGCTGCTATTCAAGTTGTTAGTTAGTGATCGTGCTTCCTATTCCTTCCCACCACTGAACTACTGAAATCTCTTCCCTTACCCCTTTTTATTTCTTTCTCTAACCCTAACTCCCTTTATCTCTTTCCTGCACCCTTATCTCAAACCCCAAAAGTAGTTTAGCATAGGAGCTGGCCTTTCTCCGGAGATTGGCACGAGGGGCATCTCTTCCCTTCGGCCTTTCAATGTTGGTCGCAGGTCTAGGGTGCATACACTTTTCCAAAACCCTTACCTAGGCGGATTTGATGACCAACAGTTTTTGGCACGCCCGGTGGGACCGAAGGTCCCATATTTGAGAAAACTTAAACCCGTCTCCATCGGAGCCAATAGTTCTAACAGTTCCTGGTGAGATCCGATCAGTCTCATCTTCTGAGTGGTAGTGAGAACCGATGCTCTCATTACTAAAAGACTCTTAGCATCTGGCGACTCTGTTCAAACCAAGAATCTCTAAGTCGTAAAGACCAGTACCAAAGCCTGTGCCTTCATGCAAACAAGATGGAGAGTTAGGAATAGAGGAGAGGAAACTGAGTTCTTTGAGCTTGATATTGACGCTTTCGGGGAACGTTCTAGGTTGGTCACCCCCGAGTCTCTTTTACGTGGAACATCCTCGCAAGAGGCTGTTGTTGATGAACAAGTTCTAACTTTTGATAGTACAATGACTAGTTTTCCTCCTAATCCTCCCAACTCACCGAAGCATCCTAGTGCCTCCATTCCTACTAGGGCCTCTGTTCCTATTAGTCTTCCGATGAGCAATCAAGGAGGAGCTTCGAGAATCCCTGTTTCTCAAAATCCAGGAGCAAGTATGGCACAACAACAACAACAACAACAACAAATGCAACAACAACCACTGCCCAGGCTATGCCCAGCATGGGATTCTTTATCACCGCTAAATCTAGCGGGACAAGGGCAAGTGCCATCTGCAGTCAAGAAGCTCCCGACGTTCGATGGAACCGAGAAGACGGCCCTGGAACACATCCAGGACATAATTTCTCTGGCGATGATCCACGAGATCACAGAAGAACAAGTTATGGTAAAGCTTCTGGTTCTTTCCCTTAGAGGAAAACTCCTCTACTGGTATAGGTCTCTACCACCCGATAGCATTACGGGATGGGACCAGTTAGTCGGACAGTTGATGCAAGGCTTCAATGAGTCCGTCGATCCGACCTCTCTTCTGCAACAATTCACTTCAATCCAAAGACATCCACAAGAAGAGATCACAGACTTCAATGTTAGGTTCGCTCGAACCTGGCAAAGAGTACCAGTTGGACTTTGGCCAACCGATGAAGCTGCAGCGTACTATTTCCTTCGGGATTTCAACCCTGATATCGGTCTCATGATAAGGTACTCAAATGTCAATACTTTTCCCGAGTTGTATGGGTTAGCCAAGAAGGCAGAAATGGATCTCATAGTTATGGGTAAGCTTCCCCAAAGGATGTCGATGCCCATACTTCCCGAATTCCTTCAATCCCAGTATGCGAGCATAGCTACTTCATAGATCTCTGCAACCCCTGCACTCCCGATCTCGTCTTGGAACCCGAATCCCATTGTATCCTAGATCACCTCTCCACAAATCCATTTTCCCACTTTTTCGACTCCACAGCCCACCGTCACTTCAGCATTCCCTGTACTGCCAACACCACCTCAACTCCCCGCCCTGCCTCCAATACCGATGATGGCTCCAGTGCCACTTGTCCCAAAAGCTGATGATATGCAAGCTAAAATTCTACAAGAGATGCAGTCTCTGAATTCCACAGTACAGACTCTGTCCAATGACATGACCGTTATAAAGAAGAAGCAAGCGCAACAAGAGTTTCTACCGAGAAGATCTTATCCTACACCTGCGCTTACCAAAGATCAAGCAGTCCAGCAAGGGAAGGCTTCGGCAAGGAATGCTTCAATCGATGAGACTCCAAGCACTTCCGATTATGTATATTGGTGCTCCACGTGTAATGATCCGCATGAAGAGAATACCTGCATGTTGCACCAACACTATATACAAATGCTGGCAAGCAGTAGTCATGGCGGACAAGTCAACGTCATCAGGCAATTGAATCATAACTTGGTAGTTGGTGAAGAGGAGCCAGTTGCAGTTCTTACCAGAGGAGGAAAGAAGGTGATGGAGGTGGACGCCACTCAGATGGCTCCTTTGAAAGTGCATGCTCGGCCCGAGAAGGGACAGTCATCTTCTTCGGCCTCAAATGAAACTCCTCCGCCTGCACCAGTCAAAGAGAAGGCTCAAAAAGCCACTATCGATCCACCTCAGGTGGAAACGAAGGAGCAGGCTAAGGAAAAGCTCAAATTTCCTTCGCTGACTAAGCGACAAAGGGTTGAGGCCACGGAGCAGTATCGCACCAGATATGAGTGCGAGAAAGGAACCCGAGGTGCCGAACCCCCTAGCATACAATATTGTTGAGGAGTTAAAGAGGATTCCAGCCAAGATCAGTTTATATGATGCTCTGCAACTACCTGGACAAGTGGACCTGCTGCAAGAAGCGTTGAAGATGACTAAAGCAAAAAAAGCAACACCACTTGCCCTTGTGTAGACCCTGTCCACATCCATTACGGGGAAGAATAGACCACCTCCATTCTACCTATCTCTACAGATGGAAGGGTACATTGTGCATAACTGTATGATAGACTCTAGGGCAGCGACAACAGTCATGCCAAGGGCGGTCTATGAAGAAATAGGGATGGAATATACGCGAAGCAACCATGGCGTACTCCAGTTGGATGGTACTCCAGTGAAGACTATAGGAGTGATCAAGGACATTCCTATTCGACTACATAAAATGCCTCAGATCACGGTCATACAAGAGGTAGTGGTCATTGACCTGGAGCCATACTTCAGTATGTGTTTGTCAAGAGAATTCACGGTGAAGCTAGGCGGATATCTGTCCATGGATTACTCTCATCTGGAAATCCCATTCAAAGGAAAGAAGGTGAAGATTTACAATGAAAAACCTTCTACCTTCCTTGTGCAGAAGATGTCCGAAGAAGAGAGCAGCGATCCTGTGCATGCGATAGTGGAGGAAATAGAGCAAATAGACCTGGTTCAAGAATCTCTTGCACAATTAAGTTATGAAGATGAGTTTTCATTGGTAGACTTCAATGCCATGATAGAAACCGGGATAGGATGTTATGCGATCGCCAAGCCTAAGAAACACACCCAACCAGAGAATAAGACAAGTGCCCAAGAAGGACTATGGAAGTTGTTCTTCGATGGTGCCCGATGCAAAAATGGTGCCGGGGCAGGGATTCTTCTAGTATCGCCATCCGGGGAGCAAAAGGAGTATTGCTACCGATTGGTATGGAGCTGCACCAATAATGCAGTAGAGTATGAAGCATTATGCCTAGGACTCAAGAAAGCCGAAAAGTTAGGCATAAAGCATCTCCAAATCTTTGGAGATTCTGAATTGGTATGCAACCAGGTCACAAATAGGTGCACTTCAAAGAAACATTATCTCAAGTCATACCGCAACAGGGTGTGGGACCTGTTTGACCAGTTCGAGTCTCTCAATCTGCAGTCTATTCCTCGAGAAAAGAACCGACATGCCGATGTTCTAGCATCCATCGCAGCCAGATATTCTCCAGCAGAAGATATGGTGCATAAGCCCAAAGCTGTGAGGATGATCTATAGACCCTCTATCCCTGATAGAGACCTACATTGGCAAGTCTTTGACAATGATGAGCAGATTGTAAATTTCTTGATTCAAGAAGCCGCCACAGTCGAAAGCAGAAGCTCTGATGAAGAAGAAGATGAAGGGCTGGTTCAATTGAAGAATAATCATGTTCCCAAGGGATTGATCACTCTTGAAAGCCTCTTTGATCGGAATGATCGAGCAGTTTCTCACAGGATCCAAGTGAATGAAAAGCAGTATCAAGATTTAGAACTTGAACCTAGGAAAGCAATAAAGGTTGGAACTGATTGCACCTCAGATGAGCTAGAGCAGATCTAGACCCTGTGCAGGAAGTATCCTGACATAGTTGCTTGGTCTTATCAAGACCTCAGAGGATATGATCGACAGTTGATCCAGCATACGATTGAGTTGCAGGAGGGGTCAAACCCTTCCGACAGAAGCAAAGGCCAGTTAATCCGAAGATCGAGGTCCTGATGAAGGCCGAACTCCTGAAAATGCTCGAGGCAAAGATAATCTATCCTATAAAGCATTCTTCTTGGGTAGCGAACTTGGTCCCTGTCAGAAAGAAGAACAGAGATATACGACTATGCGTGGACTTTCGCAACCTGAACCAGGCTTCGCTCAAAGATCACTACCCTCTTCCACAGATCGATCAGATCTTGCATTCAGTGGCTGGAGCTCAATGCTTCTCCTTGCTCGATGGTTTCTCCGGATATAATCAGATCTGGGTCAGGGACGAAGACCAGCATAAAACTGCATTTACCACCAAGTGGGGCACATTTGCTTACCAGCGAATGCCATTTGGCCTTTCGAATGCGGGGGCCACCTTCCAGCGGGCCATGGACTTAGCATTTGGTGAGCTTCTGAATAAGGTTATCATCATCTATCTAGATGACATGACCGTCTTCTCCCGAAGAAGGGAGGATCACCCTGTACACCTACAACAAATTTTTGAAAGGTGCCAAGAATTTGGCATCTCAATCAATCCGAAGAAGTCTATATTCACGGTCAGCGAAGGAAAATTGTTGGGACATGCAATCTCAGAGAAGGGTCTTGCTGTAGATCCTGATAGAGCCGAGGCTCTGACAAAGCTCTCACCCCTAGCAGACAAGAAAGGACTTCAATATTTCTTCGGATAGATTAACTTCGTAAGGAAGTTTGTCCCCGATTTTGCCCAGGTCATCAAGCCGATGTCCGAACTTTTGAAGAAGGGCACAGAATTCGTCTGGACGCAAGAAAGGAGAGAAGCATTCGAAGAGATCAAGGCCCAAATTGCTCAGGCACCGGTCTTGATCAATCCTGATTACAGTAAAGATTTCATCCTATATGCCATAGGAGAACCTGAGAGCTATGTTGCGGTCCTGACACAGAAAGGAGAAGATGGTGAAGAATGCCCCATTTCATTTTTAAGCCAAGTGATCAACCCCCATGAGGAAAAATACAATTTCATAGAACGACAGGTCCATGCAGTGATGAAATCTCTAAGAAAATTCAAGCAATACATCTCCCAGAGTCGGGTCACAGTCTTTGTCATTCATCCCGATGTGCGCAATTTCATCATCCAAGGAGAATTGGGAAGCAAAAGAGTCGGTTGGGTGAGCAAGATACAAGAGTTCGATGTTGAGATCAAGCCCACAAAACTGGTTCGTGGTCGCGCATTATGTCAAGAACTGGCGAAGAGCATAGCGGTCGAAGTAACAGATTCTCAGGGAGATGACTCAGTAGGAGAATGCTTCACAAACCAAGAAGAGGATGAGAAATATTGGGTCGATGAGATAATTGAATATTTCAACACCGGTAGATGCCCTTCGCATCTAAATGCTTCACAGTGGAGACATTTTAGGATGCGGTCCTCCCGATATACCTTGCACCCCGAAGGCCTGTTCTTCAGAAACATTGATGGTGTCCTTCTTAAGTGCATAAAATATGATGATAAAAGGAGAGTCCTGGGCGAATTCCATTCAGGATTATCGGGAGGTCACTTTGCAGGGAGAACAACGACGTTGAAGATAATCAAGGCGGGTTATTATTGGCCCACGCTCTTTGTCGATGCCTTCGCCATTTGTCGCAGATGCGAGCAGTGTCAGAAGTTCATCGGCCGAAGCAGAAATGCTTCGATGCCCCTTCGATCGATACAAGTAGAGACGCCCTTTCAATAATGGGGGCTGGATTTCATAGGGGTCATATCGTCGAACTCCTCTGCTGGGCATAAGTTCATCCTGACCGCAACTGACTACTTCACCAGGTGGGCCGAGGCAGTTCCCACAAAGCACGTAGATCAGGAGACCGTGATCGCCTTCCTAGAGAGTTTGATCACCAGATTCGGCATTCCCGAAGCAATCATCACAGATAATGGTCCTGGATTTTCAGGCACCAAAATCAATGACTTCCTCTACAAGTATGGGATATATCATAAGGTATCCTCCAACTACTATCCACAAGGCAATGGATTGGCAGAATCCACCAACAAGACCTTGTTAAGAGTGCTGAGGAAGCTTATAGAGCAAAACAAAAGGACTTGGCACCTCCTCCTAGATCATGCCTTGTGGGCCGACCGAATTTCTATCAAGAAGTCAATCAAGACTTCACCGTATGCTCTGGTCTATGGCAAGGAGGCCATCTTACCAACCCACATGGAGATCCCTGCGCTGTAGCTATTAGAAGAAGATGGAACTAATCCCATGGAAAATAGATTAGCTCAACTGTTACAGCTAGAAGAAGATCACGAGGAAGCCTACCAGAACTTCGCCAAGCATGCTCAGGTCACCCGAGAATGGTTCAAGAAGAAATCATCCGATCGCGCATTCAAAGAAGGAGACCTGGTATGGAAATGGGACTCCTGGAAGGCCAAGCCTAGAAATCATGACAAGCTGGACGCTTTCTGGGATGGGCCTTTCGAAATCGTGAAGGTGAACTCGGCCAACTCCTTCATCCTCAAGGATGCAGATGGTCAGGTTTTGCCGATCTCTGTCAATGGCCTTCATCTGAAGACCTTCTATCGCTAAAGCGAAACATCTAAAAATAATAATAATAAAAAATAAAAAAGTGATGTGTATATATGCCTTTGTACATAGTTTTTCACTTCTGTGTATATATCTCAGATCGCTGAAGTCAAGCCGCCTTCGCCGCAAAAACAAGCTCCATCGAGAATAGCCAAAATCTACTTCGACAACTTTTGTTGCGAAGAAGCAAGTGCGAGGAGGTTCGCAGCAAAGCAATGCACCCTCGCAAAGGCCGAGCCAAAATTCAAACTAAGGCACGAAAAGTACTTCGCAAAAGAATGTGACCGAAGCAGTTTTTGAAGCAAAATTTGGCGAAGTATTTCTCAACAAACTTCGGTAGGCGGCCTTCATGAAGCAAAGCCAACCTCTTGGCAAGTGTTGGATGCTTCGGGCCCAAAACGTAGAAAACTAGCCCGAAGAGGAGCTTCACTGTGAAGTATTTTCAATGCCGACTTCGACTTCACCGAACCAACAAACGCGCGAGGCGGGAGCATTTAAAATGTGCCTCGGAGAATGTGCCGATAGCAGCCTTGAAAAGGGCCCGAAGCGGATGAAATTAATGCAAAGTTGGCAAAACATATCTCAAGGCGATTTGGTTTAGAGAAAATCTTGTGCTTGAGGTACTAGGTGGTAGTAGGTCATGTTTCCAATGCAAGGCGTAATCATCAAAGCCCGTGTCCCCACATACGACACTGCCAGAAGACCAATCAAAAAGTGTAGTGATCTCCCAGGTAGGCTTATAGATGGCAATAGTCATAAATGAAGGTAGTTGCCTTCTAAAGTTATAAAAAATGATCCTTGGCAATGAGGAGCTTATTTGTCCACTACTGCATGTGATTGAGAACTCCATTGTTTGCTTATAATCCTTATGCTGCCATTCGCTATGAGATTCCTTAGTGCCGAAATCCTATGTATTGCAAGTTCTGCTACAAAAAACACTCACCATGGGAAAGAAGAGCTCCACGCAAAGGGGAAAGGAGCCAAAAGTGGTAAGCCTCGAGAAAAAAAGGGGCTCGGAGGAGAAAAAGTAGAGACCTAAGAAGGTCAATCCAAACCTCCGCCCAGAAAAGCAAGTCATGGAGGAGAGGGAAGAATCCGATGATGAGCCAACCATAGAACCACCCATTGATAGGTGGGAAAAAATTAGAGATACAGAGCTCTCAAGGAGCGTGGTCGAGCTTCGGTACACCATCGATTTCATGAGAAGTAGACTCTCGATAGACAACAAGAGGGCCATGGCATACTATTCCCAGATATACTGGTACATGACTCCTCTTGCACATCACTGTCCCGAGCTGATTTATGCCATCACCCAGAACTACCAGCCAGCCTCCAGAAAAGTGCTGGATGCCTCGAGCCACAAGTTATTTTCAATCTTGAAGGAGGATGTGCAAGCAGCGTTCACGCCGCAGCAAGGGCCACCGAAGGGGTATACAGTTCGCAGTGTCATTCTGAGCGAACAAATGGAGAGGTTCACCTCAAACAGCTACGTGTTGAAATTTTTGCATGAAAATCTCAAAAGCGGGCTCCCTTCGAGCAAGCTGCCCCAAATGCCCCTGCCCTTGGAGGCCTTCAAGAACACAGACATTTTTTCCATCATTGCATGGGTGGCGGGCTTGTCAACCGACACTTCGGTGTACCCATGGTAGGTGTCGTTGGTCGAATGTATTTCTAGAGGGGAGTTCTATGCCCCCGATGCTTCGAGGCCAAACACCAACCCAGTATTCTTTGATTGGGCAGAATGGGTGGCCCAAAACCTGCATTCGTGGCTCACCACCATGAAGAACTCCACTTCAGACCAGCACTTCGGTCCCTGCTCTTTCCTTGTTTGGTTTTTCTTCTTCCATGTACATAAGAATTTTCCCCATGTGGCTATTACAACCAGTGGCGAGGATGGAAATCCTCTGCCTGTATACCAGTGGACTCCCCTCCTATTGAGGAAGGAGTCCTATTATTCTTTCAATCAACAATTTTTGGGACCCGTGATGCATATGTTGACAGGGTCTAGCCCTCGGGTGCCCCTCCTCTTGAGAGACAAGGTAGTGCAAGAGAGAAAAGGGGATGTATTTCAATTGACACAAGGGCTTGTGATACGCCTGTTCGGCTTCATAGGGAAGCCCTTCTTGTTGCCTATCTTCCCATCCGAGTACCAGTTCACACTGGAGGTCGCTCGACAGAGCGACGCAACAAATGAAGTCTACGGCCATGGTCGAAAGTGGGCACACACATGCGACTTCCCCTTCAGGATGGGAGTAATCGAAGTATTTGCCTTGAAGCAAAACACATATCTGGAAGAAAAGCTTACCAATTTTGGCCTACTCTAGATTCCTCAGAGATGGCAATACGATCCCTTGGGAGTGATGAAAGATCACTTGAAATCCAAAAATTTCCATGTTTGCCCCTACCCCAAAATTATAGAGCAGAGAAATAACCCTAACGAAAAATATCTGGAGTGGCATGTAGAAAATATGAGGACGTTGCCTACCTGGCATGACTTCTACCCCATTGAAGTCAAATTTGATCACGAACGATATCCCTTCCCAACCCTAGACTCCACATTTTGGAGAAAGGCGAAAGATGATTTAAAAGAAGAGTTGAAGAACTAGGATGAAGAGCAACCAAGGGAATGCTGGATCATGAGAGTCCATCGCCGAAATATAAATTCCTACAGACTCTTGGTGACAGACAGGGACTTCATGATTGTCTATGAGACAAATGTTGGATCTTGGAAGCCCATATTGTTTGCTAATATTGTTCCTCCAGCCACCCCAGGATTAGGCGAAAGCCCAGGGAGAACTGATCAAGCCTCAAAAAAATAGAAAGAGGCTGAAGTTGCATCAAAGACACTACCGCAAAGGCCATCTAAGGACCATGATTCAAGTATCGAAGAAGATGAGCAATCATTGTAGAGGAGAAAAAGGCCAAGGCAAGAGCCTGCTCAAGTGCCTCCAAGCCACCCAAAGCGACCCCACATAGGGATTTCAAGTGCTCCTACCGAACAACCCGTATCGGGTCCAGCCAAAGCAAACATCGAGGGTACAGTGCCACCTAGCATCGAGATGATCCCAAACATTGACATCGTTGATGTGGAGGAAATCACCCAATCAGAAGGAGACACCGAGGTGGAAATTATGGAGGTTAAAGGTATCAAAGCCCAGGAGGAGTAGGAGCCTATCACACAAGAATTCATCATGGCCGCTCTTCCAGGAGCCTATCATGCTTTCTTCACCATTTACCTTGGTCGCTCGCACATCCACCATAGTCTCGACCAAAATCCCCCATCAGTCTTTCCTGCCCCTACAAGGTCAGTTACCTCCTCACACGATGTACATTGTCATTTCAATTTCACCCCATGATCTTGCTAACCCCATTCCACTTAGGTCGTCTATCCAGGATAAGTCTATTGATGCTACTTCGCTAACCCACATCATCGATATTTTCATCCTGAGTCAAGGTGGATATGGTGCTTCAATGCCAAACCTCGTAGCCCATTCCCCCATCGTACACGATGTTGACCCACTTGCATAAGCCCTCATCACCCCTGTTGTCGATCCTTCTTGTGAGGTGTTCCCCATTGATTCTTTATATTTATTCACCCCCTCAGTTGGAGATCTGGCCTTATTTGAATCTAAAATGTCTATAATAAAGGAAATCCCTCTGGCTGAAAAGCTCCTCCAAGCCTACTAGAATATAGAGAGAATGCTGAAGGAGGCAAGGAAGAAGAGAGGGCGCTCTCTGCAATATGTCGAGAAATGCGTGGTCTTTGATTTGAAGGTCGGGAAGCTACACAAGGTGAAGAAGATCCCCAAGGTCCAGAAGCCCCTGGATGAAATGACTCTAGTAGACTACGATTATCAAGATAAAGAAAAGGACCTGGAGCATCTGAATGTGGACAATGAATCGGCATCCATGCATGTCAGGATCGAGACTTTTCGAGCACATGCGAACATCGCTAACCAGCGCAGATTTGAAGCCGAGAGCGCCAATATCAAATTGGAGGAAGAGCTAGCAAGGACCCGCTCCAAGTTAGCAGAGGCCGAAGAGTAGTGCAAGCTGATGAGAAAGGAAGCACATGCCCTAAAGTAGCAGATAGCACAGCTGCAGTGTTCAGATGAGTATCAGGCACAAAGGCAGGCCGAGAATGATCTGAAGGCCAAGGAGCTCGAAAGTAAGATCTTACAGATGCAGAATCAGCTGCATGAGAAGGAGGGCCTAGGGCTACTTGATAGGAATAGAATCAAAGAGATTCGCTCGCACCTGCTCAAAAATTTTAGGTCTCGGGCCTCCAGTGCCCTTTCAATTTTAGCCTATATCATGGAAGCCCGAAGTGCCGCTGTCGAAGGAGGACCAATCGTAGAAGAGGTCACTAAGAAAGCTAGACGTCGACTCAAATTAGCTTTCGATGTTCAAAACATTAAACATCAGGACTTGCAGATCCCTGCAATGAGTCGGACAACTAGAGATTGGTCCACCGCTCGAGCCACAGTTCATGCCTTCTTCTCCAAGGTAAAGAAGGCTCAAAAGGTGAAAGGTCTCCTTGACATGTTTGAGAGCGAGCAACGTGCATCTATGTGCTATTTCGAAGACCTCTCTGCCTTAGGTTTCCCAAGCTTCACGGGTGATGATGGGAAACTCCTCACCAAGGAGGAGATTAAGCCGACATGGCTTCAGTTTGAAGGCGACGTCTCAAAAATAGATGAATGGGCGGAACCAATAACGGAGAGGTAGGTCACTGATTTTATTTTGAAATACTGCAAGATCATCGCCTGCCTGAATGATCTGTACACCAGGTCCCAACATGCTGATATTGGGCAAATAGATAGGTTTCACATTTTGGTCAAGGCATTAGAAGATCAAGAGCTTTTTGCAAAGAGCGCCTGGTCTCAGGTTCGCCGAACCATGAAAAACATCCGCGATCGCCTTGCCCCATCGCCCACACCTAAAGCCGAAGCAAAAGTAGTAGAAGCAGAAGAAGAAGAAGAAGAGGAAGAGCAAGCTGTGGAAGCTTCCCCAGAGATTGAAAAGGGAGAAGGGTCTGGAGGTAACTCTGGCCCAATGGATCAAAGCTAAGGGTTCTCCCACCGAGACGAGCTCGTTGCCCCGCGAGCCACCAAGAATGTTGACAATTTTGTCACATTGCACCAAGGGGTAGAAAGAAAATCAAAATTTTGTACAAAGTTTCATTTTGTAAAGTATTTCCTTTTGTTGTTTTGAAAATATATGTAAGTTACAACAATTTTGGCTTTCCTTTTCCCCCCCTTGTACATAAAATGAAAAGGAAAGAGCTTTGCTACCGAGCAAGCCAAGGAAAATAGCTTCGCCGAAGGAAGGAGTAAAGTATGAAAAGAGCTTCGCACCCGAAGCATTTCCAGCAGTTACTTCGGGACAAAACTTTGCGAAGCTGCATTTGCCGAGGAAGAACACAAGGAAAGCGCCAAAGAAAGCTTCGCACCCGAAGCATTTCCAGCAACCATTTTGGGCGAAATTTTTGCGAAGCGGCAACCCCGCCAAAGAAAGAAAATCAAAATCGCAAGACAAATTTGCTAAGGCAAGAAAAGAACTTCGGGCCCGAAGTATTTCCAGCAGCTACTTCGGCCAAAAAACTTGCGAAGCGGAACTCAAAGGAACATTGAAAAATGCTTCGCTATAAAATCATCGAAACACCCACTTCGGGCCCCTCCACCAATGAACCATTTTTGATTTGGCCAAAAACCTCCCAAACCATAGTTTTGAAAGGAAATCGTAGTGAAAACATTTCTCTTAGACATCAACGAACTAATTCTACCAACGAAGCAATGAAGAATGAAGGGCCCCACTTTGGAGAGGAGATCTACTTCGGCACTCAAACCCCCCAAAGTTGTGTTGCGAAGCTCAACCGTTCAAAGTACAAACTAAGAAGGAGGATCTGCTTCAGCCCAAATACGTTTTGAATCAGAATTGCGAACAAGGATCCAGCGAAGCGCTTCCAAGGCACGCACTTCAAGCCGGGTATTTTCCCGAGGTGGTCAAGTGCCTCATAAATGCATTTTTCCTTGCCCGGCAAGCACGCTGCTCATTTTGGGCAATTGGACGCAAAGCATCAGTCCCTGAATGAGAAGCCGTCAAGCATGGTGGCTACTCGAGTATTGCACCCAGAGGCTAAGGACAATTCAGATGGCTCATTAAATGCCCATTTCCTCGATTAACCCGGTTGCAGTTGCTATTTCAGGTAAAAGGATTTGAAAACTCGGTCACGGGGACCGCGAAGGGCCGACTTCTCAAGGCTCGAGGGAGTACCTCTTAGTGCTATGTAATTATGACTCAGAGGGTCGGGTCCTCTATAAAAACCCAGGCATTGTAATAGAAAAAGGGGGGGAACTTTCTGCTAGAAAGCTACTGTAACTTGATGTCCTACGATTAATACTAAAAATCCTTGAGCTCTATTTCTCTCTTTTATGCTGCCTTCTGTGCTTAATTATTTTGTCTTTCTTCATTTGCATACTGAGACTCTGAATCCTAAATCCGGTGTGCGATTGGGGACTGAACCCCTGAAATTCGCTCTGAAGGATACATAGGAGAGGAAAAATGCCATATTGGCTTTCTTTTATGCTGCCTGGTGGATCGTGGTTTCTGTTACATTCACTTCTCCTAATCGCCTTTACTCTGAACCCTAAATTTCGGCGAAAGGGAGAAGGAGAATCCTGTGAGCTCGTCCAGAGGATACATAGGAAGGTTGATATAGTGTTTCTTTCGTTTATTCTTGGTGTTCCTTGCTGCTATTCAAGTTGTTAGTTAGTGATCGTGCTTCCTGTTCCTTCCCACCACTGAACTACTAAAATCTCTTCCCTTACCCCATTTTTATTTCTTTCTCTAACCCTAACTCCTTTTATCTCTTTCCTGCACTCTTATCTCAAACCCCAAAAGTAGTTTAGCATAGGAGCCGGCCTTTCTCTAGAGATTGGCACGAGGGGCATCTCTTCCCTTCGGCCTTTCAATGTTGGTCGTAGGTCTAGGGCGCATACACTTTTCCAAAAACCCTTACCTAGGTGGATTTGATGACCAACGAGTATCATATTGGGTACTTTGTACCTATATATTGCATGATTATCAATGAAAACATCAATATGGATTTTAGCCTTTAATTTTGTATCATTTGGTATCAGAGCCAATGAATTGGAATAATTCAAGATCTTCCACTCCACAAAGCATTTGTCCATGAAAATTATGGATTGTTTAGCTCCAATCATCACTCTTGTATTGATGGTAGCTAAATAAGAATCCCACATGATGGTGGAGAAAATGTTGGATAGTAGTTTTCAGGGGTAGTAGATCATTGGCTGTGACTTGCATAAACCACAATACAATATATGAGAGAGTGCAGTGTGGGATGAGCCACAAATATCGGGTTGCATGCTGCAATCGGAGGCCACATCAAAGTGCATAGGATTTTTCTATGCTGGCATCAGTGATGAAAAAAAGATCCACAATGATAAAATAAAATGGTGTGGGGACTGTAGGGGGCTACTATGAAGCCACTGGGGGACTAAACCTCGAGAAGAAGGAGGTTTATCATAAACCAAAAATGGAAATTTATCATAAATATTTCCAAAAAAAATGAAGATAAGACTTTGATAGAGAAATTAATTTGGAAATATTATCGGGAATACGTCAGAGAGTCATAATGAACAAGATTCATGATGAATAGAGGTGATGAACTAGGGAGAAACTAGTAAACCACATAATCCCAAAATAGAGACATGAAACAAAATAAAATAAAATAAAATAAAAAATACAAAAGAGGAAGGAGGATGATTTATTTGTTTCAACCTATGATGCCTCAAAGTTAATGTTGCAAAAATTCAATTTTAACAATCAATGTTGTATTACAGAGTGCACTTTCAGTTGAACGCAAAACTCCTCAATCCACATTCATTTTTAGAGACTCTTTTGGAAGTAAATTTATTCTCCAAACCATGGTATTTGTATATAGGTCCTCCTTAATCATAGAGTTGTCTTGAATATGTTAACGACCCTGACCCTTCTTATGTGATCCACATATATCACATGGGTACTCCTTCACTTTCATAGTTATTGTTCTCTCTTCCTTCAATAGATCAAGGCCCTTTTATTATGATTCTAGTCATCACATGGGTCTTCACCCTCTTGTGGAATTTGGTACTCCTACACATTGGAGTTTGTTTAACCCTCCAGTGGCTTGTCTCTTAGTGGATTTCAACACATCAGATTTTTGTAGGCCAATACATGTATTCACCAACAAGACACATCGGACAACACTACATAATTTCTTTGGCATCAACTTCTATATTGAATTTATTGGATCCTTAGCCTCATTTGGCTCTTTTTCTCTTCTCCAGATTTCCTTTCCTATTAGTAAGCATTGGGAAACAATACATATACAATGGGGAGGAATTATAGGGATACTGTATGGCATTAAATAATATGCCTTAATGACATTTGTTGTGAATTAATAATATGGCAATATAAAGATATTTAATATTAAATGCAATCATATCCCTTACTACACATGGTAATAAGCCCATGGTCTGGCTCATACCATGGTGTTGTATCAGGCAATTTATGCCTATATATTGCTTGATTAGCAATGAAAACATCAATATGGAGTTTAGCCTATAATTCCATATCAATAAACTAATATTTCTTTTAGTCCTTACTTGTGGCTCTTCTTAATTATACCACCTAGACTCTTCTAAATTTTTTTTATAGTGATTGGTCCAATGGCACATTAGGTTGACAAAAACTTAGGGTCAATGATAATGGTGGTTTTCCTATTGATCTACCATGGATTTGATACCACTGTTAGATTTTGATGTAGCATGTAATGGGAGATAACAATCACAATATGCAGAATAATATGAAATAAAGTAAATCCATGAGATGATTGGAAATATACTATATATAGAAATGATAGAGATGTTTATAAAATAGGTATGGAGGAAATGAACACTCCATGAATATAGCTACTGCTCAAGAATGGGCATTGATCATATCACACTCCATCACATTACATCACACTGATACATCATACCACACTATTCTACACTACTTCCTACTACTATGTGTTGCTCTATGTCTATGGCCCTTTATATAGAAAATAGGTTCTTTGGCCAAAACTCTACCTAGTTGTGCAAGGGATAGCTTGAACATATAAAACTTACACTTTAACAATTGTGTGTTTATTACATTGCATGAAGTACAAAGATAAATTCCCCCTAAAGTAATCTAATATCCTAAGTATGTACCAATAAAGGTATATTTACATGATCCAAATGATGTAATATAATCTATTTCTAATGACAACAACCAAATGTGAAAAAACAAAAATAATAAAAATATAAAAGGGAATACAAAGCTAGGGTAACATGATAACAAAGGGAAATAGAACTACTATATCCATGGGAAAACCCCACAGAGTAGCATACTAAACTTATTGTGTAATCAGATATCCCCAAACACTGCACTCCCATAAACATACTTCTTAGCTACTAGCCGCTACTTCCAAAATAGACAAATCATCATGCATAATTGCCAACATCATAAATTTTTTCCTTTTTACATAGTTGAGCAAAAAATTGTTCTCAAATCATATTTGGTCATGGGTGCTCTCAGCAATATTCTTGAATTCATCATTGTTTCAACAATTTTTTATTTGTGTAATGCATGTAGTATTATATATAATTCGAAGAGATAATTATTCTAGTTGGGATGTGCACAAATTATTTCCTTGTACTACGTGCTTTTATCAAAATATTTTTTCTTGATGTGAATCGTTCATATTTTACAATATTCCCATTCCTTATTTTTTGCATATTTTTTTTTCTTGATATTATCCCTTTATATGACACAATGAATCACCAAGATCGTACAAGAGGTGACCGTATTTATTTATACTACTACAAACTTCAAGGTGCCTCTCATTTAATTTTATATTATTCTACCTTTAGTCCATTGGGCTACGAATTTAAACACAATACACTGGGAGTGAGAGGAAAGAGGCAAGAAGGGAAGAAAGTATTAAGATAAATATACGTGGTTGCCTACTAAATTTAATGTTCCATCATTTTTCAATTTGCATACCATGATCCTTTTTACATGTATAGGTTTATGTGATGTCTTGCATATATTTATGATCACCATGCTATCTTATTTACTTGCCACCTATTCACACAAAAAGGTGGCATGTGTGTCACCTTTAATTCAAAATATATTATGTAGACTATCCTATGAACCTACAGTGTCCTAACCATACAACATTCAACTTGAGCTTCTTTGAGTTCAATTTTCTATGAGTTGTCACTGTCATCATACCCAAGCATATTTCATTCTAAAATTGATTCAAACTTTGACAACCCTACATTCCAATTCAAAGTATCCTACCAAGATATTGTATTCTCCTAATCATGCATTGATGCTTCTAATTGCTTCTGTGAACAACCTCTTTTAGGTTTTTTATCCGCTTCACCACTTTCCTTTTGATTCCATGTATGACCACCTTATTTAGGGTAGTGACCCAAATATCATAAGAATCCTATCATTATATACCCCATAGATATTTGATATCAAAAAAAGGAATTTTTTACAAAATTGTGTCTGTAGACATACAATTTTCTTTTATACTTGGGCCTAACAAGTTATCCATTTCTAAAATTATGTCAGGTATATCATCCCATGTGATATTTGTCCTTGACCCTTTAAAATATTCAATACAAA
Source organism: Wollemia nobilis (assembly GCA_028583015.1). Taxonomy (NCBI): domain Eukaryota; kingdom Viridiplantae; phylum Streptophyta; class Pinopsida; order Araucariales; family Araucariaceae; genus Wollemia; species Wollemia nobilis. Next base: position 3,072,231 of record JAQPPZ010001237.1, read on the forward strand.
AAGACCACAACCCCTGATTTATTATCTTGATGAATTTTATGATCCATGGAATGATTATTAGATCTAGTCCTTGAGTTATGCATCCTTTAATTTGTGTTAGAGAATTTTGGTCTAAACACATACCAAATAGTGGAGGCGTATCAATTATCACTATATTTTGAACTATCCCAAAATATGGATGACCACATATCATGATGAGCTTATTACGTAAGACTCCCACTTTCCTTAATTTGACTCCCTTAAAATATATGAATTTAGGTTCTTCTTCATCCATTTTCGATATCAATACCAAAATGTTACAGATATATAATGGCATAATGAAGACTTGAGCCTTTGAATCCACCACACAAATGTGCAACATATGATTTTCTATGAGAACAAAAAGATAAAATGGGGGAGAATGTTCTTCCATGATATTTAGAGGTGAGCCCCTTTTGGGTGCTTCCCTAATTTTTGATACCTTCTGAATGGATGCTTCCATTAGATTTACCTTATCATATACCAATATATAATCCCTAGGTACAATAGGAGCCCTTTTGAATAAAGTGTTAAATCGTTCAACCTTTTCTCTTCTCTGCTTGCTATCAATTCTTGGGAAGTACAATTTCTTATAAGCCTCACTTTTCTTTTGATTTAGGATCATTTACTCTTTGGACTGCTACAAAATTTGTATGATTCCTTGTGAGGCATTTAATCTGACTTGTCTTCATAATATCTGTATTGGTAAAATGACTTTGTTTCTTCTTAGAAGATAGGACTATCATATTTTCTATAAGAGGCATTGGTTGATAATGATTAGGTTTCCAGTGTTACTGGGTATATGTCTCATCAAGTGATGGAGGCTTGACAAGCTACCTTATTTCCACTTCACTTCTCTCTCTTCATTTTTTACACCTATTATTTGAACCCTTTGGTTTAGTATGAATGAGTTTTTGTAGCATTTGTATAGTCAATGGGGGTCTATCATATTTATATTTTTCATGTTATATGATATGCCTCTTCATGTTGTTAATATCTCTAGTGAGCCATTGAATTGTTATTTTCAATTCCTACTCTGTTTGAACATTATTTAGGGAATTACTTTCTGAGGCCAGATATGAAGTATGTCTAGTTTTTTCAAGGCATATATGATAAAGTATGCTAGAAAGGGGATCTACTGGGTATGCAGTTATGAAAGGTTGAAGTGGGAGGACACTTTCTCTAGGTGGTAATTTTATTACTTGAATCAACATAATTTTAGCTCGAATAGCCTCCTATAAATTTTGAGGAAACCCTTTTTCATCGAACTGTTGAATTAGAATTCTTATATCATGATGGAAAGCCTAGACATGACATAAGTAAGCCTAAGACTAAGATAGTTGATACTCCAGGGAAATCCTTGTCTAGGTTCTCTTGAATTAGATATTGAATTCTTGCATATCTTCATGGGGTGCCTGCTTGATAAACAAAAACTGAGTCAATAGCAAGAAGGGATCACCATAATGATCAAATATATTTATCATAGCCTCTACTAGATCACCCCATGTACAAATACTTCCATCCTCCAAGAATTTATACCATAGCAAGGCCCTTCCTTGAGAGAGAGAATGAGAAGTTTGAGCATTACATCCTCATGCATAATATTATGAATCATTGCCAGGGAAGCAATATCTTGGTAATGCTCAAATGCAATTTTATCTATCCCATCAAAAGTTGGCAAAGACTTGAAGGCAACTTTGGGAATTTTGTGAAGATTTTGAATATTTAGAGGGCCTATAAAATTCCAATCAGGACATTTGAACTGATCCATTGATGTAGCTACCAAGTCAGTGCTTTAGAAGATTTGAAGTCATAAAATGAGCATAACTTCTCTACTAATGAGGTCAAGGATACCCATAAAAACTTGAGTTATCTAGGATATAAATCTTTGAAAATTGTATAAAAGAGTGATCAACCATGAATTTGGATTCAATCCTTAGTAGAGCCACCAAATGAGCTAGATATAGGGTATAGATAAACTCTATCTAGCTACTAAAGGTAACCAATCCTAAAAAATAGGCCTCTGGATTTGAGTGGAGTTGCCAGGTGATAGAGATTATTGACTAAATAGAGTATCACCAAGTTCTATTTATGTTTTATAGGAAACTGGTCATATCATACAAATTTTTGGACTTGAGTAGAGTCGCTAGGTGATTTTTATGAGATCTGATAATAGAGGACATCACCAATCCTATACTATCCAAATACAGGACCTTCGTGTCCTATAAGGCATGCCAAAAACTATTGGTCAAAGAATATATCTAATGGAAAAGTTCGTACACCCATAGACCTTGAACAATATTGAAATACTAGGAATCTTATGAATACTTCAACAGTCAATCTCTGAAGGAGGTTAGTTCCTTGAAATCCTGACTAGCTATACCTAAATATGGAGGGAAAAAGGTGCTAAAAGAGATAAAAAAAGCTAAATTCATAACTTACAGTGGTACAAGTTAAGAAACATCAAGACATAAGCAAGAATAAGTATCACACAACTAAATAATCAACTACAAAATAGACAGCTAGTTTACTATCAGTTGTAGAACATTAAATTATAATCTACCGTATCTTATGAGACCACCAATTCAAGACAAGTGAATGAAGAAGTGCAAATCCAAGATCTAGAATAAAACACCATAAAAATTTAACATGCTTAAATTAGAAAGAAGAAGTCGTCCTTACATACATGCTTTGCAAATGAATTAAACTAGAGACTAGACAATAGTCAATTTATATTAAGATGCAAGTAATCTATATTTACAAATAAATTGTAAATGCCTAAGAGCTGACCCATTTTTAGTTTACATTATTGTATATATAGACATTTTACAATCCTATCATTATCAAAAGATATCATTGCCCTAGAAGTGGATTACTATCATGTCAAATATTATTCTAGGCTATCAAGCCATTTTAGAAGTATGGCTGCTCCAACAACCCAATCATGGTTGATTGATGTGACATAGATCTAAATAATTTTGAATCATGCCCCACTTGTTGGCTGCATTTGATCCCTTGATATCTTCTCTATCCAACCACCCTATCATTGGCATGATAGCTTTTATCATTAGGATCTTCTAACAAAAAATCATGCCTAGTAGGAATTATGGGAAGAAGAACCCATTCTTATTGGGATACAATTTTCGGATAGGGTGAGCATCTAGTGGGTGCCTACTTAGATGATTTTCAAACACATACCAATATTTTGGTAGTTTTACTCTTGGATTGAGTACTTATTCCACTATTTTAGACCTTTAGAACATTAATGGGTCCCAATTGAGTGTAATTATTTTGGTGTTTCTTTTCTACCCTTGCGTGCATTGAACCTTTGAGCATTTTCCAAGTTCTGAATAGGTATGGATCTTCTAGTATCTTTCGACCTTTGTTTATTTTGCATTATGTTCCCTCTATCAACTTTTAAGCTCTAGATAGAAATATTGGGTCCCTACTGAGCTTCGATCGATCATGAATATTTTGGTGTACTTGGAACTTCATCATTTCTCTAACCAGATCTTTATGATGCTTTTGGGCTTTGATTAGGTCTAATTGTTTTGGGCTTCAGTGACTTAGCCATTCTAATGACCAGGTATTTTGAGCATTGTTGGGCTTTAGTATGACTTAATAGTTCTAGCTTTAGTGACTTATCCATTCTCTTTATTGGGTATTCTAGGTGTTGTTGGGATTCGATCTGGCTTAATAGTTTTGGCCATCTTTAGACTTAGCAACTTTTCTATCTCGATGAAGGTTGGGCCTATGGGATACCATTAAGTTTTTGTCAGGTATAATTATTTTGGTAATCCCTTAAATTGACCATTTCATCCTTCTTTTTCTCCTCTTAGCACTAGGGTGGATGCTTGAAATTTTAGTAAGCTCTAGCCATTGCAAATAATTTGACACTCTCATCACTTCACCTAGTTCACCACGTTCATATGTACCATATCTCTATTCTTCTAAGGGGTTATGACCCAGGTGTAGATATTTAGGTAAGTTCTAGACTTATCCATATTATTGAATTTGTACTTTTCAAATTTTATCTAGTGGATGGGGAATTTGCACCATCTAAGGCTTTTGGTTAGGTACAAGTCTTCTGATATCTTGAAGAGATAGCTACACTTGTTGGAGCTTGTATTTCAATAGTAGGACCTGGTATGCATTCTTTTAGTACTTTATTTGTGTACCATAATTTTGGTGTCTACATGCCCTTCTAAATATTCCTTGGTCATATTATAGTGCCCAGGTGAATTATAGTGAGATCCTAGTTCATAACTATATAAATCTAAACACTCATATTTGTTCCAAACTTTGATTGAACATGAGCATTACAACAAGTTCAAGGGGCATCCTCCTCGTCACTTATTCATTTAGTAATTTTTATGGGATTGAAGATAAATTTTTTTGGAAACCTATGGTTTTATATAAAAAAGGAAAACCTAGTATATGGTTGCTAGTAGGTAAGTGTGGGTAGGTGCAAAAAATACCCACAAAACCGAAAAAGAAGTTAAAATTTGCAAAGAAAATAATTACCATAAATAATATGATTACTAATTTCTAAAATTGCTAATTTCAATTCTTGATCACTGGAATATTTAAAATTGTGAAGTCCAATGGTGGTAGTTTTAAAGCCTTTTCAAATGATCACTGGAAGATTTATGTAAAGTTTGAGATGTGGAAATAGAACATGGGTGATGGCAAGTTAAAAGGAGAGCTAGCACACAGATTGGATGTTGATTGCATGATTGATTGGTAGTTAGGTTTATTGAGCATATCAAAGAGATAACTAGAGAGATAAATGGACATTGTATATTTTACCATTGATGAAGTAAGTTGTAGAGTCAATAGAAAGTGATAGGGTGTCCATTTGTCAACACTTTAGTTTTGGCAACGATTGAACAAAAATGCTATTTGGTTTATATAGTGCTATCATTTTTAATAGAAGTGTTATATGGGTTATACAATTCTAATGTCATTAATAAAAGGCTACATAGTCCATTCAGAGTTATATTTTGTATAAAAGCATCAAACGGGTTGTGCAACACTATTCTATCAATACTATCGTATAATACTATTAGGGGTCAAATCTTGTAAAAATAAATTAAAATTTATGCTTGTTTGAAAGAAAATTTAAATAAATTTCCAAAAGTATCAATTTTATAAAAGTTAGTGATCATTTATAAAATTTTGTAATCATCAAATTTGATATCACTTTTTGCCAAAAATTTGGGTACAAAAGGGGACATATTTACTTCATTTTTAAAAAGGGGTGATTCAATGATGAAATTTTATGTCTAAGGAGGAAATAAAAATTGTGTTCCTATATTTTTCCCCTTTTTTATGTGTTTACTATATGATAATTACATAAAACCCATCATAGATGTCCTAATTTTGTAAAAAAATGATAATCATAATTATAGGGCTTGATTTGATGTGGTTTAAAACCTTGACATACCCCATCAAGGTTTAGAGGGAAAATAGTGCTAAGGAAAACTTAAAAAGGGCATTGGATGAGAAGCATAAAATTGTTGAATGTTTCACTATTTTATTTTGTAATAAAAATTTGAAGGCATTAAGGGTAGGTAAGATTTATTAAAATTATAGAATAACCTTTATTATAAATATTTTATTAATGTTGGAGGGAAAGTTAATTTATAATGAGAAAAGGAAGGAAAATATTTATGTATGGAAAAAGGGGTATAAAGTGGGGGGGAATGGGTGAAAAAGAAACTTATTTTCACTATGCAAAGTCCATGAAAGGAAGATGAGAGAGAAAGAGATTGCAAATATGGCTAAGGAGGGATTATTGATACATTAGGTAGATATTGTGCTTGTAATGAAATAATGGGAGGTAATGCTAGTAGATGTAAGTAGTGATAACCTTTGCTTTCATTTGTTTTAATTTTGTGTATTTATTGTTCTATTAATTTTTATTTTTGGTGGGGTTATGTTATCAATTTGCATGTCCTAGGTATATATTTGGACTAAAAACATGTTTGTATTGCATGATGGTAATCTATATAGTGCCTTTGTTTTTGTATAATACTTGTATAGTCATAATTTTTTTTTTTTGCTATATGATATTTGTGTGTCTGTTTGAAGATTCTATTGTACAAGACAAGTGTTTGTATGGTGCTTTTGTAATCATATGATGCTAGCATCATCAAATTATGCTTCTATACAATGGTAAAATCTATTACATTTTTAGGTTTGTTTATACAGTGTTATTTTATGATGCTATCATTAGTGACATAAGCTCTATATCGACCATATGGCGCTATCATTAGGCTAGGGCATTTTTATTTCTAGATATTTTGGGAAGGTAGTTTTTGGTCAAACATAGTCATGTTTATATTTGTTAGAAAGGTATTTATACATTATTTTCAATGGTTGTAGTTTTGTGAATATTTGTAATATATTGTGATAATTTTGCAAGCCTCCAATGCTAGGTAGTTTAATAGGTCCTAATGGTGTCATTTTCAAGTGCTATCTTTTGTCAATGTTTTAGGTATTGAAATTTGAAGTTATTATAGGCTTTGATTATATCCATTGAAAATATTTCTTTGAGCTATTTACAAAGTCATATTTTTTGTAAGAATTTGTGATGTTTTGACATGATGTTTTGTGTCTTAAATGTTGGTTTATATAGTTAATGTTGATGTTTGTCCTTTTTATAGATGTAGGGTATCAAGACATTCTACATTGCCACAAGAGTAGAAATCATACATTATAGTACATTTTGAGTTTTTTGGATGATACAAATTATGGGTTATTAACTATTGTGGTGTTGTATTATATTATTTGTATGCCCAAGGTTAGATTCAACTATACCTTATTGATTGCCTTAGCTGAGTGATGGTATTCAAAGTTGAATATCCTTCATATTTCTATGTGGAGATGATGTCTAGAATATCCTCTAGATCCATATTAGGAGTTCTATAGTAGATATCGGGATGAATTAGAAGTGGTGTAGGGATTTTAGAATTATGTGATCTCACATCAATATTAATGTCATATTTTTAGGGAATAATTTGGGTAAACAAATCACTTTGCTATGTGCAATGTTGTTAGAATTTATTATAGGAGATACTAGTAAGTGGATAATAAAATATGGGTAGTATGTTTTCTAATATGAGAGACAACTAGTTTATGTTTACATAGAGGAAATAGTGTTGGTAAGCCTCTACCAGACATTACATAAGATAGTATACAAAGACATTCATAGATTGGTATCCTACTTTAGGTTTGGGTATGGAAGCACATCATGATCCTACGACCCTTCAACTTGATAGGGATAGTGCATCATCAAGAGGTTTCTATGGAATTCCATCGGGTATTATGTTTTGAGACTAAAGGGATAACTTCTATTCAAAGGTTTCATTTTTGTATGAAGACATTAGTTGAGCTTCATATAAATAAAATAATTTGTTGACCTTATCGCCTACGCCCTATATGAAGAGATGATGGGTATAATTATGCTTTAATATAATATTTTATAGGCTACAAATATCAAGAGGAGAGTTAAAGCTACAAAATATAGATCAAGTTACTAGAGAGTGTTGTATGGTATAGGCTGAAGAACACAAGCTTAAACTGAGAGGGGGTGAACAATATAAGATAAAATTTTACTTTTATTTCCTAAATAATATTATCCAATATTATCAATGGCAATATCAATAGTAGTAATAAAAGAAATGCACAAATCATCACACACAATAGAGACACAAATTTAATGTGGTTCACCCAATGTGGGCTACTCCATGGAGAAAATATTTCTACTAAATTTTCTCAAAAAATATTCTTGGGAATAAATTCCCTATTACAATGTTTATGGACCTCTGTCCAAAGGAGAAACCAATCCCCTATGCTCTAATTTTTTTAATCTCTCTCAATAGGATAACTCTTTTCCCTTTTATTTTGTTCATGGAAATTGATCTAGGAGACCTCTATCTCCTCAATTGGTTCATGGATCTCTGTCCATAGAAGAACTCTATCTTCCCAAGTGGTTCACGGATCACAATAAATAGGAGAACTCTTTCCCCTTGCTCTGATTCATGGATCTCTATCCACAAGAGAACTCTTTCCTCTCTGCTCTAGCTGATGATCTTCTAGAAGACTTTTGCTCCCACTACTCTAGCTTGTGTATCTCTCTCTATAGAATACCTCTATCATCACTACATTGGATAATGGATATATATCCATTGGAGACTCCTATACTCTACTCTATCACCTCTAAAATTGGCTCTTAACTCTATATCAGATCTACACCAAACTCTATTCCAAGTTTAGTACAATTCTACTCTAAATCTATCTCAATTTTAGTACAAGTTTTCTCACAAATATATACTAAATGTTGTCCTCAAATATATCCTCAAGCCTTAATACAAATATTGATCCAATCACAAATAAAATCTGCTTAGATTTACCCCAAGCCTTAAAACAAATATTGAACAAATCAATCAATCAAATCTGCTCCCAAGTCTTCACAAAGACTTACTCCAAATCTACCTTCAAGTCCTCTCAAGAACTTTCTCAATTTGCTCTCAAGTATTCACCAAGACTTACCTCAAATATACCTTTAAGTCCTCTCAAGAACTTGGTCAATTTTCTCTCAAGTATTCACCAAGACTTACCTCAAATCTACCTTCAAGACCTCTCAATAACTTGCTCAATATGCTATCAAGTCTTCACTAAGACTTACCTCAAATATACTTTCAACTTCTCTCAATAACTTGTTCAATATGCTCTCAAGTCTTCACCAAGACTTGATTCAAATATGCCTTAATACATACTAAAAAAACTCACATAAAATGCTCAATAAATCTCAAATATTGCACACAATGCTATCTAATATTCAAAGTAATTCCTTTAACTTGAAGCAGTTTAGACATATTCTATTCAAAATTCGTTTAACCTCTGGAACATATATATATAATGATGTACTCTATCAAAACTCAATATGTTCTACTCAATCATTAAGTTTTTCTCTTTCACAAATCTGATTTCTAATGTTTGCACATTCACTTTCAATATCACTCAAATCCAATGCTCAATAATTTCACTCAATCATTCAACCAATGAAACACAACTTGCTCACTAACCCTAAACAAGTGTTTTCATACTTCTTCAAAAAAAGTGCACAATGTGGATTTCAAACCGTAACTCAAATAATCCTCAATCTATATCTCAAATTTTCTCTAAATATTCACCAATGAAGCATATAATAATTCACTCAAATATTTCCAATAATGCATATCAAACAATCCTTTTCACTCCATATTATATTATACAACATTCATTCCAATATTTCAAACAAATATGATGTGCCCATACCTCTTTGATTTGATGGAGATATATCTTCAAAACCTATTTTACTCACAACCAAATCCTTTTGCCAATTCTAGGTTAGATAGCAACAGTCTATCTCAAAATATCCACAAGAATATTCACCTCAAAAAATATTTCATCATTACAAGAATTACAATAAAATTTCAAGTCAAAAATACATCTTATCACTCCCTCACTTTCAAAATAATATCCAACACATATAAAAAATAAATTACCTTATAATATCCTTATCTTTCAAAATAATATTCAACATATATAAAAAAATAAACTTCCTTGTTTACACCTTATAATCTCCAACACTTGGTTTAATTCCTAAGCACTCAAAATAAAATATTTAATTAACACCCCTTATGACTCCCTAATCAATTTCACTTATTTTTCTTTCAAGATTGAAAAGCCATAAAGTCGGATCATGTATTCCAAGCAGATTAATTAAAAATCATACCTTAATATTATATCTGCAAAAAATATTGCACAAGTCTCAAATGACCAAAACCTAAGCTTGAACCCGTGATCTAAGCCATAAAAATACCCTAGTCCAAATATAGGCTACTTCTTGGGCTACATGCCTACACAAAGTCAAATGTCCATGATTTTGTATTTCAAATTGCCTTCGCTGAAAATGAAAAGATGCTTTATCCTCTTGCAAAACACTCGATGGGATTTGAAATTGAAACCTTCCCTTCACAAGTGCCTTAGTCAAATTATTCCTACCACATGCACTATCCAACACTATGGGATATGTCTTTTACTCCAGGAAGATTTCAACACAACTCTGGCTCCCTTGTCTTTAAGACTCATGAAAGTCTTCTCACTTTCAAAATTTTAGCACACGATTTATCTCATCACTTGAGCATTCAAAATTTTCAACTTTAGAAATGAAAAATTATTTCCTTTAAATACTCTTTCCTTTGGTTTAAAACACGTCAGACCTCTCTTGCTTTTGAATTTGAATTTGATTTGAAACTTTGGTGTCATAAATATTTAAATTAAAATTTTAACCTTAGGTTAAAATATTTTAATTTAAATAAATTAAAACCTTTGCCAACCTTTATAACTTGCTCAATGGACCTTGTGAGGGATATCTTTTTTAATGATTTCTTGGACCCAATTATTATAATATTAAAAAAATATTATAATAATATTTGTCTTTCCTTTTAAACCATGACCTCTTCTTTTCATCCAATTTGCTTGCTTTTGGGATAAACTTTACATTGATAAATTTTAACCATATCAAAGATAGAAGAATATTATTGCCACACAAAGTGCTCTCTGACATAAAAAATTTAAAATTAAACCATTTGATATTAAACCTTTCGACATTAAATATTTTGACATCAATGATAACACAACTTACTCAAAATTTCCAACAATCTCCTCCTTTGTCATTGATGACAACCCTTTTCCTTAATCATTCTTTTTTTCTTTTTCAAACTCTGTTCCATCTTAGAAAGTAATCCCCCTAACATAATGCTCTCCCCCTAAGTCAAATCTCTTCCCCTTTGGTATCAATGGCAAAGGAACTCCTTTGGGGATAAATATAATAATCTTAGATCAGTCCCCTCCCCACCTCCTCTCCTTGAGGTGATTAATTTTGGGGTGGGAGTATCTCTACTCCCAACATACATTTCTATTTTTCTTTGTCCACCTTCTTTTCAATTAATTCTTCTAACTCTATTAAATATCCCTATTTTTGCTTGTCTCTAGAAATTTTGTTCTACTGCACTTGACCATATGCCCAAAATTATATCACTTATAACACTTAATTTTTTGTTTCCTTGAAGGTGTAAATATCTTGAAGTTCCTCCTGGTGAAGCCATACCCATTCCTATCATGAACCCTACAATTAATTGCTTTATGAGTAAAATTATTACAAGATTAAAAATACCCTTGAAAGAAATACCCATCTCTAAAATTTCTCTTAGTGAAACCATGTTCCTTCTTTTCATGTGTCCTACACTGCATAGCCTTGAGACCAAACCTGTTACATGAGAATCAACATCATTTGAAGAAATTTTATCTTGGACCCACTGGTCTCTTAGTCCTTTTTTCCCTGTGATGTTTCCTATTCTTTATTTGTCCATTGTTTCCTTCCTTGGTGAACCTTCTATTTTTCATCTTATCCTCACAAGTATCACTTTCTCCTTTAATATCTTCTTTTGAAGCTTCTTCTTATTTGGAGCTTGAGCTTGAATCCTCTCATTTTTCTCTTTGTCCTTCTTTGAAACCAAGTCCTGTCTCGTTTTATGAAGATATTTGTGCATTGATAATCTTATCCAAAGTCTTTGAACTTTTTCCAAATTTGTGTAGCTTGTATTTAGACTCTTTCACTTCCTTCCTTAGTGAAACTACCTCATGCTCTAATATTTCACATTCTAAGAATTTTACCTCTAAATTTTATTTAAATATCCTTGTCTTGGCCATTGAGTTTGTCAAATTTTGTATATGTTGTCCTTTCTCTTGATCACATTCTTGAAATTGAGCCTTAAACCCTGAGTTATGCTTTCTAACCTTTTTAAAATTCTTTTAGAGTAGAAATATTTTTAGCTTCTAAATCTACTACTCCTTCCTCTTCATTTTTTGAATTCTTTTCTACTTCTTGGTCTTCAAGAGCATCTTCATACTTTTTAGATTTAATATTAGTACTTCCTTCCTCTTCTATTTCCAAAAATAGAATTTCTTCTTCTTCACTATCTGTGGATCTTTCATAACTATCATTTGAACTCTTTCCTATCTTATCTGCATATAAACTCTTCTTATGCCTCTGAAAAAACTTCTTTCATGTTTGTTTTTTCCATACCTGTTTTTATTTTCATACCTAGATTTTATTGCTTTCTTTCTCTTATGATCTTGTTTCTCTTCACTACTACTACTTCCAACTTATGGATAATTAAATGCATAGTGACCATATTTACCACAATTTAAACACTTAACTATTTTAGTACCTTTTTGCTTTATTGATTCCTTCTTGTTCCTTCTACCATAGTTTATTTATTCACCATTGGATGACTCATCACTTGAATTTGGATTCTTATCTTTTGTCTTCTTTACTACTTTGAAGGCTACATCTTTCTTGGGTATAGGATCCTTTCCTATTATCATTTCATAAGCTATGAGATTTCCATGCAACTCATCCATATTCAAAGTTTCAATATCTCTTGTTTCTTCTACGATTGAAACCTTTTCACTACACCTCATAGAGAGTGATCTTAAAACCTTTTGAAAAACATATGATTCTTCAACTTTAAACCCAAGTCCTCACATGGAGTTAACAACCTCATACACATGAAGTAAGTATGCAACAATGTCTTCTTCATCCTTCACCTTCAAGTCTTTAAATATTTTTTTGTGATTTTGTAATTTTCCCATATTGACCTTTTTGTCCCCCTCACATGTTTTCTTCAAATTTTCCACAATCTCTTTTTGTGATGCGCAATGCATAACGTTTACAAAATCTACTTCATGTAAACCGCTTAATATTATATTAATTACATTTACATTATACATATGTAGGAGCTTACCATATTTATCTGTAGAAGGACTAGTTAGAGGTGTGTATCCATCCTCAAATGCTTTCCATGTCTCATATCCTTGTGCCATCAAGTAAGTCTTCATTATTATGTTCCAAAAAGTATAATTGTTCTCATTGAACAATGGTGCCTTATTTTCTGAAGATCCACTCTGAGATGCCATCTATGTTCCTGTATACTTTTCCTCTAACCTATTAAACTCTTTCGAAGGAACTCGCTCTAATACCAATTGAATAACACAAGCTTATACTGAGAGAGAGGGTGAATAGTATAAGACCAAATTTTATTTTTCTTTCCCAAATAATATTATCCAATATTATAAATGGCAATATCAATAGCAGTAATCAAATAAATGCATAAATCATCACACATAATAGAGATACCAATTTAACATGGTTCACCCAATGTGGGCTACTCCATAGAGAAAATATTTCTACTAAATTTTCTCAACAAATATTCTTGGGAATAAATTCCCTATTACAATATTTATGGATATTTGTCCAAAGGAGACACCAATCCCCTATGCTAGGATTTGTGGATCTCTCTCTATAGTATAACTATTTCCCCTTTTCTTTGGTTCATGGAACTTGATCTCGGAGATCTCTATATCCTCAACTAGTTCATGGATCTCTCTCCATAGAAGAACTCTATCTTCCTAGCTATTTAATAGATCACACTCCATAGGAAAACTCTTTCCCCTAACTTTGATTCATGTATATATATCCATAGGATAACTCTTTCCCATCTGATCTAGTTGATGATCTTCTAGAAGAATTTTGCCCCTATTGATCTGGCTTGTGGATATCTCTCCACATAATACCTCTATCCTCACTACCCTGGTTAATGGGTCTCTATCCACTAGAGACTCATGTCCTCTACTCTATCACCTCAAAATATTGCTCTCAACTTTATCTTATATATGCACCAAAATCTATCCAAAGTGTAGTACAAATTTGCTCTAACTCTATCTCAGGTTTAGTACAAATCTGCACACAAATCTATACCAAATTATATTCTCAAATCTATCCTTAAGCATTAATACAAATCTTGATCCAATAAAAAATCAAATATTCTTAGATTTATCCCAAGCATTAACATAAATATTGAACAAATCAATCAATCAATTATTCTCTCAAGTCTTCACAAAGAATTTCTTCAAAGCTACCTTCAAGTCCTCTCAATAACTTGCTCAATCTACTCTCAAGTATTCACCAAGATTTTTTTTAAATCTACCTTCAATTCCTATCAAAAACTTACTCAATTTGCTCTCAATTCTTCACCAGGACTTACCTCAAATATACCTTCAAGTCCACTCAAAAACTTGCTCAATCTTCTCTCAAGTCTTCACCAAGACTTACCTTAAATTTTCTTTCAAGTTATCTCAAGAACTTGCTCAATATGCTCTCAAGTCTTCACCAATACTTTATTCAAATCTGCCTTAATACATACTCAAAACAACTCACAAAACATTCTCAATCAATCTCAAATCTTACACACAATGCTATCAAATGCTTTGTCTACTATTCAAAGTAATTCCTTTAACTTGAAGTAGTTTAGACATATTCTATTCAGAATTCGTTTAACCTCTAGAACATATAGAGAATGATGTACTCTATCAAAAATCAATATTTTCTACTCAATCATTAAGTCTATCGCTTTCACAAATATGATTTCTAATATTTGCACATTCAATTTCAAAATAACTCAAATCCAATGCTTAATAATTTCACTCAATCATTCAACCAATGAAACACAACTTGCTCACTAATCCTAAACAAGTTTTTTCATACTTCTTCAAACAAAGTGCACAATGTGGGTTTCAAATTCTAGCACAAAAAATTGTCAATATCTATATAAAATGTTCTCTAAACATTCACCAACGAAGAATATAATAATTTACTCAAATATTTCCAACAGTGCTTATCAAACAATCCTTTTCAATACACCTTATATTCTACAACATTCATTCCAATATTTCAAACAAAATATGGTGTGCCCATACCTCTTTCCTTTGATGGAGATATGTCTTCAAAACCTGTTTTACTAACAACCAAATCCTTTTGTCAATTATAGTTTAGATAGAAACAGTCTATCTCAAAATCTCCACAAGAATATTTACCTCAACAAAAATTTCATCATTACAAGAAATACAATAAAATTTCATGTCACAAATACATTTTATCACTCCACTTTCAAAATAATATCTAACACATATAAAACATAAAATACCTTATAATATCCTTATATTTCAAAATAATATTCAACACATATCAAAAATAAAGTTTCTTTTTTAAACCTTATAATATCCAACACTTGGTTTAATTCCTAAGCACTCAAAATAAAATATTTAATTAACACCCCTTATGACTCCATAATCAATTTCACTTATTTTTCTTTCATGATTTCAAATCCATAAAGTCAAATCATGTATTCCAAGCACATTAATTAAAAAGCACACCTTAATATTCTATCTACAAAAAATATTGCACAAGTCTCAAACGATCAATACCCAAGCTCGAACCCGTGACCTAAGCCACCACAATGCCCTAACCCAAATCTAGGCTACTGCTTGGGATACATGTCCACACAAAATTAAATATCCATGATTTCATATTTGAAATCACCTTCGCTGAAAAAAAAAAGATGCTTTATCCTCTTGGAAAACACTCGGTGGGATTCAAAATTGAAACCTTCCCTTTGTAAGCACCTTAGCCATGTTCTTCCTACCACCTGTGCTATCCAACACTATGGAATATATCTTTTACTCCAGGTGGATTTCAACACAACTCTACCTCCCTTTCCTTTAAGACTCACGAACATCTGCTCACTTTAAAAATTCGAGCGCATGATTTATCTCATAACTTGGCCATTCTAATTTCTTCAAATTTGGAAATGAAAAATCATTTCCTTTAAAAACTTTTTCCTTTGGTTTAAAACACGTCGGACCTCTTCAAATTCTATTTGAAACTTTGGCGCCATAAATATTTAAATGAAAATTTTAAGCTTAGGTTAAAATATTTTAATTTAAATAAATTAAAACCTTTGCCATCCTTTATAACTTGCTCAATGGACCTTGTCAAGGATATTTTTTTTAATGATTTCTTAGACCCAATTATTATAATATTGAAAAATATTATAATAATATTTGTCTTTCCTTTTAAACCATGGCCTCTTCTTTCCGACCAATTTGCTTGCTTTTGGGATGAACTTTGCCTTGATCAATTTTAACCATAACAACAATAGAAGAATATTCCTATTGTACAAAGTACTCTCTGACATCAAAATTTTGGAGTAAACCTTTTGATATTAAAACTTTTGACATTAAACCTTTTGACGTCAATGAAAATACAAATTACTCAAAATTTCCAACATAGGCTATTCCTAAGGAGGCATTTTGTTATAGGACAGCTCATCAAGAGTGAGAAACACCAAAACTTAAAATAGAAAATATATTATCACAAACATGTTCTAGGATACAATGAAACACCAAAACTTCAAATAGAACAAAAAATGAATATGAAGATAATTCTCAATACATTGATTATGGAGATAGCCATCATATGACAAGTAACCTATATTGGTTTGATTTCACTCAAGTAAAATCGAGTATACCAACTAACATAGTGGATGATAAAATCTATTAAGTACAAGGGTCAGAGAATGTTACTCTCAATCTACTATATTCAAAATGTATAGTGGAAATATGCTTTAAGTTTCTATAATAACAAATAATATAATTTTAGTGTCACAACTATTGGATAGAGGAATAATGATAGAATTAAAAATTATCAATGAAAATAAAATTTGTCTTATCAAAATATTAAACAAAATTGAAGCTTTTAGGTCCTTCAAAAGTGGTATATATGATTTGGATGTAATAGAAATTGAACAAAAATATTTAGACTAGTTTTTACCACAAGAATAATATCAAAAGAAGTATTTTATGGAACACAAAACTCTTGTGGAAAAGGAACATGATAAGACAACAACAAAGTTGGAAAATATGTTCTTTGACAAATTACTTAAAATTATAGATGATAGCTCAAAGGGACAGATTGAGAACCAAAACCAGAATTAGAGCCAACATTAGACCAAGCCAAAATACATAAAAAATATAGAAATCACATGAAGGAAAAATTACTTCATACCAAATAATGGAATATAGGGGTTGTTGTAGGTATTACATCATTTGGTCACTTGCAATATTAGTACAAGGATCATGTAAATAGTTTAGTCTAGAGTGTGAGCTTAATATTTGAGGATACAATATGTGTGATGTAAATAAGTGTGAGTTATGTAAGTGAGGTGTCATGTTAGTAAGTGTGACTTATGTAAGTTATGTGTCATGTGAATAAGTGTGAAGTTATGAGTTCTGAATATTTTTTCATGTAGTATGTTCAATCATGAGAGTATTTGTATTTATGTAAATATATGAGATTTATTATTATGTATTAATAAATGTGAAGAGATCTCCCATGAGTATGAGGAGATGAATATTTTGTGTAAGTGTAAAGGTCAAGAGTCTTGAGAATATGAATATTTTTATGTATGTATATATTGAAGATAAAGCATTGTAATAGAGTATCAAAGAATAAGCATTGCATTATAGTGCATTGCTTTAGGATATATATATATATATATATTCAATGAGTTTTATGTTCATTATTGTTATGATTGATTCATGTGCATATATGTTCTTGAGATATTGTTTGATCATGGAAGAGTGTTAAACCTATGAGAATAGTTATTTGTTAATAGTAACTCAAACTATTATGTATGAGAAATTTTATTTATTTTACTCTAGTGTTAAATAGATTTCCTTAGATATATAGTTGTTACACACACAAACACACACACACACACACACATAATACCTAAATATCTAAGGGAATCATTAAATAATAATTTAAATATGGTTTATCTTTTATTGAATTTTATAGGTCTGACACATTAGTATTAGAGACTAGTTACAACAATGAGGCCTTAGTGGGCATGCATAACTAGCCTATTATTATTTTGATAAATAATACATTATATAAGAGGATGACATGGTAGAAGATATCAAGAAATGACTTCTAGTTGTAGAGACCCCTTGTTAGTTTGAAAATATAACCATTGAAGTTCTTCAATCATCTAAACCCTATAAGGAGTTACCATGCAATCCTATGGAGAATGTTTTAGATGCAATTTAGAATTTAGCAAATATAAAAGTGCATAGTTTTCAAACTAGTCAATAAAATTTAAGGTGTGAATAGGAAGTGGAACAAGCTCCATTTGAGCATTCTCAACATGTTGATTCCCACACAAGATAATATCCTAGAGCTAAGTTAAAAAATATTTTCAAAAACCAAAATATAACTAAACCACCATATCATATGAAAAAAACTAAAGAAAAGGTTTCTTGGGAGTGGCTTATTGAATATAGAAATACTTTTGTATTTTTTAGTTATTAGGTTGAGATAAAGTTAAAACTATAATCTTTCAACTAGAATGTGTAGCTATATTTTTGTAGCATAGGTTATGATAGCACGAATGTTACATGGGAATAATTTGAAGAGCACTTTATGTTGAAGTGTATATCTCAAGTTTACATTTAAAGGGGGATTTAAGAATTTTATTAGCTGTAGCAAGTAACTAAGATTTTAATCTAGTATGAGTAGTAGTTTATAAAACTACTTAGTGATACATTTTGTCTTGGTGATGAAATCATACTTCTAAATTGATTCTTGTTAGGAATGCAACCATCCATGGCTAAAATTTTTAGAAGTGAACCACTAATATGACATGACATATGTCAACTAGTATTTCTACTAAAGGATGGCATAGGAGGATCTATGGACACCAAGGAGAAAATGAATACTCAAACATTGATTATAACTATTGAACCCTTTTGTATGCAATTTGAACTTAAACATGATCAGGAAAATACTATGATAGGATCAACATAACCATCACAACATCCACCTTTGAGGAAATATCATTTGACTCATCCAATTTAGAGGAATTAGGGACAACCATCCCATCCAAGACACTATTATTTTTGTGGATCTATCTAATGTGCTAATTAATATGGCATGTGACTTAGACTTATGGCCCCTCCATAATAGTTACAAATGTATCATTCAAGTACTTCATAGAAACAATAATAGTTAGTGTGACTAGTGTTTATTTCTCCTAATTTTGGTCTTAAAAATATAGTTTTGAGTATAAAAAGACATATTTTGCTTGGTATTTCCCTAAAAATTCTAGATAATAGGATCTAAATAGCATAATTAGGTAAATAGTAGTGCACCCCAATAACACAAAGTGTTTACAATAGTTAATGATTGTCAAGTCAAGCATTATGCAATGGTCATTGAAAAATAGGTAATATTTTTATTAGCCAACTATCACTCTTATAGACCCTAGTGCTTTAGCTTATTTTATTAATATTACATTCATGAAAAAATAATAAGCTATATGAACAAAGGTCCGTTGAGTTTGGAAAAGTGATTATGTCATAAAGATCTCACTAGACTATTTGAGACAAGGTCAAAATTTATCCAACAAATATTGAATGATGGGATACTACATATAATTTCATTGTGACTAGACTATGATCCTATGATGTTATTTCTAGGAATGGATTAGTTGTGGATATACCAATATAGGATATATTGTTACACCAAATATTGGAAATGTTATATTGACTTGTTTAATGTGGTTCCAATAAGAGGAAAGAGTCGACCAATATCCTCTTAAATGTTCTTAGCCATGCAACTCAAGAGAAACATAAGTAAGAAGTGTATACTATTTGATATCAATATAAATGACTCACATGAGAAACATAAATTGATTTATAACCTTCTATTAATAGAATTTATGGATGTCTTTCTTGATGAGTTACAAGGGAAACCTCTAGCATAGTTAGAATTTTCTATAGACTTGCTACTAGGGTCTAAACTAATATATAAGTCTCCTTAAATAATGATAACAATATAACCATATGAGATAAAGGTATACTTATGAGTTTTGTTTGATAAGATATTAATAAGTATCAATGCGTCACCATGGCGAGCTTCCATTATATTTGTGAAAATTAGGGATGAGACAATACACCTATTCATTGATTACCAATAGTTGAACAAGTAAACTATTTTTTATTGAGTAATACTTCTTATACACATCCGCCATGGGGATTGAAGTTGGGTCACATAACTGATAATGCAAGTGGTGTCCTTACCGGTAGACCAAATCATAATTAAACTATTAAGAACTGTTATCCCCTACCTTGTATTGATGATCTTTATGATCATATGCAAGGTATCATAATATTATACAAGGTTAAATTATTCTCAATTTATCACCATATAAGGATCAAGGAAGCCAATATTCACAAAATAACTTTGAGGACTCTATATAGTCATTATGATTTTCACTATGGTTTCTTTGGATTGACCAAAGTACTAGTAGCATTCATGGAACTAATAAATGATATTATTTGCAAGTTCTTATATAGTTTCATGGTGGTGTTATTGGATGATATCCTAATATATGCTAAGACTAAATAAGGAAATGGAGACCATATATGGAAAGTTTTACAATGTTATATAAAACCTAAGTTAGTGATAAGATATCAAAATGTTACTTGTTTTATTCTAAATTCATATTATTTTAAGAGAGTGAATATCATTAGACACAAAACAAATTGGTCTATAATTTAATGGCTGACACCAAAAAATGTGCTAACGTGCAAAGTTTTATAGGACTTACTATGTATTACAAGTGGTTTGCAAATATTTTTTACAAATTGCAAATACTATAACCTCCTTATAAAAAATAAAATTAAATTTAGTTATTATGGATTAAAAATTGTTAAGTTACTTTCAATATGCTAAAGTGTTTGTTCACTAGTGCATCAATATTAGTTTATCTTATTGGGTCTGCATAAATGCTTGTATTGAGGTATTGGGAGGTGTTTTGATGGTAGAATATAGAGTAATTTCATAGAAATTCTCAAACCTTAAGGCATGGAAAATGAACTACCTTATGCATGATTTAGAGTTAGTAGCAAGATTTCATGCACTCACAATGAAAATACACTACTTGCAAGGCCAATTATTTGATCTTTATTCAAATATTTAGAGCTTAAGATAGTTTTTTACTCAATTGAATCTCAATGGTCAATAAAAGTGATGGATGAAGTTCATATGTGAGTATGACATGGATGTAGTTATATATTAAAGGTAAGTAGAAAAAAGTGAATGATTTTCTTAGTAAAATAAAATACTCATATTCCATGGTTTTTATTTAAATATATTTAAGAAAAATGAGTAAGGAAGAATTCATAAATTATGTGTGAGTGCAAAAATTGTTAAATTTTATCCGAATAAAAACATTTAAGGTACACTAAAGTTAATAATTTTATTTGAATGGTATGCTCATTTTGTAGGTGCTATTTATTTACTTAGTGTTAGATAGGTGAAAGTAAATATTCTATTAGAAGAATATAGAGTCCTAGACATGGCTCACCTAGTAATGAAGGTGTATTTTGATTTAACAAAAGTTTTATTTTATCCTAGAATAAAAATGATATTGCTTCTTATGTGAGTAAATACTTAGACTAATATAAAATCAAAGTGAACAATTAATATTTAGGAGGATTATTGTGTAGACACCAAATCCTAGCCACTTGTCACCCACACAACCTCCAATCACAACCTTCCAATATATATATATATATATATATATATATATATATATATATATATATATATATATATATATATATATATATATATATCTGAATATTTTATATATATTTATATTTATAAATTTAATATAAGTATAAATTATAGTTTCTCACTATGTTTTAATATTAACCATCCATTTAAATTGATCCATATCACATGTAAAATTTATAATCTTAGTCATCCATCATATTTTAATCTCGACCACCCGTTGGTATCGTCAAAACCCTAACATATTGAAAGCAAGTTATAAAATATCATTCACTTTTGTGAATGAGGGTTAAATGGTTACTCGACTTGAAAATTAATTGTGGATTTCTAATATTATCAGATCCCCTTGCCTCCATTCATCACCCAAAGCCCTATCATTTTGTTAACATCCTTACTCCTCACCACCGCCATATCCTTAGTCTCCATTGCCTAAAATCCTTACGAACCAGATCCAAGGTTATGCAACACTCCTCCATTATACCTGAATGCCTCTCAACATCCAATAAACATTGTTGAGCATTTTGACAACACTAAAGGGTATTCAAAACCCTTCCAAAATGCTCCAAGGTGTTTCCCATCCTTTAGTTTGCCACCGATAAATCCTCAGATGCTTCTGGATGTTCATGTAACTTCATATCATAGAAGTAGAAGTGTGGATCAAATAAAACATGTATTCTATGACAAGGTAAGATATATTATTGTATTTACAACTTAGGTTTTCTATGTTTACTTGCATTTCATGATTTTTGCATCTAGGATTTTAGTATATTTGATTATTCTAAGGGTCTCACATAGTGGAGCCCTTGCATGTACTGCTAACTTTATTTATGTTTTGATATATGTGTAGGTTATAGGAGATATATTAATTGTTGGTTGTTATAGCTCGAGTGGTCCCATAGGTATACTCAAGCCCATCCATAACTAGTTTAGAGTGAATATAAGTTTGAAAACACCACCAATCATTTCAATGAGGTTTTAAAACCTTACATTTATAATATTATATCAAAAGCAATAAATTGCATTGTAACCCTATATTTGGGGCATATATATTGTACAATTTGGAGATCTAGGTACCTTAAGTTCCATATTAATAAGATCTTTCATTATTTTCAATACTGTGTCATTTGCTATGATCTAATGTTGTTATTTGGTGTTTTCATTTTTGCTTTACATATTATAACCTATAAATACCCAAAACCAGACCACCTAGCCAAACCAATCTCATCATTGATTCACCAACTAATCAAACTAACTATGGTTCACATCCCAAAATCTAAATTTTGAATCTTGGTCAATCTTGCATAAATTTGTAATTTGAAAATAAATCCTAAAAGCAATGAATCCATCATATTAGGTGGTGGATTCATAAAACTACATTTTCATACATGATTCTTGCCTTCCTCATTGAAGCTTGCTCTACAATAGTCAAGGATTCAAATCCATCAAGTAACAAATCTAATAGTGATGGATTCAAAGGTTGAAGATTTATTTTGAGTGCATAGATAACATATTTTATTACTCATGACTACCTATCATAGGTAGTTAACCCTCCTAGTGCTGCTAGCCAACATAACTCTAGTAATTATGCTTAATTAACTCAACAACTAAACTCTCAATCAAGCATGTCAAACTAGCAATCAAACCTACATATCTCCCAATCAAATCCTAAAATACCTATGAAGATAGATAAAATTCAACACTCCCTAACTTAACATGACCTAACACCTCACACCCATGGGTTGCCACCTTTTCCTATAAAATAATACCATGAGGAAGCAATTTGGCATGACTAATGGAGGTAACAAATTGTTGTTTGGATTACATTCAAAGGTTGTATCAAAGGAATTTTGATGAGCTTTAGTGAAGTAAGGTCAAAAATTCATTGTAATATTGATGGATTTCTTCCTATACTTTATTATATTGTATTTTTTACTTTTAACTTGCTATAATTTGATTCCATCATTTTTGCAATTTCATCATATATTGCTTCTTTATCATTTTCATTTTTCCATAATGAGTATTGACTAGTGTATGGTGCATAAGCTTATTTTATAGGACACTAGGAAGCATTGTTTAAGACCATAGGTCTTGCTTAAATATCAAAGGAATACAATTTGATCCATAGGATAATAACTAACTAAGCTAATCTCAGCCAAAACAATTATCCTAGTAACAACTTAGGATATAATTTTTTATTCCAACATTCCCCTTAAGTGGTACTAGGATATACTAACATCCCCCCTTAATTGATACTAGGAGGTAGTGAAAAAACAACAAAACCAAAAAATAAGTGGCATATCCACAAGTATGAGTCCTAGCAACAAGACCTGATAAGGTACTCATGTACAATATGTGATAAAAAAAAAGAAATATCACTAAAGAAAACTCCCCTAAAACCAAAGTGTCTCACAAAAAGGAGTGTGAATATAGGATGGAGAAATAACCACAAAAATCACAAGGGTAGTCCAAAATGACTCCACAAGCATGAGTATGTGGTTTCCACCTATATGAACACAATGGGCTGATAACAAGGTCCAAAACTTATGGATAAAAAACTAGGATATACTAACACCCCCCTTAAGTGATACTAGGAGGTAGTGAAAAAAAAAAAACTAAAATAAGTGGCATATCCACAAGTATGCCACCAATGACCATTACATCATATGGGATTACATCCACTCTATGACCTTCATTTTTAGTTCATCTTCCTGTATAGAAAATCTATCACCTAAAACCCCTCTAGGTAATAGATTCAATTTAGAGCTCTCCCCATGATCCCATCCATAGTGTAGATCATCTATTATTCGAGTTAGCCTCATACAAAGACTTCAATTCTTCCTTGGGCTTAGGATCTATGCATACAAATTTTAGATCCTTATTTTGGTAGGCAACAAATTCATTAGCCAATGGTGTTTTCCATAGTTTCCAAGCTAACACAAGTATATTCTCTACATTATGAATCCCATATAGTTTGTTACCTTCACCTAACATTCTTTTAGCCATTCTTTAACTCTTGTGATTCTTTATTTTATGCCTAGATTGAATCTCCTATCTATTGCATCAGTAGGCAACGCATTTAGAATATGAAGCAGACCAAAAACTTGCAGACCCCCATATCCAACAATTTCATTCACTAACTGGAAATAAAATTTATAGAATGAACTAGCCCGTAGTCCCAGGTTCTAACATTCTATCTGCAATCTCTAATCTGCACTCCTCTCTCTACAACATCTGGGTTTTTAAAGAGGTCTCGTCCTTCTAGAAGAAAAACAACACCAGCCCTCTGGACTTCAAGCTGTTACCTCTATTTTTTGATGCTCACCCATTACAAATCTTGGGTTTTTATAGAGGCCCCGACCCTCTGAGCCATTATTACACAAAATGGCCGAATACACCCTCGAGTCCTATCAAGTCGCTCCTCGCACTCCGTGATTTGAACTATCAATTCTTTTGCCAAAACTGGCAACTACGTTTGGTTATGCATTATCGAGATATCTACGTATTTTTGGTCTATGGGTAGAGTGCCCTATGGCTGCCTATATCTTGGCACCACGTGTTCCTACAACTACCGCCTGACCTCTACTCAGGCCCCTGCAATCACCACCAGACCTCTGCTAGCTATCATACTCTAACTACACTGTAACGGCCCCTGCATCCACCGTCTGATCCATCGTCTGACATACGCTAGCTATCACTATCACTCTATCATAGTCATAAAAAATGTAGCATATCGCGATGTCACGACATATTCCCTCTCTTGCTCATCCTCTTCTCGTCAGGTCATGAAATCGCGACATGTCATGATATCATGATATTTCTGCTCCATCGCCTTCTCTCTCATCTTTGGGTCACAAAAACATGACATGTCATGATATCATAACATTTCAGCTCCTTTGCATTCTCTTCTTTTTCAGGTCGTGAAAACATGACATGTCGTGAAATCGTGACATTTCAGCTCCCTGGCTCCTTCTCTACTCTCTTCGTCGTGCAAATGCGACCTGTCGTGAAATCATGACACTTCCTCATTTAGGCTCCTTCCCTTGCCCTCTTTCCATGAAAATATGACAAGTCACACTATCATGACACCTCTTCTCTTTGGCACCTTCTCTTCCCTTTTCATCATGAAAATGCGATAGGTCATAATATCGTGAAACTTCTTCCCTTCGGCTCCTTCTATGGCCTTCTTGTCACGAAAATGTGACATGTCACGAAATCATGACATTTTCTCCTTTGTGCTTCTTTCTCTTCCTTTGGGTCATGAAAATGCAACATGTGAAATCGCGACATTCTTCTCGCTTGCACTTCTTCTTTGTGTTTAGGTCGTGAAAATGCAACATGTCACGAAATCGCAACATTTTCTTTCTCTGGCTCCTTCTTTGCCTTCTGGTCACGAAAATGCGATATGTCATGAAGTCGCGACATCTTCCTCTTTTGGATTCTTCACTTGCATTCTGGTCCCAAAAATGTGACATGTCACGAAATCACGACATTTCCCCTTCACGCTTTCTTTCTCCTGCTTTCGTCGCAAAAATGTGACATGTCACAAAATCACGACATTTCACTTCTATGCCTTCTCTCTCCTGATTCGGTCACGAAAATGTGACATGTCTTGAAATCATGACATTTTCTCCTTGGCACTTCTCTCTCTAGCTTGGGTCGCAAAAATGTGACATGTCGCAAAATCACGACATCTTCTTCCCTATGGCTCTTGATTCGCCTCTTGGTCACAAAAATGTGACATGTCGCGAAATCGCAACATCTTCTTCCCTTTGGCTCTTTCTTCACTTTCTGGTCGTGAAAATGTGACATGTCATGAAATCATGACATCTTCTTCCCTCTGGCTCTTTCTTCACCTTCTGGTCGTAAAAATGCGACATGTCTTGAAATTGCGACATTTTCTTCCTTCAGCTCCTTCATCGCCTTCTAGTCGTGAAAATGTGACATGTCGCAAAATCATGACATTTTCCTCCACTGGATTCTTCATCGTCTTATGGTCATGAAAATGTGACATGTCGTGAAATCGCAACATCTTTCTCCTTCGACTTCTCTATCCTCTGCGGGTCGCAAAACTATGACATGTCACAAAATCGTGACATTTTTCCTCCACGCCATCTCTCTCTTCTTGGGGTCACAAAAATGCGACATGTCACGAAATCATGACATTTCTTCCTCCTTGCGCTTCCTCTTGTCTTCAAGTCATGAAAATGCGACATGTCATGAAATCACAACATTTCTTCCTCCTTGCGCTTCCTCTTGTCTTCAAGTCATGAAAATGCGACATGTCACAAAATCGTGACATTCTGCTCCTTTACGCTTCTTCTCATCTTTAGGTCACAAAAATATGACATGTCACAAAATCGTGACATTATCCTCTTATGCTCCTCATCCAACATTCTGGTCGCGATAATGCGACATGTCATGATATCACGACATCTTCTCTCCTTGCGCATTCTCCTGTATTTTTGGTCATGGTAACGCGACATGTCGCGATATCGTGACATTTCTCTTTTGCACTTTCTCTCTCCTATTTTGGTCATGATATCGCAACACTTTTCTTGTCTCGATATCGTGACACTTTTCTTCCGTCGACTTCTCTCTCATGATCCGATCATGATATTTTTTTTGTCGTGATATCATGACATCTTTTCTTCTCGCCTTCTCTTGCATCTTTGGGTCACGATAACGTGACATGTCGTGATATCGTGACATCTTCCTTCCTTAGCCAAATTTCCAAAGATGGCTCCGCTACCATTGTATGATCCTGCATTAGGTGCCACTGGATGCTCCTGCATCAGAATACCACTACTATGTCCAACTTCTAGAATCTATCCTAGTTTTTGAATATTTTAGCTCCTAACTATTGTATGAATCTCCCATCCAACACATATTTAGGTGGTACATCCATGGCATGTGATATGAAATCTATTTCAATTATTTTCAATTTTTTTAGATACATTCGATGGTCTGGTTGTGCCTTCCAGATAGCTAGGAATCTCTGGCTCTTTGGTAGGCCCCTAAAAATTTGATTTTTTTAGGTCGTATGAATCCACTATGTGGAGGAGTTATAGGTGATAGTTTTGCATAGGTAATGGTTTTATCCACAAGGGACAGATTCATATCCACCACCAAGACATGTACACATATTTTATCTCTATTTTCATTTCCTGATTACTAATTATTTTTATATTTTTATGTTTCATTTTAAGGAATAAAATATATCAATAAAAGAGGGAAAATAATATTAGTTATGTTTGTATCATAAACTTATTTTCCTATCCTACATTAAAATAAAAATACACATAGTTTGCATCTAGGTTATTTTTGTTTGCATACATTACCACTTTTTCACTTGTCCAAAAGGAAAAAGTGAAAGAATTTCATTTCATTATTTGGATTTTAGGATAGAATTCATAAAGAGGTTAAAATCATCCTTAGGATTAGTCCTTGTATTCTTGCATCGTTTGTTTGATGCATTTTACTTTCATAAAAAAATACAATATATTAGTGCACTAAAGTTAAAGGATATTAAAGAATCTCCTTTAGCCTAGGTTTTGATTTCTTGTCTTCACCCTTAGGAATTCAATTTAAAGGTTGTATATAGAAGTTCATTAGTCTAGTTTTTGTTTTACTACATCCTTGTTTGAATTATATAAAAGAGAAAAAAATTATTTTGCAAAAGTAGATCTTAGAACTAGCATAAAGAAATTAAAATTTACATATAGAACTTTATCTTCTATAGTTTTGTATTCATCTGCATTGCACTAATATCACTCTTACAATTATACACTATGATATTAAAACCTTGGGTTTTTGCATAAATTAAGGCATAAAACTTAGATTTAGGGAAATAAAAATATTCCCTTTAGAGAAATCTAAAAATGCACAAATGATGGGGCAACAATAATGTCCTTCCATCTAAGTGTTTACCCTTGAAGTAAAAAAGAACCTTCCATGGCTAGTGTCTCCCTAGGATTATATTTTTAGTGCCCATATATTTGGTGAACCCAACATGAAACACCACTTGGGTCCCCATCTAACCCTTTTGACCAAGCCTACCTTAATCAAGATAAAATTTGTTGTTTAATAAAGTTCACCTTAATTTATTTACTTAGTTGAATCACACTAAATTATGATGATAGGAACATAACAAAATTGTTAGTCCTACTAGGGGAAGGTTAACAACCCCTTGAATAACCTATCTACGAGTCTTGGGGACATATTTCCCTTGGATAGTATATTATAAGGGGTTGATAGGAGTCATAAGGATGATAGTTATTCCAAGGTGATATATGGGTCTCAATAGCATTCTATTATTTTCTCTAAAAACTCTAGAAAAAACAACATTAATTAATTGAACTCCCTTAACCATGGCTAAACTACAATATATAACCATAAATAATGTGTATCAAATGGCACATAATCCAAATAAATTGTATACACTTCTTGGAAATCAAAAGGTGGTTGAGAATCCCATTTTTGAAGAGGGGCATTATGATGAAAATATTTCCTTCCATACTCATTCTCTTGTATAGACTCAACAAAGGAAAGTAATTTTTAGGTCTATGGACCATTTAGCCACATTCCTTAAGGGAAATAAGGAAACAATGCAACAAGTCCTTATCATTGAATAATAACCTTTGACTATTTCATCCATAGAAGAATCACTTCTAGATATTCTACAACAACCTAGGTCAAATTATATGGTTTCACAAAAATACCCTTCACATGGGTCCCTATATTTAGATGTTAACCCATATCAGCTTAATAGAACAAGGTCTCATACCCCATTATTAGAACACCAATGGAAGGAAGACCCACTAACATCCCATCATCTATTGGGAATCAAGGTTCCCTTCCTCTCATATTAGAACCTTTTAGACTAAATAATCCTATGTATCAATCCATGAGTATTTTGCATAGTCAAAATGTTGACATATTTACTAGTATACCCAATACTTCTAACCTTATAACATCTAATCCTTTTATAAATTTACCGCCATCACAAATATTAGTTCGTAATGTTTTTTCATCAAACTATTTCATCCCTAATAACCCTATATTCAGTAATATGGTTATCCCCTTTGGGTGAACCCACCCAAATTCATAATACTACCCCTAATTTACTGTACCACTAGTCCCTTATTTATATTTTTAGGATCTAAATACTAAACTAGAACAAATTGCAAAGGAAAATTCTACATTTAGGAAACAATTACCCTCTACCCGAGGAGTCACAATAAAAACTATGCATACTGTAATGAACTTGTAGATCCTACTAATTTTTATATTACCATCTTCTCCCGAGTTGCATTTTATAATATATTTAAAAACATGTGCAAATTTCACTTATAAAATATTATGAATTGTTGAACATCAAACAAAAACATGTTATTTTGTATGTTCCAACTATGATAATATGAAAACAAAATAAAATTATACATGTTTTTTCAACTATAATTTTTAATTGTGGTTCTAAAGTATTTCACTTGACCTAATTATAAATATTTTAGAAACTTAGTGTCTTCTATAACATTGTTCAACATGATAAAGTTCATGAGAATTTTTTTCTCATGTCAATGTGACACATAGTTATATATTTTTTATTAACTTTATATTCATATGGAGTTCGTTACAAGTGTCATTATAGTGTTAATTTTTAGCTTGTATATATATTGTGGAATTAATGGAACTAGTTTACATAAGCATATAATTACAAATTTAAATGTGAGCCTTATTATGACAAAAACCTTTACAAATGCAAGACCACTACCATCCAACCTGTCCCCATCTAGGTACATTATGATTTGAAACTTGGACCTCCCTAAACAAAGGTCAAATATTTAACCATTGGGTTATCTTTATTCTTATCACTATTTTGATTGTGTATGTTACAATAATGTATTAATATATTATTTTTAATATGGTTAAACATTTATAATTAAATTAGATTAAATATGACTATTATTATAAATAAAACAATATTAATCTAATTTAATTATTATTATTATTATTTATAGATATTGAAGGGAAAATAATATAGTTTCTAGAATTTAATTATGGGTCATATGAAATAATGTAATTTATCTAATGTATGTTAAGCCACTCAAAATTTATCACTAAAGCTTATAGTAAAATATTAGCCCTTTGGATTCATCCTTCAATATATTATTTATAGTTCCAAAGTATAAATGAATGCTAACATTAGATAAAAATCAAATGAATGAAATATTTTTAATTTCCTCACAAAATAAAATCCATGGGACAAAAAATAAAAGAGAAAAAAATATCACATAAATAACTTTTTTTTTCTTTTAAGATAGCTATATTAATCGACAAGGATCATATATATGTTTATGCTATGATGTTTAAAAAAATCCTTACTTTGTGAGAAAATTTCTCATGTCATTATATTGCAACAAGTATTTTTGTCTTAGATGTTGGTATGTAGGACAATGAAATATCACATGTTTCTTATCCTCAACTTCTCCTTGCTTCTTCTTGCTTGTAGGGTAAGCATATTTGTTCTTTCCAATTAATAGCTTTTCATCTTCCTAATATCTAATAATATATCATTTTTGTATTGAGATTTATCTTAGAGGTGATTTTGTTCTTTTTAGATGATACACACACAAAAAAATAATATTAATATATATTTTTTATAAACTTATATTTATTATTTTGGATGAATATACAACATATATTAAAATTTTCCTTGCTTATAGAGTAATCATATTTGTTCTTCGTAGTTAATAGTTTTCCATATTTCTAATGTCTAATAATTTATCATCTTTGTATTGAGATCATCTCTTAGAGGTGATTTTGCTCTTTCTAGATGATACATACACAAAATAAAAATAATATTAATATAAAAAATAATATAAACATATATTTACTATCTTGAACAAATATGCAATATATGCTCAACTTGTCCTTACTTGTAGAGTAATCATAGTTCTTCTTCTTAATTAATAGCTTTTCATATTCCTAATGTCTAATAATATATCATTTTTATATTGATATCTTCTCTTAGAGGTGATTTTGCTTTTTGTAGATGGTACACACAAAATAAAAATAATACTAATATAAACACATATTTATTATTTTGAATGAATATACAATATATAAAATGTATACAAGATACATTATGTTAAAAAATGATGGATGAATATCAATAGACATATGGAAAATATGGATAAAACTATGGGTATTTATCACCACTATTATCCCCTTGTCAATGACACCATCATCACCATTCTTTTAATATTATTTTGGAATCTTCCTCAACCTTTGATTCGATGTTCTCATTTAAAATCATACCCAATAACCAATATAGTACAAAACATATTGAAATAATAAAATAAATTTAAAACTAGTAATTATCATACAACATTGTCCCCCATGAGTGTGGTCTACCAATAAGGATACCACTTGCATTATCGGTGATGTGACCGGTGTTCAATCCCCATGGTGGATGTATATAAGAAGTATTACTTTAAAAAAAGAAATATCATACAATATTAAATTTTAATAATTATGAAAATGGATACCATTGTAATATGCTATATCCAGTTGAATTGGTTGCACCCATTATCTTGGATAATTTTATAAAATTTAGGATCATAGTATTTTACATTTGGTGTCTTACACAAAAGAATATAAAAAAAAGGTTTTATAGTGTTAATTATTAAATTATATGTAAATGAATATATTCAAGTAAATATATAAATTAAATCATTTTTAAAATGACTCTAGAATATTTTGAGGAGGTTGCCCAAATGTTTAGTAATATTGTTAACGAATTTGACTCAATTATGTAGAACTATCTTGGTTCTCTCATTGGTTAATTCATCTGGTATTCCTTGCTATTTTTTGGGCCTTCTTATTCTCTGTATTTGTTCTATTGTGCATGTTCTAGTTTCTTTTTACCTCTGTTGTAGGGTGCTTTGTAAAAGGTTGTGGGGTCCCTTTCAAAACCCTCTTTATTCTTAATAATATAAAAAAAAAATCTTAGTATGTCTAAATTTTTGTAAGGTTATGGTTAAAGTTATTATTCTTAGTAGACAAGTAAATTTATTCCTTGACCATATCGAGCTAATCCTATTTTGGCTACCTTGTTTATCAACTAATTTTTTAATCTGTTTATTCCCCTTGATCATATAACTACTCATAAGTCTCATCATAGCCATTTGGCTTCTTCTTGTGTTATTGATCACTTGTAGGGTTTGAGTACGTAACTTATAAATAAATTATAATTAATAAAATAATATAACATAAAACCAAAAATTAATTTGACGTAAAAATCAAAATCATAGTCATTTAAAATATTTTTGAAATTAAAATATAGACATGTAAGAGTAACATGAAACTAAATGACTTAAGATATATTTATGTCTAATTCCCTCATAAGATACCATTCATTCAATGGGTATGTCTAAGGAAAAAGCTATGTTTATGAAACTTGACATGGGTAAGTCTTATGACATAGTTCGATGGTCATTTATTCAAAAAATTCTTATAGCCTTTGGGTTTGGTCCTATGTGGATTAATCAGGTTATGAGATGTATTACAACTCCTTTTTTTGTTCTTATTAATGGAGATCACTCTTATTTGGTTAATGCTTCCTGAGGTTTGCATCAAGGTGATCCTTTGTATCCGTACTTGTTCATCATTATGGCTGAGGGTTTGGGTAGGTTTTTAAAATCTCACATGAATCAGGGTCTGCTTCATGGTTGGAGGTGGGGTAGTAATTTGCCTGCATATTCTCATTTGCAATTTGTTGATGATACTACTTTAATGGGTGTTGCTTCTATTAGGGAGGCAAATAATTTTAGAAGAATTCTAGATAATTACTTGGTTTCTTCTAGGAAGAATATTAATGACGCTAAATATTCCATTTTTTTCTTTAATACTAATCCCTGTATTCAGGCTAGAATTGTTCAGATCCTCAGATTTCAGGTTGGAGTTCTTCCTTTTAAGTACTTGGATATTCCTATATCTGTTGGTCCTATTAGAAAAGTGAATACTTCATTGTTTTATTTCATGGATCAACTTTGTATAAATAGCAAATTTGATCATTGAGAGTCGTTGGATTATAACAACTCATCAAATCTGAACTAGGATAAATTGAAAGTTCACATGGTTCATGCAAGAGTGGTAACTCAAGTAAGTCTATCCTAGTAGAACTTAAGAGAATAATTATTTATTCTATTACCCCCCTTAAGTGATACTAGGGGTGAATTTAACAAATGAGTCCCGACAACAGGGCCTGATGACGTACTCATGTGTAATGATTATTTTTGAAGAGATGGTAAAACCCTATGGGAAAAAACCATCTATCAAAAAAGAAAAAGAAGAGGCATGTCTTCGTATGGCGAAGATTGTCCTCATTGAAAAAAAATAAATAAACAAGATGTGGCATACCCATAGAAAATGAGTCCCAACAACAAGGCCTAATAAGGTACTCATGTACAAAAGAGATGGTATAGCCATAAAAATGAGTCCCTATAGTAAGGCCTGATAAGGTACTCATGTACAATATGTGGTCAAAAAGTCTTTGTTGAAAGATGATGAAAAACCACAAGTGTCTATAAAAAGAGTGTGAAGATAGGATGGAGAAAGAACCACAAAAATTGCAAGGGTAGTCCAAAATGACTCCACAAGCATGAGTATGTGGTTTCCACCTATATAAACACAATGGGTTGATAACTATGTCCAAAACTAGTGGACAAATAGCAAAACAAGTGGCATATCCACAAGTATGAGTCCTAGCAACAAGGCCTGATAAGGTACTCATGTACAATATGTGATCAAAAAGAATAAATATCACCAAAGAGAACTCCCTTAAAAACCAAAGTGTCTCACAAAAAGGAGTGTGAAGATAGGATGGAGAAAGAACCACAAAAATTGCAAGGGTAGTCCAAAATGACTCCACAAGCATGAGTATGTGGTTTCCACCTATATGAGCATAATGGGATGAAATAAGGTCTAAAACTCGTGGACAAACAACAAAACAAGGGAATGATGAAAAAACCCCAAGGGAGAAAACCACCTGCCATAATAGAAGAAGAAGAAGGAATATGTGCATGGAGGATGGAGAGGAAGGAAGATGTCCTATTCAACCCCCTTAGGACAACTTCCATCAAGATTTCTGCAAAGGATCCATCACATGTCTCAAAAAAGTAGAGACTTGTCACCTAAATGAATGAAATCATACTCCCAATATGGTGCTTGTGACACATATCAATGTTGTAAACAATGAAAGGTCACTAAAGAAAAATCCTTGAAACCAAAGTGTCTCACAAAAAATGGGGAGAATATAGGATGGAGAAATAAGCACCATAATGGCAACGGTAGTCCAAAAAGACTCCACAAGCATATGTATTTGGTTTCCACCTATACAAACATAGTGGGTTGATTAACAAGGTCCAATAAAAAGGGACAAACAACAAAACAAAGACACCATTGCTGGGAGTGTTGGTTTCAACCGAGAATGCACTCCATGACACAATAATATTTGATCCACAAAAAAGTGTGGAAATCATTTTCAAAACTAAAAAATTATTGCACCATGTTTTTTGGCTCAGAAAAACCTTTTCGATGATATAAACACCCCTATGATTGGGTGACAAAATGACCTTCATCTTTAGGAAAAAAGCAATCTTCTTCATTTTTTCTCACAAGAGAATATTATGGAATGTCCTTTGGAATAAATAATGGTTTTTTTAAAAAAACACCTCCCAGGAGAAATTACTTGGGCCATAT
This sequence comes from Wollemia nobilis, assembly GCA_028583015.1. Taxonomy (NCBI): domain Eukaryota; kingdom Viridiplantae; phylum Streptophyta; class Pinopsida; order Araucariales; family Araucariaceae; genus Wollemia; species Wollemia nobilis. The sequence continues at coordinate 3,107,599 of JAQPPZ010001237.1, forward strand.
GGGCTTTTCACTCTTATGTGGAAATAAAAAAAATGGCCAATACAAATATACACGGGCCCTCCACCATTCTAGTTAAATATTGGAATAAGGTCAACAAAAGGGCCATGTGGCCTTCCCACTACCAATGTGGGCAAACCTGATATTTTAAAATGCAAAAACAAATTGCACAAATTGAGACCATTTATCCACATGTGAAATTCAAATGGTCATGTACCAAAATGATCGGTCCAAAAGGGCACGAGCTTTATGACAACATAAAAAAGACATAGTTACAAAATGCATGGGTCATACCTTCTTCAAAACAATAGTGAGCTTACAATTAAAATTAAGTGGTCCTATTTCCACTTTATAAAAGCTCCTATTTACTAAATCAAATTTTGCCTTCTTTTTATTTTTATTTTTTTAAGCTTCTCAATATCAACGTAGAATTGATGGCCTTGAATGTGGGCCCTATTATATAGTCGTAAACTTGTTCCATGTGACAACAAGATCTCTATAAAATTTTGCAAGATTAATTTGATGATAAATTTCATGTTGTTTGGATTGTGATCACGCCACCACTTCCACTACTAGTTTGACTACAGATTCGCCATCGTCTAACAGTTTTGAAGATGAATACTTGGATTTTGTATTTGTGTTAGTTTATCTATGATATATGATGTTATATGATGTTGGAGTGTTTGAGAGTGGATATCCTATCCATTTAGGATCAGTAGCACTAAGAGTTACAACAGGAACCATCACTGACCTACGGTGTATCTGCAAGTTGTTGTTATGCTTACACATAAATGACCACGTGCTCATTTTTTTTAGCTTACTGCCCACACCAGTTTGGGTCACTTCTGATCAAAGAGAAAAATTAAGTACTTAAGCTTGATATCCTTGTAGATAAATCAACAAAACTTTGCACTTGAAAATGTATAAGGGATAGGAGAATATAATTTTTGAGGAAGAGGGAGCCTCTAACGAAAACAAATCTTTTGAGAATAATATGATCTCGAGACAGGAACAGTAAACATCGACTTTTGAGTCGAATGGCACCAACCATGTGTCACGAAGTGGCCAAAGAAAATATTGCAAGCATCAAGGTATAATGGGAATGAGAAGACTCGTTGCCTGAGGATCAAAAAAGAATCTCAAAACATTTATAAAACCATTACTCAAAATATATTGGTTAGAAATACAATGATAATTTTGCTAAAAAACAAAGCAAAAATTTAAATAATATTTCTAATTATGGTGGGCCTTTTGTTTTAAATATTTCTAAGAGAGGGAAGAGGGCTTTTTATTTAAAATATGGGCTAGAATAGTGCCATGTAGAAGGGAGCTATATATTTAAAAAAAAAAATCCCTAAGCACGAATTCAACATAGAAAAAAATTGCAACATATATTTAAAAAACTAAAATATTTTTCTAAAAGAATAAACTATGGATAAAAAAATGACTATTTTATACTTCAAGTAAGATAGCCAAAAAAATATCCAAAGGAAATGAATCAGGTCCTAGAACCTTCAAGAGAGAATGCTAGAAAAATCTAACCTACTCTGGTACCATGTTAGAAAAGTGAATACTTCATTGCTTTATTTCATGGATCAACTTTGTATAAATAGCAAAGTTGATCATTGAGAGTCATTGGATTATAACAACTCATCAAATATGAACTAGGATAAACTGAGAGTTCACCTAACTCATGGAAGAGTGGTAACTCAAGTAAGTCTATCTTAGTAGAACTTAAAAGAATAATTATTTATTCTAATAGGTCCTTTGCCTAGGAGTTTTGGCTCTAACATTTTGGATAAATTTTGTACTCAGGTTAGTCATTGGACTTACAAATGGTTGTATTTTGTTGTCCGGGTTTTTCTCCTCAAATATGTGGTTCAAGCATTACCTGTGTACAAGTGTTTAATTCAGGTTACTTTCATAAGTTTTCTTCATGATCTTGATTCTCTTTTACGAAGATTTTTGTGGGATGGTAATTTGGAATCCTCTAAATGGAGTTTGGTGAAATGGGAGTCTCTTTGTAGACCTAAACAAGAGGGCGGTTTGGGTATTCGCCTGAGTTTTCTTTTTGGATAAGCTTTGGCTAGAAAACTTTATTGGTGTTGGTGTACTAATCATGACCAAACTTGGGCTAAAATTATTTCTTATAAATATATCTATGGGGTGGAAGGTGATGAGATTCCTCATTATATATTGATTGGGAAAGGTTCTTTTGTTTGGAACACTCTAAATAAGGGAGCTTCTCTTATCAAACAAGGGTTGTTTTGGATTTGTCATAAAGGCTCTAAGGTTCTTTTTTGGCATGATTCTTGGGATGGTTTTCTTGCTCTTTTATCTGAGTATCCTCATATTATTGGTCTTGCTCAATATTTTTTGGTTGTTGGTTGGTCTAGAGTGATGGATTTTAAAGTTGTTAAGATAATTGGTCATATGAAAATGTTCCAATGGAGGGATCCCAGTGAATGGCCTATTGGAGGCTCTATGGAGGATAGAGAGGAGTTGTCATGCATTTTGGCTTCTAGATAATTATCTTCTTCATAAGATGATGATGTGTTGGCTTGGGGTCAGGACAATATAGGGATTTTCTTAGTTGTCTCCAAATATCATGAATTGGATCACCAATGTTATGGTATTGAGGAAGTTCCTTGGTGGAAGCAAGTGTGGAATAAATTTGTGTGGCCTAAGTGTAATTTTTACTTATGGGTTGCCACTCGTAATCGATGTCTCACTTGGAATAACCTTTAGAAGAGAGGTTTTCATGGCCCTTCCTTTTGTTTCCTATGTGATAATAGTGAGGAATCTATTGGTCATATGCTTATTCAATGTGGTTTTTCACATCAGCTTTGGCATTTGTGGTGGGGTGTGTGGAAACAGTCTTGTGTTTATTCTTGTTCTCTTTTGGATTTTTGGAAGAGTTTGGAAATGCCTCTGGCTAAGGTATTATTTTTACAAGTTGCTTGGCATATTGGTCCCTCCTGCATATTATAGAAAATCTAGCTTGAAAGGAATCAGAGAAATTTTCAAGGAAGAAAGCTCTCTATTTTTCAAGTATGGCAAAGAATTTTGAGAATGATCTAGGAAACTGTGTCTACTCAATATCAGATTAATATTCTTTCGAACATAGTGGATGCCCAAATTATGCATGGTTTGGGTTTGATAGTGTCTGGTCCATGTTCTACTATTTGTTTAGCATGAGGGGATTCAATAATAGAGTGCAGAGAGATGGCAGATGGCAACCCCTTCCTAGGGGGTTCTTAAGATTAATACTAATGGATCTTCAAGATGTAATCTTAGAAATGCTAGTATTGGTGAAGTGGGATGTCATTGCAGTGGTGTGGTATGTTTATTTTTCTCATGTTTTAAAGGAATGCATACAAATAATTATATGGACACCCTTGTTGTTCTTTATGCATTGGAGTAAGGATATGCTTTGGGTTTGTACAAGATAATTTGTGAATCAGATTCTCAAATTATCATTAATTTGTTGAATACTTTTATTTTTACCAATTTTAATTGGAGGTTGGTAGGAGTGGTTAGGAAGATTCTTCATTTTTATTGTCATATGGAGTTCATCGATTTTACTCATATTCCAAGGGAGTGGAATGGTGTTGCTGACTGTTTGGCTAAATGGACCTCTAAATTTCAAGAATTTTGAAGTGTTAGGAGTGGCAATAGCTTCCTGCAGTGTGCTCTCAAAATATTACTAGTTTATTAAAAGTTGATATGCCTAGATGAGGCAGTTTTGTTGTAATCTGATTCTTGATTCTTGTATGTTTTTCTGATTTCAATAAAAAATTTACCCCTCTTTTTATCAAAAAAGATTATATATTTTTTAATTATAGTTTTTATGAAATAATATACATTTTATAAAATATAAGAATGTTATTTATAACATATATATAATAATTTATTCAATAAAATTCTTAAATTGTATTTTGAATTTTGACGATAGTTCAAAAAACTAAATAAATAATAATAATAATAACAATATGTAGATGTAGATGATCAGTTGGTTTGGGGTGGGGACAATGAGGGTTCCTACATAGTCAAGTCAGTGTATGAGCTATTGTGTTTTGATCTGGTTGGTCATTTTCCAATGAATTTAATATGGCTTAAGAACTTAACACCGAAGATCAACATGTTTTATTGGTTGGCAGTGCAGAACAAATTTCTCACGTTGGAAAATCTCCTTAAAAGAGGTTTAATCTTGGTCAACATATGTTTTTTGTGTAATAAGGATTGGAAATTGGCTTCTCATTTGTTACTCAGATGTCAATGCTTTCAAGAGGTGTTCTTGATTATTATTTCGTTGTTGGGGGTTGCATGGGTGCTTCCAAATTTAAATTTTAATTGTGTTTCTCAGTGGAGATCTTCATTTGCCTCCCTATGGCTTAAATATTTCTAGAAGTTACTTATTCCAAATGTGCTTTGGGGGTTTGGAAGGAACATAATTCTATATCATTCGAATATGTGGAGAGTAATTTGGATCTTTTTATTATTAGAATTATTTGGAAGGTAGTGGAGAATATCTTGTCGACGTTCAAAATTTTGAATTATCCTTAGGCTTATTCCCCAAGAAAATATAGGCTTGAGGAATGGTTAGGTTTCATGTTGTTGGCTTGGCCTCCACCTAATCCTAACCCAAGAAGGCATGTTCATTGGTCCTCGCTACCTACAAACTAGTTTAAATTAAACTTTGATGGAGCTTCTAAAGGGAATCCTAACCTTGCTATGGTGGGAGGAGTGATATAGGATAGTAATGGTGATCTTATTTTGGCCTTTGTGGACTATCTCGGTACTCAATATTCCATTTTTGTAGAGGCACAGGCTACCTTTATTGGTGTGATGCATTTAAAAAATCTTGGTATCCGTAATGCAATAATTGAAGGTGACTCTTTGTTAGTGATTAATATGCTTAAAGGGGTTTGTCAACCTAGTTGGAAGGTGTCTAATATTATTAATGAAATGATTTGGAACTCCTGCTCCTTTGATAATGTGGTGTTTGAGCACATGCTTAGAGAGGGTAATGCGATGGTCGATTTATTGGCAAATCTAGGTGTTTCATCCTAGGGATTTTCTATTTGGCAAGAGGATTTCCCCATGGATATCATTAGTCGCATCATATATGAAGTTCCTTAAATGTTGTCAAAGGTTTATTCATGGGCTGCATTCATGGTGGACCATTTGATGCCTCTATAGATCTTTGGTAGTGTGTTGCAGGTACATGGAATTTATGGTATCATTTGTGTGTGATTGGCTTCACTCTTATTTGTTGTACCTTCACCCTCCCATTGGGTATGTGGATATCCTTATAGCATGTGCCTTTGGATATATTGGTAATAATTGTTGTACCTTCACCCTCTCGTTGGGTACATGGTTCTCCTCATGACATGTACCTTGTGGAGTTGTTGGAAATTTTTAAATTTTTAATCCTTGCCCTTGAAGCGACGAGGTGGATGTGGGATTGATCCCTTGGTGCTTCGGAGTAGAACTTCCTCGGTTATCTCCAACCCTTTTTTTAATTCCTCTTGTCTGCTCTTGTCTCTTTGGTTGTTTCATTGGTTCACCCTTGGGGTGTTTGTTTGTGTTCTTTGGTGGTGGCCCCTAGGGCTTATCTCTTGTAAAAGGTTGTGGGGTTCCTTTGAAAACCCTATTTTTCTTATTAATATTAAAAAAATAATAATAACAATTATTATTAGCTCCTGTTGTAGTTTTCATATGTACACCTTTAGTTCCACTTGTAGTTATTTTATATTTATAATCAAATGCTCATACAAATTTAAACATGCTAGCAATTTTTTTGAGGCCATAGTTTTTTGATAACTTGTACTCATATGGCTAACAATTTTGTGGGTGGGATTCTCTAAGTTTATATTAAAAATAGGAATAATTATTATGGTTCTATATAAAATGAGATGGGAAGTAACTATGGTAGCATTTTGACAAAAAATGCATAGTGAATTTGGTCTTCAAATTGGTGTAGGAGCATCAAGGAAAAAATGTACTATAAGTATGGATGAAAAAGAGTGATATTTATTTCTAATAGAAGGATACCTCGAACACATAGAACCAAGGGATTAATTCCAAAAATTAAAATGACAAAAGGGTATATTAGCATCAACAAAGAACACCAACATTTAGAGTTTCATTAGGATGGATGGATGATCATGATCGGTACAAGTTCACAATAATGCTCAAAAAATCATAATGATGGAGTGGGAGTATCCCATTTAAAAGCATCAAAAAATCGGTATAAGTATCCCATATGTATGTATAAGTGGGAGTGGTAGGTAGTTGGGCATTATAAATGTGGGCAAAGACTCATAGAAGGGGTATGAGGGAGAAGAATATTTTATTTTATCTCATATTGAAATATATTGAGAAGTGGCTTCCTTGCAATAAGGAGCATTATATGGTGTTACCCTACCTTAATACTTTTGTAATTCAATACTAGTTTATGTGGATGAGCAAAAGAGATTTATAATAGAGAAATATCATCATGTGGACTCAAGTGTGCTAGAACTCAAAGCTTCAATAATTTGTATTAAGAGGTAGTAAATATTTAAATACATAGAATATATATTTTAAGCATAACAAACCTCTAACTAAACTTGTAGATTTTTTTATTTTATACTACATGCATAGACCTTATGATGGGTGGCTACATCACATACCACTACACATGGAATATGATGTAATAACTCCTATCATACTCTCCATACCTCTACATACGCTTCTAACTTGATGAAATGTTCTAAGGTGATGTTAGAATTTGAGAGATAAATTCTTCCCTTAATGTAGAATTTCAACTATAATACTTATGATTGTTGATTTCCATCAATAATGCATTATAAAACACATTTATTACAAACATGTGTTCAATACTTCCTAATACTTATAGAACTCAATACATGAATTATGTGTCTCCTCTAATGTCTTCATGGGGAGGATCATTATAAAATATATCAATTATTGATGATATCAAATGCTCTTCTATTATGTATAATTGTTGCCAAATCATGTCTTTATCAATGTCTTCTATTGTGGTGAGATCAATCAACAGATATTTTCCTCTTTACCATGGCTTCATTCATTTGATTAAGCCTTTTCTTCTGATATGTGATGTATTCATGGTATCTTTGTTTTTTGACATGATGTGCTACCATACAAATTGTGTCAATTATCTAATTGAATGGTTTTCAATACTTGTTGTGAGTTGGATTATTTTATATGTTGACTTATCTCTATTTTGTATTTTGATCATCACTTGTTGTAGTGAAACCATTCACCTTCTACATTTTTTTCCTAGATTTATTCATCTAAATAAGATATTGTTTGTGGAAAGAAATGTATTCACACTTTCTTTGGTGTGATAAAAATATTTAAATTTTAAATTCTTAACGCATTTATTCCTTATTCTCTTTGTTGTCTTCTCCTTAAAGTTCTTCTATGAGTGGTGAAGAATTATATTTGGAATACAAATCTTCACTCTTAGATGCTTGGATTTTGTTTTCCTAATCAAATTGGCTCTTGATGTTTGTGGTTGTATTATTTCTTGCATAATAATTTTATAGAAACCAATTTTCTTGACTCGTCATTACTTTGGATTCATACCAAACATTATTATGTTTTCTCAACTATGCTTGTGTTTGTTCACTAGTTTTTTAAAGCTTAGTGTTTGGTTGGTGATATTTAATGATATTATAAAATTTTTGTATTTTGATGGGATAGATCTAAAAAAAATGGAACTAATGTTTTGTTAGATACATATTTTTCCAATGCTTGTAATGATACTTGTAACTTAGCAATTATCATCATGAAAAAATTTAGTTTCTCACTACTCTTCATCTTCAAGCAATGGAGTTGGATTTGGATAAATAGAATTTGGTTTTTATTATTTACTTCAAATATTATCAATAGCTTATCCCATACATATTTGGTTGTGGTCGAATCATGAATGTATGCTTGTACTTCATCTACTACTTCAAATATCATGAAAATTTACCTCATTGTCTACCTTGTCAACTTTAATTGATCTTCATCTTTTATAGTAGAATAGACAATGGTTGTATCTATAACTTTCCACACTTATTCAAACTGAAGTTGTGTTCTAAGTTTAGTTCTCTAGATAACATAATTATTCCCCCTTAATAGTTGGGAATCATACAACAAAAACATTGGTGCTCTTCAAAAAATATATATGTTTATACCCATGTTTTTATAGTTTCCTCAAATTGCAGAAATTCAATATTGCCTAGAAAAATCTTAATGATGGAGTTTTTCTCTCCCACTTGAATTTTTTAAAAGAATATTTGGAATATTCTAAATATTCTATAAGTTTATAAGTATTTTGCAATTTAAAATAAGTGATGTATTCACTTATAAATATATTACCACTTACCAACATTGGATAATAAATTAATTGGATTTGCTACCTTATGCATGTGATATTATATTGAGTATATGTTCTTTGATTTGGAAGAGATTAACTCCTTTGCAGGTGTCAATAATAATAGCACTATGCTAGATAAATTACGATTGGTGTTTTTTGAAGTTTAAAGATAATACTTGTTTTCTTTAAATGTTATAGATATTTGAATGATATAGAGATGGTATGCCATGTATACTACTCATATTTGATAAGCCTTATCACTAGTTAAAACATATTTCCTTCATTTTCTTGGCTTTAAATTTAGGTTGTTGTGCCCATTCTTCTTCAAAACATCATGCCTTGTTTTCAATTTTCTTCTCACTTTGCAAGATGTTTATATCAATATTGTCCCACTTTCATTACACTATGCTCATGTGGGTTAATATCTAAAGACTAATTTATTTAGTGCATTTCTCAAGCTAATGAGGATAAAGAAATTATAATTGAATTGCATTGATAAATAATACATATTTATTGGCAAAAAATGTTTGATTATATATCATGGTTTTGGCAAAACCATGAGCAACAAATAAATAGATAAGACCCTATTTAATGCTAAGTATAAAAGGTGCATAATGTATAGGTGGATGATAACTATGTGTTATGTGCATCTATTTAATATTGTCTATGATATTCCTCATTATTTCTACCCACCATAGAAGCAATGTACTCCAATGCATACAATAAGGAAGGAGATAAACCTTGAAAAACACCAAAACTAGAGGATGACTACAAAAACTGTCACTTCAATAGCTAGAGCAAGTCTTAACAAAACACAAAAATATTGATTCCATTAGGTCAATCTCAAAAAGATATTTTCAATTACTATAAATAAGGATATACTAAGAGCTCGTATGATGCCTTGATTTGAAAAAAAAATCAAAGTGGTTGTTGGTTGCAAAAATTATAAGAGGTACCTTCCTTTACAACTTAATCAACTAAAAATATTCCATGGAATTTTCTAGCACTTATATGTTGGTTATGTAAATATTAGGTGTTAGCCACTAGGATCAATAAATTAATTGTTAAACTAAAAATATATATCTATCTACACACACACACACACACACACACACATATGTAATGATGTACATTTATACTCCCATAGTCTATATGGGATAAAATGTTGTATAAATTTTTGGAATGAATGTTCACTAGAGATATGGTTAAGTATCCAAAACATGTAGCAATCCCCAATGGAGGAGGAAACCAATCATGGAACTAGGTTTTCCATGTGGCGTGGAACTAGGTGTTCCTACATGAAGGGCAGTGTCTTGCTTGAGATATTTAGGGTCCAATGACCAATAGTCCACACTTCAAAAATTGTTCCATATGATGAAGTTAACTCCATGTTCTTGGGAGGAGATATACTCAGATTCTTGTTGGTAAAAATTACCAATGAAAGCACATGGAAATCCTATCAAGAAAAAGGATTATGGGAAAATTACTAGTGGAATGGTTCATTGAACACCAAGAAAATTTATTTTGTAACACAACGGGTCCATGCAGTATGTGACAAGGAACATTGATTCGTGGTAAGAGGAATTACAAAGTGAAGTCATGTGTATAGATGAGATACAAGAGGAATATATAGGCAAGAAAATGAAGGTAGGGAATGGTTGGTTAGTCCCAAAATGCATACCAAAAAAGTTGTTGCAAATAGGAGGAGAGTCATGGTGGAGATGAGAAATGAGCATTTAAAATATTAACAGAAAACTTTGATAAATGTGACCATTTGCAGGGATATGAAGATCATAAAATAGAATATGAGCTTCATGTAAATGATTACCTCTATTTTTAGGTGTGTTCAAATATTTTAATTTTCTTCTATGTAATTTGCTTCATAGAGAATATTCTCTCTTTTAAGATTTGTCCAAATATTTTTATTTTTTCATGGAATTTGCTTCATGGAGAATATGATTACCTCTTATTTTTATGTTAAACTTAATCAATCCTTGACAAGGTTATTTACCCTTGAAACTTATTTTGAATATAGTGCTTCTTAATCTTCTCTAGATAAAATGGAGATGGGGATCAAGAGTGTTAGTTCTTCTTTCTACCTACTTTTATACCACATGTAAGAACTCAATTCTTTGATGATTTGTATTATGATATGGTAGATATTAAAATACATAAAATACCTATTTTAGGCATAAAAAACATCTAAATAAACTTACAACTACCTTTGTATTATAGTACATGCATAGACCTTATAATGGGTGGTTATACCATATTCCACTTAACATGGATAGTGATGTAATAATTTCTAACACATTGGTTGTGTTATTAGTTCTCCTATTAATTTGTTTTTCCCTTATCTAATAATTACCTATGATTTATTGAATAAATTTCAATTTACGATTTCCCATCTATAGAAAGTAGGATGTAAGATTAGTTCTTATGTTGCAATAAACATTAGAAAATTTGTAGGGAGTATTCCTACCCTAGAAAAATTAAAATATTATGTGCCATTAGATATCTCATTTATCATTTTAATTAGTACAAACGTAAGCTACCCTTATGGCTCATGGACTAGTAGGTCATGTTGTGAAGAACCAGATTATTATAGAAATTACCCCTTATTTTTTATTTTATAGCTATACTAATAAGTTAATCCTATAAAAGTATTATAGGATTTTCTATTAAACATTCCAACATGAATTTTGTGCCTATAATTGAATTACTTTTGTGAAGGTTCCCCCAAAATTTGACTTCTCTTCAATCCTAGCATCATAGTGAAGCATAGTATTTCATGTGGGAAGAAGGAACCAGACAATATAATTGGTAGGTTATAAGGAAATTATAACCAAGTGTGAGTCAATAAAAAATTTAGTTATGTTATTGAGGGTAAAGGTAAATTCTTAGGGTTTAAATTTCCTAGTGACTTTCTTCCTCATATAATAGAGATCCAAAAGCATCAAACAATTGTGTTTATTGTAAGGGTTCTATTTTAGACCATGATTTATTGAATTGGATTAGTTTAAGTTTGAATTAATGAGGTGGGAAGTTGAAAATAAGAGGGGAGATAATTTAGGGCTATGTTGCATATCAATTTGTGTGTGGGGATGTGACCAACACATCATTTTTTGTACACTAATTAGTAGTTAGTCATGAGAAAAATTGCTATTTTTAGTCTTGGGGTTTTGCATTCCATCCAAAAGAGTATTTAAAGGTCAATTGTTTCCCTTGGTTAGAATTCCTCTTTTTTAATTTAGATATTTGGCCTTTTCTTAGGGATATTTTATGTATGATAGGTAGAATTATATGATTTTAGGATGATAATAAAAAGTATGCCAATCTTAAATTCCTTTCTTGAGTGTGTGTAAAGATCAACCTTGATGTAGAATTGTATATAAGAATATAATGGGTCTTGGTTTTGAAGTGGAAAAAAATATTGTGTCTTAATGTGCCTAGTGCTTGTTTTTATTATAGGGTAGCTAGATATTTGACTAGATATTTTTCAAGAACATTTTATTTCACTAATCCTAAGAAGAATAAGGAGTTTGGTTAACCTTATTATAATCATGTGTTGTTTTTGTATCTGAGTCTAGATTGCTTTTTTAATATTATGTGGTTAATATAGATGCTACAACCACTAGTCAAAGCATGAAAAAATATCTCCAATATTGTAAAGTGCACATTCCACCAATATTCTCCTCTATTAAAGTAAATTCAACACTATAGGTGTGGAAATAGGATGGATAACTATGCAAACAAAAAGGAAGGGATGCTTGGCTTTAGATACTAAGCCTAACAAAGGTGGTAGTACAACTAGTTTAGGTTGTGAAGAAGATTCTATTATCATCCCTCATAGGAGGGAAGATACAAATATTTATAAAATAGATCTTATAGGTCTCCTCTGAATTTTTGGTGTAATTCATTGATAGATAACACCTTTTAGTTTATTAGTTATGATCTGTCCAATGGATCTAACATTACATATTGAACCAATATATCTATGGGGTTGGACATTTTGTCAAAATCATGGCTAGGTGATGTATTTGAGAGTGAGATATGGTGTGCTAAGGAAAATTGATCATGAAGACTTAAGATCCTATAATTTACTCTTTTCATGTACCTATTTAATATAGATCACAATATTTGTCAATATTACCATTTGTATCATAGGAGGGAAGTTTAGTTCTTCCATGGGTGCACATTACTCCTCACTTTGTCATCATTATATTTTATTGTATAAGGCCAATAGACCTCAATGAAAAAGGGTGGACACACAAAGTTATGTCATACTTTGTGTGCCATATGAAAACTCGTGCAAATTTTATGGTCATAGAAAAAATATTATGATCATATAAATTAATATATCCATAGTATGCCTACAAAGTATGGTCATATTAGTTTATAAAATTGTAAAATTTGTATGGTCATATAATGAATAGTGAATAAAAAAATATTTTTGGGAAATCACAATCACCTCTCACAATGCACATCCCTAGAGCCCATCTATCATATCCCAAAATATTTTTGTCACTTTCCTAAAATATTTTTGCTACAAAATGCCTTTACCACCCTACACCACCAAGGTAGTGGATGTTTGGCATTGATGTGTTTGACTAGAAAATAACTAAAGTAGTAAAGGGATCCATATATCACATAAATTGAACCAAGGGAGCCATGCAACACCTCAAGCCAACTAGTTATGGCTTCTCCCCTACTAGGTTTTAAATTTTATAAATCCTATATTTCTTAAAATAAAAAAAAATGTACTTTTTTGGGATTTATAATGTAATGAGGAAAGACAAATATTTTAAGGTATTTGTAGACCTTCTAATTGTTGTGTTTAGTTAAAAATAGTTGATACTTTGGTTCCCTTTTATCTTACATTTTATTTAGAGACTTTTGTCTTCTAGGTGAAGTGGATTTTGTATAAATAATTTTAGAAAGTGGATACTTTTCTAGAAGTGTTTACTTCTTTTATTTCATCTTAATGCTCATAATTATTGTTAAATTATATATGGAGAGTAATTTTATTTTATGATTTGATATATTCAATGTGTGAAAAATGTTTGCATAGAATTTTTAGGTTTGTATAAGATTTTTCTTTGTGAAAGGAAACAATATGAAGTTATATTTGAGTAAATATAACCACTATATTTGGATACCTATAGTACATGTTTCTTAATATGTATTTAGTTTATTTTATGAAATCTACTATTTTCTTAGCTTGGAGATTATTTTCCTTGTATCTTCATATTTTGAAATGTGCAAAACTTGGAATGATATACCCTTATGCTAAAGCGTATATATGTTTATAAAATTGGTATATTTATGTTTTGAGTGTATATTTTGTATGGTTGAAATTGAAAACCTATAAAAGTGAGGGTTGATTTAGATTTTGTTTTTTTAGAAATATATGTTATTTTTTATTTTTTAAATGAGCAAGCTTAAAAATTATTATAATGACCCTATTATAGTTTTTCTTTTCTAATTATGTCAAACAATAACATTCAACCTATAATATGGAAATTGGAAAATTTTATAGAAGTTTTTATTCCCCTTTCATCATCTTAAATACTAGGAATCATTGTTTATTTGTAAAAGGAGACTAATTTTGTTTTACAACTTGATGTAGTAAAGGTGTGAAGAAAATTTGCATAGTATCTCTAAGTTTGTACACGATTGTTCTTTGTGAAAGGAAACAATAAGGAGTTATATTTGAGTAAATCTAACCACTATTTATAGATACTTATAAGATATGGTTCTTAAGATGTATTTATTTTATTTTATGACCTCTATGATTTTCTCATCTTGGATATTTTTTCACTATATATTCAAGTTTTAAAACATGAAAAACTTTGCATGGCTTCCCATTATGCTAAAGCATATACATATTTGTAACATTGGTATATTTATATTTTGAGTGTATATTTTGTACGATTGAAATTAAAACATGGATAATATAGGGTTTATTTATACTTTTCTTATGATCATATTATAGTTTTTCTTTTCAATTGTGTCAACCAATGACATTCAACCTATAATTTTGGAGAAAACCCCATAAAAAATACATTAAACCATGTTGTTAGAGGATCTTAATTATGTTCACCAAAAAAATCAAGGAACTTAAAAATTAAAAATTAGGGCATTGAAAATGTAAATCTAGGGAAATTTTAATGATTTTTCTTAACTGGATAAACAATTTAAAAACAAATACAAAAATTATCCAAGATATAATATAATTAGTTAGCTAGTATATTTAATATGTATGGTCACATATAATTTGATTATAAACATCATTTTATTGATAAATATTCCATTAAAATTAGATGCTTGTACAACAATATCTTATAGGTATTTATTTATATTATAGTATGTTAGGATTTTTATGATAAATTAAAATAAAAAAATAGAGAGATATATTACATTCCACCTACACCTTTATAGAAATCCACAAAAAATAATAACATTCAACCTTGCTATTAGAGGGTCTTAATTATGATTTCTAAGTGTAAATCAAAGCACTTTAATCATTTTATTAAAATATATATATTTTAAAGTGAAAAACCCATTGTGGTGCTATCGGGAGCCACGCTTGCACCTGCTCACACCAACATTATCTATTGGATTTTGGGTACTCAATTCAACTTTTTGGTAGGGTGGAGATTCGAAACTTGGACCTCCCATGGAGGATTGCCCTCTCCTCTCCAACTCACCTACAAAACCTAGGTGATTGTATTAAAATATAAGTCAATATAAATTTTAATATTTTTCTTATCCTTGGAAAACAAGTAGACTTAAAAAAAACAAGATTTAGCCAAGATAATTTGCTATGAATTAGTTAATATGACTTGAGTAATAATCTCTTGAAAATATTCTCGCTAAAATACTTTTTAGAATTATAAGGTTATATAGCAAGACCTTGATAGAAATTATTTATGATATTGCTATGGAATTTTCATATGACCTAAAACTCAATATTAAAGAGATATATTTGGTAGAATACCTTTAAATTTAAATATTACCATTTTATTATAAATAAACCTTAGTTTTACCAATCTAATTTGCATTTGATCATTAACTACCCTATGACTTAATTATGATGGTATGTTATGAAATATTTTATCCACAAGCTATAGTAGTAAAAATTGGAATCCCTATAGAGTGAGTGTGTGTTTTTTTCTTAGTAATAAAAAGGAAATATATTAAGATACACTTATAAAAAATTAGAAATATAAGAGGATCCTACCCTTAGGCTACTAGCCAAATTGCAGTCCAACTATAATTACAACTTTGAATTCTTTAGCCTACCCAAAAAACCATCCATCCTGCCACTTCAATAAATTCATTTTGTACACTTCCAATCTTTTCAAGCACCTTATGAACTAAGGACAACGAGAGGAGGAGGTTGAACATAGGATTACTAAATGTTGAGACCCATCCTCACCAATGTGTAGAACCTAAAAATATGTTGCAATAATCAAGAGATAAAATAGGGAGGGACCTCCCTTGCAAAAATCCTTATCCTCCATAGACCAATCCTGGTGCATTCAAGGAAGAATGTTGATAAAAGACCCTCTAAACTACTCTATCATGGTCAATATTGAAGAATTATAATAGAACAAAGTAGATTAGTTTGCACTAAAACCTTTATTATCTATTAGATAATATGTTGAGCACTCTATTGATCTAATATCCTAAACTAGAGGGATTAATAGTGAAAAACACAATGCAGGAACTTGGCACCACCCCAACATAGGTCCAACCCATTTTGATTATGATCATCTTAGTTATAGATAGCTAAATTTGTCGTACCTCAATCTAGAGAGACCCAAGAGCCTTAGTTGATTTCTTTTCCATGGCTCCTTATACAAAAAATATACATCTACAATGACACTAACCATGAGATAAGTACATCAAACAAATATTAATTCAAAAGTTAAACTTTTAATAGGTTCTATTGAAATTGCATAGCCATAGCGAGGATCTTCAATATCACAAAAGGAGGATTTGTATGCTTAAGGTATTATTCTAGCAAGAGATGCTCTTTTTGGAAGATTGGGGTCATGTTATGACTAAAGTATTGCATTGTTTATCGATTTAAACATATATTCCTATATTACCATCAAGATATTGAACAAGCATAATATTGGTACTAGTTTGGTCTGACCACCACCTGGGAGGGTAAGCATAGCAACTAATAGCTCCTTTGTCAAGAGCCCAATTTTCTATATAATTTATCACTTTTTCCTATTCTCTAGGCACATGATTTGAAAATAACCTCTTGAAAATTGGTTTTTATTGTCCTAATCTTATCTATGGTCCTTTGAATTCTCCAATCTACCTTCTTAGACCTTGAAGTTGATTTTAGGTAATTTATCATCATTTGAAAGTCTAATTTGAGTATCACCCTTCTCTAACCTACCTTTAGTACCTCCTGCACACATATTAAAATGCCTTACCTTTATAATAAGTTATTGGAAAAATTATTAATTTTTTTGAAAAAGTGAAAGTCAGACTATCGTCCTCCAATATACTTATCCCTCCTACATTAGCTCTTTCAGAATTTACCCTGGAGGCTCCATCTGTATTGATTTTTCCAAAGTTCTTTTGGGGAGGATGTCATTGCTTTGTTCTATCCACCCTTTGGCCAATCACCTTCTTCCTTCTATGTTGGGCTAATCCATGGCTAATATTTAATCAAACCATCATTTGTTCCCATAGTTGGTTTGAATTGTGAGTGTATGTTAATGAATCCCACTTTTGGGGATTTAAGGGCCACATAAACTAATATATATAAGTTTAAGACATAAAATTTTATAAAGATATTAAAATATGAATTAAACATTATTTATGTTGTTATGTTTTTCATTTCTAATAAAATCAACACATGTCATATAAAATGAATGATTTTATGTGATGTAGAGCATTAAAATGCATTATAGTGAGATCCCAAAGTTATAACAATAATAGAGATAATTTTAAATAGTGATGCTCTTAATGTAAAATGTACATAACCTAATATGTATGGTGAACATTTTTTAAATTATTTTATTAAATACTAAAAAAAAAAAATATAAAGTATTGAAAAAATGGTATCTTTTGTGTGAATATTATAATATGAAAAAGTATATTTATATTTTTTGTTTCTTTAATATGGATTATAGAACAAATCATGTTTTCTATGTCATGATTTTTGTTTTTATATTTTACTTAATATAAGTTTTTTTTTCTTTAATTTTTTAATTTGAGGATGTTTGTGTTCTAAAAAGTCCAAATTAAAAAATAAAACTAGTAAAAATACTAAAAAATGTTAAAATATTATATAATTATATTTTTCAAATTCAAACTATATGATTTAAATAGTAAAATAATTATAACCTAATTTTTCATTTCTTAATACATTTTTAACCTAAATTAGCATTTATTAATACATTTTGAAGTGCATCTCATTCACAAAAATGTCTTTTTTTTCTAATTTTGAAAAACAACTTGGCTAGGGATGCAAACATTATTTTTTATTTTTTAGGGCATGGGGGTGTTTGATTGAACATTAGTTCAATCAAACCAATATCAAGCCAAACTAATATCTAGCCAAATTACTTTCCATCACCTTAATCAATGCACTCATCGATTTCCATATCAATCTATTGCCACCACATGTCCACTATGGCAGTGCTTTTATTTATTTTTTTATGAAAAATCAAATTTATATTAATTTAAGATAATAGTATTTACAATAAAAAAATGTGTGGGTTAACACACCCCATGGGGAGTCAAACTAACCCTCATTGACAAGGGTTAGTAAATAAAGCAACCAACAAAATACAAGTTTTACCAATCATGATAATTGATGATAATTACATCAAACAAAGTATATCATATGGAGTAATGTACCTTGGCATGTTGTACTACATAAAAATCTAGTAATTATGGGATGAGAATCCATCCCTCTACATCACAATTAAGGTCTTTAGTACCTGCATCGCTTCAACCAACAACTAGCCCAAGAGAAATAGGTTGAACATCATCCCACATCCATCCTGGTAGGATGAAAAAAAAATATCAATATTAGAATACTTCTTGACTAGTGAGGCATGGGACCAGTGCTTGTTTGCGAGAGCACTTCTTACATATGAAAAATATCAAAAGTGAGAGCAGGATTGAAAATGCTCCTAAAAAGAGCGCTCTGTGGGGATTTGATTGACTGTATATGGAGCATTGGCCCAATGTGCCAAAAGAACATGTAGATGATCCAAATTTATTGTAAATTTTTTGGCTTGTGTACATATTTGTAGCCACATGTCATTAAAAATTTCTAATTTGTCAGCATGAGTAAATTGACAGACGATGTACACTTTTTTAAAAAATTCTATTATGGGCCTTCAAATTATGCAAGAGTAGGTTAATACTGAAAACCTGCCATACTTCAAAAATTTGGACAAAAAATAATATCAATTTTTGTTTTGTGTGTAAGACTTCTTATCCACATCC
The DNA here is from genome assembly GCA_028583015.1 of Wollemia nobilis. Lineage (NCBI taxonomy): Eukaryota > Viridiplantae > Streptophyta > Pinopsida > Araucariales > Araucariaceae > Wollemia > Wollemia nobilis. The sequence goes on from JAQPPZ010001237.1 coordinate 3,126,479, forward strand.
ACCATGGGGATTGAACCCGAGTCACATCACCAATAATGCAAGTGGCATCCTTTTTGGTAGACCAATAATGCTTTTATTTTATTTTAATAAGCTATATGTGGATTCTCTTGGGGATTGCTCTCATCAAAATACCAAAATATTACATTTTTTGTTAGGTCAATTAAACAATGTCCAACTTACCCTTTTATAAAATTATTTTTTATTTCCTATTCTATTGTTGATATTCTTCATATTCCTCAAAGTGTTATGTTTCCACAAGCATCTCCTTGAGGTTATTTTCATTAAGTTATAGAATTTCAGTTGGCCATTTTCCTTCTATAATTTTAATTTCACCAAGACAAACATCAACATTGCAATTGGCTAAATTATCTACTACTTAATTTATTTCTTTATAGATATGCTCACATTTCTAATATATTTCCTCCAATAATATATGATGAACATAAGCAATAATATTATCTTTTATCCAATGTCCACATCTATTTTTTTTATAGAATTAATGATAATTTATGAATCCCATCAAATTAAAAATATTTCCATCCTTTTTAAATGCACTTTTAATTCTTGTAAAAAGTACTTTAGTCTTTGCAAATTTGTTATTTGAAGTTCCATATGATCATGAGCAACTGAGGTTTTCCTAAGTGTTTCAAAAACCACCACACCCATGGGATTTTCCTAGATTAATTTAGAAGCACCATCATAATTAATTTTGATAAACCTAATTTCTAAACATTTATTTTACCATAGATCAAAGAAGACTCTTTTTTTATTGTTATTATCATGTAAAACTCTTCCATGTATGTTCAAATCCTTTAACCATATTTTTAGCACCTCCTTTTTCTACACTTGAGACTTCCCATGATGAACACCATTTTGTAAACATTCTACAAGAGAGACAATAATACGATTCTAAATTTAAACATAACATTTAAGATTTGTTTAAAAAAAATTATATTATATATCTTAAGCCATAAATTCTAAAAAATAATGGCAATACCAATCCTCCACATAACACAAAAGCTTTGAAATAATTATACCAACATATCATCAATTTTTTACTGGTGATGGATCTACCCTATATATTCTCATTTTTAAAAAACATAACCCTAGATGGTGTGAGCAAAGGGACAATGAAGAAGTGAATGTTTGATGTTTTTAACTCCTCACACAAGGAACATGTGAAAGTATCTTCAATGAGCTTCAATCCTCAGATCCTTCTTCTCAAGAGTGTTTAAAAAATATGTTTTTTTACAAGAAAACTCTTCAAATTTCTAACCTACATGCTACTATGGGATAATAAATTTCTCACAAAAATTTGAAATTATAAAAGGTTTATTTTCCTTCATGATTTGTCTTAGATCCCAAGAAAATGATGATGCAATGTGCTTATTATTGAAGAAGGGGAACAACCCTATGCATCTCATAGGGTGAACTCTATGGCTAGGAGACAAGGAGTTAGAATATTTTCTTGTGACCCACTCAAATTCAAATCCCATTATGGGAATAATTTAGTCAATAAATATGACATATCATTTTCTACTAAGTTAAAAATAATGGATTAATATTTTGAAGGTAGTTACAAGTGTTTAGCTATTGGTATGGTGTGGCTTTTAATGGAATGTGTTGGAAAGAGGAGATCATGGGTTTTAATAATGTCCTTACTCTTTGCAATAAAATGGATGCTTGATTATCTATATGAGGTCAAGGTCTTTATGCATCATCATACACCATGGATGGATGTCTAGTAAAATACATTTATGGAGATAGTGTGGTATTGTCAAATCATATAAAAGGATTTTTTAATGCTATAATCAAGATGAAGGATCTCTTATCAATGGGACCAGTGTCCCCTCTCTAAAGAAAATAATGGTGTCCTAGTTGGTGAACTATGTTTAGCATCAAATAAACCATGGTTTGCATCTCTCCAATAATCATAAACATTTTCTTAAGTAGGAAGAATCCTCTAGGAAACATAGCAGATGCCAAGGCTTACTTTCACACCAAGTCGAATTCAATTTTTAATATTTATGCTAGCATGGCCAATCAAAGGATGGAAAGTATTAACAACATACTAGTTAAGAGCAATTGAGGTGGCAAAAACTATGTGGAGAACATTAGAAAATTAGAGACTTCTAAACAATAGCTCAAAATTGTTTATGCATTCCTAAGGTTTATGTATTTAATTTTTAATTTTTGGGGGTCTCTTAGGGAAAAAAAAAATTGAGGCCATAAATTTTATTTATAGAAGTGTTTTAAGACCATTTTTTAAATCATATGATGGTTTGAGCTCTACACATTAGTAAAATTACTTCACAGACTTTTTTTAGTGTTAGGAGTTGGATTGTGTAAGATGGGTCACAAAGCCCTAGTTGCTCACCCTAATTATTAAATTTTGATATATTGCCAATGTCAATCACTATATTATTATTCAGTAAGAACCTATGGTGTATATTTCAAGAAGATAAATTAATTATCCTTGATGAATAAATTTACCATCAAAGAGAACAAGAGACTCTTGGTCTTTTTTTGTTGCTAATTCAACTAGAATTACTTTTCCACATCAAAAAGGAGATGACCCAATAATGGTATGGTCAAAACTACACGATTTTTTTGGGAAAGTAAATATTAGTGATGTCTCTTAGAATTGTAGATTTTTTCTCTTAAAAAAATGAGTTTTATAACATTGAGGATTATATTGCAATATTTAAGTCTTTTAGTATAATATTGCACCTTTTGGAGATAAAAAGAAATATGATGTTGAATATGTGAAGATTGTACTTCCTAATATCTCCTCATATTTTTAGATGTTGAACCTAATGGTTAATATGATTCCTATGTTCTTGTAATCTCAAAAGTTTTATACTCTTAATCAACTTTTTTCTCTTCTAGTTTATTTTTAGATGTTAATGTGGAATTCTAATAGGAATACGCAAATGCATGCTTACACAAAGGAATTCAAATCTAAGGAGGCTAATACCCAAGCGATAAAAAACTAGTCTAAGTATTCGAAGAAGTCAAAGGTCACTTGTACATATTATAAGAGAGAGGGACATCTAATAAATAATTATTTTTTAAAATTACAAAGTATTTCTAGAGATTTTCTAAATAATAAGGGGGATTTTTAAGGATATACCTCAACTATATAGGCCTATTAAAGCATCCATTATGGAGTGACAATATTATTGTCACAAATTTCTTCCCTACTTGGACACTCAATTCAAATTATAGGGGGTATTGAAATTTTAATTTGATTCATGGCCAAGTCCAACATTGAATGATGTATTAGATTATACTAAGGGTATTTAATTGTACAATGAATTAATTTATTATAATATTTTATCATGTAATACCTATGGTCCATGGTTAAGCTTGTTATATTTAAACATACTTTATAATTTTTAATTTATTTAAATCCCTTTTTTCATGTTGTCTAGATTCAAATTTTACTATATATTTGGGGTTTTTGTATTGGTACTAATACCCCCTCCCACTCATTTAGTTATTATAGTATTGTGTAATTTTATCTATTTATATAGTTATTATATATGGTCCCTATGTGTGCCTACCATCTCTCTCTCTTTTTTTCCATCTTTTCACTTTTTGTATAATATTTATGGATGGATTACTTGTGTTTATCTTTTGAAAACTATTGTATATATATTTCAAACAAACTCATCATTTCATGTAAACATAAGTTGATGTAACTATTGAAGCATCTTTTTAATCTCATCTACAATTTACTATATTTCCTCTCCTTCAACCATGTTAATAATAGAAATCCATGGTCTTGAATTATAACTCACATTAATATAATCTTTGAGATTTGGATATTTACAATATAGGCATGCCCAAGCCAATAGTCATAATTTTGTATGAAATATAAGAGATTAAAAATTCAACTAAGCGTAAAATTTAAAAGCTATATAATTGGCTTCTATGAATTTCCATCTAATATATTTCTTGATCAATTGCAAACTAATTAATTTATAGTTCTATGTTAGTGATTCTTTCGGTACAATTATTTACCTAAATAATTGCATTGTATCAAGATAACCTATACAATTTTGAAGTATAATTTTTACCTAACTCTTTCCTTAATATCTAAATAATATCCATACAAGTTTTACCACTAAGGCCAAACTAATAAGTCTACAATTTTCTATGACTACTCTTCCATTATTCTTTTCTTTACAAACCCTATCCAAATTATAAAGAGTAAGACTAAAATTTTCCTTGCATCCTTTTTAAAGAATGTCTCCTTAAAATTTTATCAATTTTTGATGGTATACATATTGGCAATATTGGCAATCTTGAAAGTGACAACATATAAATAAGGATGGATTGCAACATAGTCATTGACTTGCAACCATCCTACAATCATTTAGAACTTGCATTTCCATTCCAAACAACATTATATTCTATCCAAACAAGAGACCCAAGGCTCCTTTTTATTTTCTTTATGAGATAAAGGAATACCCAAATAGGTTGATGACACATTTTTAACTTTAAAATTTAAAATATCTATTACAATGGTAATAAAAAAAATTATATACTTTATATTATTAACCAAGCATTAATTAGCCTTCTCATAGCATGATAATATTGACTTAATGATGTAGAGCCGAATTTACAAGTAGAGAAACCACCAATATTTCATTAAAATCTTTGAAATCAAATTTACATAAGCTAAATGGCCGACCCCCATTACAATGTATGGACTGTCTCTTATAGCGGACCCGACCCTCTTCGGTCATCATTACACAAACTGTGGGATTTTTTGTAACCGCCTGCATGAATGTTCTGTCGCCGCCTGCATTCTGTTGCCACATGCCTTGGTTCATCATTGCATGAAATGGCGGAGTTCTCTATAGCCGCCTACACTTCGGCATTCTGAGTCATCATTCATAGAAGTGCTCTATAGCCACCTGTATCTTGTTGCCACATGCCCTTCTGTAACGGACTTTGCAACCGCCTGCCCGCCTTGAGTTGTGAACATGTCATGAAATTGTGACATTTCTGTGTCCTCCGTCGACTCTTCCCTTTGGGTCGTGAAATCACGATATGTCACAATATCGTGACATTTTTTCCCCTTCGCTCTCTCTCTCCTCTTCGAGTCGCAATATCGCAAAATTTTGGCTTTCGGTCTCCACTTTCTCCTTCGGGTCTCAAAACCATGACATGCCACGAAATTGTGACATCTTTGTCTTTTGTTCTCTTTTTCTCCTTCGGGTCGTGAAATCGTGACATATTTGCATTTTGTACTCTCTTTCTACTTTTAGGTCGCAAAACCATGACATGTCGCAAAATCGTGACATCTTTGCCTTTCGTACTCTCTTTCTGCTTTCGGGTCATGAAATTGTGACATCTTTGCCTTCCGTACTCTCTTTCTACTTTTGGGTCATGAAACCGTGACATGTCATGAAATTGTGACATATTTGCTTGCAGCCTCCTCCTCCCTGTTGGGTCATGAAATCATGACATGTCACGAAATCATGACATCTTTTCTTGCAGCCTTCTCTTTCCTGTGTGGGTCACAAAAATGTGACAAGTCATGAAATCATGACATCTTTGGCATCCTTGCATCTCCTATGAAACCTGTCGTAATATCGTGATAGTTTTCCTCGATGGCTTCTTTCTCCATTTTGTGTCACGATATCATGACAATTTTCCCTGTTGGCTTCTTTCTCTATTTTTTGTCGTGATATCGTGACAAATTTTCTGTCACGATATCACAATAGTTTCCCTACTGGCTTCTTTCTCCATTTTGTGTTGTGATATTGCGACACATTTTATTTCATGATATCACGACAGTTTCCTCTGATGGATTCTTCTCTCCACTTGTGTCACGATATCGTGACACATTTTCTATCGTGATATCACGATAGCTTCTCCCCGTTCGCTTCTTTTCTCCACTTGTGTCGCGATATCGCGACACATTTTCTGTCATGATATCACGACAACTTCTCCCCATTGGCTTCTTTTCTCCACTTGTGTCGTGATATCGTGACACATTTTCTATTGTGATATCATGACAGCTTCTCCCCACTAGCTTATTTTCTCCACATGTGTCACAATATCATGACACATTTTCTATCGCGATGTCGTGACAGTTTTCCCTTGCAAACACATAATTTTTTGTTGATGCAAGATTGCTCTGTTGCCAATGGATGCTCCTGCATAATACACCCAGGGTGAATTGAGAAGTGACCTTCACTTTGGTTCTATGTGAGGTATACCCAAGCGGTCAACCTCTGCCTTCAAAAACCAAGTCACATCTTCTATGGGTTTGTCCTTCCACTTGACCAAATATTCAGAATACCGCTTGTTCTTAGTACTTCAGCCTTTGCACATGTCAAGTAATTCTTCTATCTCATCTACAACTGGAGTGGATGCTGGAATGCTCCACAAATCAGGACTTGGGGTCTCACTGCTACCTCCTTCATGATATTCGACCAAATCTGAAATGTTAAAAATAGGTGAGATGTTAAGCTCACTTGGCAATTCCACTTCATAAGCATTGCTCGAATCTCATTTTCCAATGATTATGCATGGTCCAAACTTCTTCATCTTTAGCTTATTATAGGTCTTAGCAGGAAATCTTTCTTTTCTTAGATGGACCATGACTGCATCTCCCACTTCAAATTCCTTAGACCGACACTTCTGGTCTGCCCTGGTCTTATATTGAGTATTCATCTTGGTGATCTGCTTCTTCACCTCTTCATGCAAGCTTTTCAGAAGCTCTACAAAGTCTTTAGCCTCAGCACTGCACTTTTCTCTTGTATCCATCCTCCTCAACTTAGAAACATTTCTTGGACTGCTCCCATAAATTATCTATAATGAAGATTTTTTGGTACTCCTATTGACATAATTATTGTATGCAAATTCCACCTATGGAAAAACCAAATCCCATCCCTTGGGCTTATCTCCTATCAAGCATCTCAATAGATTGCCCAAAATTCTATTTACCACCTATGTTTGGCCATATGTCTGTGGGTGGTATGCAAAACTGAATTTCAAATCCATATTTAGTTTCTTCCACAGGGTTCTCCAGAAATACCCAACAAACTTGGTATCCCTGTCCGACACAATACTCTTTGGTAGACCATGAAGTCATACCACCTCCTTGAAAAATAAACCTACAATATGGACCGCATCACTAGTTTTTTGGCAGGGAATAAAATGCACCATATTTGAAAACCTGTCAACCACCACCAGTATGGAGTCATTTCCCCTCTACGTCCTTGGTAGGCCAAGAACAAAATCCATACTGATATCCTCCCATGGCCTCTCAGGTACTGGTAACGACTGATATAATCCCATGTGCTACCTCACACCTTTCACCATTTGGCATATCCTACAACTTTGCATGAATTTTGTCACATCTTGTTGCAATTGTGGCTAGTAGTAGTTCTCATTAACAAGGGCAATGGTCTTGTCCCGACCAAAGTGTCCAGCCAATCCTCCACTATGTTTCTCCTTGACCATATTCTCCCTCATTGAACTCCTTGGAATGCATAATTGATTTCCCCTTAACAACATTCCTTCTTGGATCAAAAAATCCAACCACTTAGTCTTGTCTAAAGTAACAGGCACAGAGCAAGCCTTCCAAGCCTCTGCGAAATTGGTATCTATAGGGTACAAACCCTTAAGTTCAGCAAACCCTAAAACTTCCACCTTCATTTACATCAACAAACATTGCCTCCTACTTAAGGCATCTGCAACTCTGTTGGACTTCCCACTCCTATGCTTCAACACAAAGGTGTAACTTTGCAGAAAATCAACCCACTTCAGGTGCCTCTGATTTAGCTTTCCTTGGCTATTAATATATTGTAGTGCCTGATGATCAGTATATAGAACAAACTCCTTTGGCAACAAATAATGCCTCAATTTATTTAGATCCTGAACTATAGCATAGACCTCTTGATCATAGACTAAATACTTCTTCCTAGCATCATTGAGTTTCTCACTAAAAGAAGTAACAGGCTTACCCTCTTCACTCAATACAGCTCCTATGGCACTACCACTAGCATCACAATCTACCTGAAATACCTTATTAAAATATGGAAGTTCTAAAATAGGTTGCTCTATGACCTTCTTCTTTAATAGATCAAAGCTCTTATCTGCTCTCGAGGTCCATTTAATTTCTTTCGTATTTCCCCTCATTATTTCTGTAAGGGATGCGCAAATACTGTTAAAATTCCTAATGATTTTTTTGTAAAAACTGGCTAGACCATGAAACGATCTTACCTCAGTTACGCTTCTTGGAGCAGGCCATTCAATGATAGCCCTCACCTTTTTCATGTCCATTTTGAGACCTTCGACTGAGATGACAAATCCCAGGTACACTAACTCCTTCACGAAGTTACACTTCTTCAAATTTATCAATAACTGCTCCTCCCGCAGTTTCTCAAAAACCCTTTTGATATGCATCAGATGCTCCTCCAAGGTTTTGCTAAATATTAAGATATCATCCAAGTAGACAATGACAAATTTGCCCAAAAATTCTTTCAATACTTCATTCATCAGCTGCATGAATGTGCTTGGTGCATTAATTAGCCCAAATGGCATGACCAACCACTCATACAAACCCTCTCTGGTCTTGAAGGTTGTCTTCCACTAATTCGCTTCTCTGACATGGATCTGATGGTAAACACTCTTCAGATCAATCTTCCTGAAGTACTCAACTCCACTCAAACATTCCATAATGTCGTCCATCCTTGGTAGTGGAAATTTGTACTTTATGGTGATATTTTTAATAGCACGAGAGTCTGTACACATTCTCCACTCTCCATATTTCTTGGGTGCTAGTACTATAGGTACTGCACATGGGTTCAAACTCTCCCGAATCAGCCCCTTCTTCAGCAACTCTTGAACTTGCCTATTTAGCTCCTCAGTTTCTATAGGAGTCATTCTATGTGTTGTCTTATTGGGTAAACTAGATCCTGGTACCAAATCTATATGGTGACTAATCTTCCTCATAGGTGGTAAACCCTCAGGCACATTATCTGATATGATATCTAGAAATTCTTCTAACAGACCCATGACTTCTATTGGGGTATCCTTGCATTCATTTTCCCTAACTCTAGGAATTATTGCATAGCACATATGATATGGCTTTAGACCATCTAAAAATATCCTCCCTTCAACTAAATAGATTTGAGCACTGGTACACACCTTTTCGTTCGCCTCCTTTAGGGGTTTCAAATTATGGCGAACTCCATTCTTCGACAAGGAATACGTGTTGGCTCGACCATCATGTATTGCACTTTGATAAAACTGCCATGGTCTCCCAAGCAACATGTGACATGCATCCATAGGAAGGATGTCACACAGGACCTCATCATGGTAAGTCCCAATGTTAAATTTCACCAAGCATTGCTCATTGACCAAATCCCTATGGTCCTTCTGTAACCACGTAATCCGATATGGATGTGGGTTTCATCTTCTCTCTAGCTATAACTTGGTAACCATATCCTCAGAGACCAATTTATCAGTACTACCATTTTCAATAATGATGTTACAGATCTTTCCTAAGCATTTTCATCTCGTGCGAAACAGGCTATTCCTATGCTCTGGCTCCTTTTCCTCATTCAACAAGGCTCTCCTTGTGACCATTACTTCTCCTTGTTCTACCTCCTCAAAGTGCTTAGATTCGACACCTTCATCTGCTACAACAACTCTGGCCTGACCCTCGAGTCTCCTATTTGGCCTCTCTTGGCATTGTGGATAGTTGTATGCCCGATGTCCTTCTTCCCCGCAATTGTAGCAGGTTCCACAAAATACCCCTCTCCCATACCCATGCCTAGGTCTACCTCTTCCTCTTGGGTAGACATTGTTATGATTGCATGGACGGTAGGTATTTTCCTCTTTCTCTTCTTTCTGGTCTTGGCTACTGCTTGTTTCACTAGTCTTCTTTAGATCTCTGTATCTTCCTCCACTGGTCCTTCCACCAGCTCTCCCACCATGATCTCTTCCTCTCTGCTTACCCTCAAACCTCCTATTCAGTTTCTATTCCACTTTTAAGGCAAACTGGTAAGCCTCATCAACCGTGCTCATCCGAACCAGACTCAGCTCTTCTTGAATGCTGGTTATCAACCCATTGATGTAGTGGGCGACCTTCTCCTTGTTCACCTCAGAATGGTCGATTTGAATGGAGATCTAGTAAAATTCTTTTATGCACTCTTTGATAGATAGACTTTCCTATCTTAGGCTCTGCATCTTCGTCAATAGATCCAACTCATAATCTACGGGGATGAACTGCCTCTTCAATTTTTCAACCATCCGATCCCATCTGGTGATATTTTATTTTCCCCTTATGTTCCTTTCTAGCTGCATGCCTTTCCACTAGATGTTAGCATGCCCCTTCAATTTTGTCTTTGCAAACCTAATTCGATTTGGATCTACAATCTCCTCATACTCAAAATATTCCTCCATGTCGTTGATCCAATCTATCAACTCCTCTGGGTTAAGATTCCCAGAATAAGTGGAGACTTCAAACTTTGGCTTCTTCCCGATCTAGGATATAGCCCTAAATAGCCTAGCTTCTGCTGGATCCAATGCTTCTTCTTCATCAGATGGACCCTCAGCTCCCAAGCTTCATCTTCGCTATGGTATTCTCTTCTCGGCTCAACCCCTCTTCTCAATTCCTCTTCTAGGGCCTACACTTGCCTCTGCAAAGCTTTGAAATTGACCTCTGGCACCATATTCCTTGCACCACCATGGTTTCTTCACAGAGGTATCTTGCTCACTTTCTCACAACCCTCAACCACAGATCCTGGCACAAACTGCCTCATAGTTGATGATCTGTTTGCTCACTCAGAACCTTCTAGCTCTGATACCACTTGACGCAGAGCCAAATTTACAAGCAGAGAAACCACCAATATTTCATTAAAAGCTTTGAAATAAAATTTATAGAAACTAAATGGTCGACCCTCATTACAATGTATGGACTACCTCTTATAGTGGACCCGACCCCTTTCGATCATCATTACACAGACTGTAGGATTTTTTGTAACCACCTGCATGAATGTTATGTCGTCGCCTGCATCTTGTTGCCACATGCCTTGGATCATCATTGCATGGAATGGCAGAGTGCTCTATAGTTGCCTACACTTCGGCCTTCTGAGTCATCATTCACAGGAGTGCTCCATAGCCACCTGTATCTTGCTGCCATGTGCCCTTCTGTAATGGCCTCTGTAACCACCTGCCCACCTTGAGTTATGAACAACATGTCATGAAATCATGACATTTCTATGTCCTCTATTGGCTCTTACCTTTGGGTCGCAAAATCATGACATGTCGTGATATCACAAAATTTCCACCCCTTCACTCTCTCTCTCCTCTTTGAGTCACGATATCACAATGTTTTGGCTTTCAGTCTCCACTTTCCCCTTCGGTTCATGAAACTGTGACATGTTGCAAAATCGTGACATCTTTGTCTTTCGCTCTCTTTTTCTCCTTTGGGTCATGAAATCATGACATCTTTGCCTTTCGTACTCTCTTTCTACTTTTTGGTCGTGAAACCGTGACATGTCATGAAATCACATCTTTGCCTTTCGTACTCTCTTTCTACTTTTTGGTCGTGAAACCGTGACATGTCATGAAATCACATCTTTGCCTCTTTTTGCTTTCAGGTCGTGAAACCGTGACATTTCATGAAATCATGACATATTTGTTTACAGCCTCCTCCTCCCTGTTTGGGTTGCAAAATCGTCATGTTGCAAAATCATGTCATATTTTCTTGCAGCCTTCTCTTTCCTGTGCAGGTCATAAAAATAGGACAAGTCATGAAATCATGACATCTTTGGCATCCTTGCCTCTCCTATGAAACCTGTCATGATATCATGACAGTTTTCCTCATTGGCTTCTTTCTCCATTTTGTGTCACGATATCGCGATAGTTTTCCTTGCTGGCTTCTTTCTCCGTTTTGTGTCGCGATATCGCGACACATTTTCTGTCACGATATCGCGATAGTTTCCCTACTAGTTTCTTTCTCCATTTTATGTCGTGATATCGCAACACATTTTTTGTTATGATATTGTGACAGTTTCCTCCGTTGGCTTCTTCTCTCCACTTGTGTCATGATATCACGACACATTTTCTATCATGATATTGTGACAGTTTCCTCCGTTGGCTTCTTCTCTCTACTTGTGTCACGATATCGTGACACATTTTCTGTCGTGATATCGTGACAACTTCTCCCCACTGGCTTCTTTTCTCCACTTGTGTCGTGATATCGCGACACATTTTTTGTCGCAATATTGCGATAGCTTCTCCCCATTGGCTTCTTTTCTCCACTTGTGTCACAATATCGTGACACATTTTCTATCACGATATTGTGACAGCTTCTCCCCGCTGGCTTCTTTTCTCCACTTGTGTCATGATATTGTGACACATTTTCTATCGCAATATTGCGACAGTTTTCCCTTGCAAACACTTAGAAATTTTTGTTGATGCAAGATTGCTCTACTGCCACCGGATGCTCCTGCATCACTTAAACTCCATGGTCTCACTAATTAAGATATGGCCCAAAATAAAAGTATCATCAACACACTAAGATCAGATTTAAAGGGACCATTTTTACAATATTAATAACTTTGATTTTTATTTAATTTTTTCCTTATAGAAAGCTCTCCCTCATGCCTTGAAAATAATAATAAATAGATAAATATTTGGTGGGTCACCTAAGATGAGATCATATGATGAGAAAAAGTAACCAACATAAGAACCATTGATCATAAAAGAATATTTTAGAGTGCTATAACAACATTTTATCTATTCTCAACAACCTTAATCAAAAAAAAACTTTTTAATAATATCATTTAGAAAAATCCAACAAACCGTATCATATGCTTTGGTCATATCTAATTTCATAAGCATATCTAGCTTTTCATAGAATGAAGAGAATGTATGTCTTCCTATGCAATGATTACACCATAAAGAATTTGTCTACCACAAACAAAATTATCTTGTTCTCCTAAGATAACACAATCTAGAATGCTTTTCAACTTGTTTTCAATAAGTTTTAAAATAATTTTATAAATCATATTACAAAGACTTATATTGTGAAAACACTAGCAAAATGTTTGGAAAAATAGTAGCAAAATGTTTTCTCTTATTTCTTGGGATCCAATGTAATATAAGTGGCATTGGTCGTACTTATTGTAATCTTCCTTTTCTGGTCCTCTTCAATCACAACCAACATATCACTCTTCAATAAATCGTATTTAAAAAATATATATATTTATAGGAAATCCATTGAGGCTAGGTACCTTATTAGAATGAAAAGAAAAAATTGATTCATGTAGCTCCTCCATAGATATATTTTCATCATGCTTTAATTTTATCCTTGTGTAATAATTGATGGACTATTTTGTAAAAGTTTACCTTGTGTCTCTTTATTTTGCTTGGCATATAAAAAATTAGTTTGAAATAATTAAGCGTTTTCTTGTTGATATTTTCTTCTTCCTAAATATTTCATCCATCTAGAGGAAAAATAATTTTGATGTGATAAAAATAATATATTTTTTTTTATAGCATAAAATAGTTTGATAATTTTTATCCCCTTCCTTGTGCCATTTCCCCCTATAATTTTAGAACCAATATTCCTCCTTTCTCAATGCATTACAATAGTAAAATTATTAAAAATAAATAAATTACACATGAATCTTAGTCCTTTCCATTGAATTTTTTTCTTAATAAATATTACAAAAATATTTGGAATTCTAAATATTTATTTGATACTTTAGATATTTTATCTTTTGAACTTGTACACATGATTATTTAAAATTTTCTTCAACCCACCATAACATAACCATTTGGAAGAAATCAATGTCTTGGAGCCACATAGACTAGAAGTGAAATAGCCTTGGATACTAACTATTGGGTAAATCACAAGTCAAAATGAAGGGTTTACGATTTGATTTTGCTCACAGTAATTTATCTAAAGAAATTATAAAATTTGCTCACTAGGAATCCATAGACCACAATTATGAATTATCATTTAGGTTGACAAAAATATGCTAAGGTATTCTTGTAAATTACAACAACCACCAAATTAAATTTTTATTCAAACAATTACCCATCCCATTTATGTTTTTTTCATATCATTACAATATTTCCATAAGATTATGTAGTAGAAACTATTGGATAATCTAGCATTTTCCAAATATTTTTAAAAGCATCCTTACATTCTTTACGACTTATTTTATTTCTTGTATTTAAATAATCTTGAGACTATAAAAACCTATTAAATCCTTAAAACTGTAGGGTTCTTATTCATACCACCAAATACTTCATGATACTAATTTCATCATCACTTTCTATTTTTATTAGTGGGCATAGCCCTACTTCTTGTTAATATTTGTGATATTTTTATTTAGATTTTCAAATTGGTATCCATTTGAATTTATTTTTCTATTTTTTATTTCTTTGAAGACATTTTTTATTTTTTTTATTCCCATAGAAATTGTTACCTTCATTGATATCTTCTATTTTCCCATATTATTTATAATGAGAATTAAATATTTATTTTACCTTAATTTTTTTGAAATGCAAGGATATCCTCATAAACACTTTCTTCTTCATGTTGCCTCAGAATATCTAAAGTGTATGGATGATCCTCCATAGTAATTAATTTCTTATGGTTCCATGGAAACCCTAAATTTCCATCAATATCATCCATATGCATTGCTTTATTATGTTGCTATGAGATCATAAAGTGTAATGAAAATATTCTATACAACTTTCATTTTTATTTCAAGGAGAATATTTATGCTATTAACTTCTATTATTTCCTTTTGAATATGAATTTGCATAATGCACTTCCTCATCCTTTACATTATTTTTCTCTTTACGATGGACTTGAATGAACTATAATGGCCTTTACCCTTTGATGATGTAAATGGTTTTTTCTTGCCATGTTATTTGTAGTGGAAAATACTTAATTTAACCCAACATCTACTATAATAGGACCTTATTTCATATTGATTTTTGTCTCATGCACAAAATTTTCCATCTCTTTTTCTATCATTTATATTTTGCCATCTCTTACCATGTGTTTGGTTCCATAACATCTATGACATAAGAATGCATGTTTTATAATCCACTTGTTGATCCCATTATCTTGATTAATATTTAGTCGTAACGTACTATGGTAAAAACATATTTATGTGTATAAAGCATTTCTTCTATCCCTAGTAGTTTCACCCTCCTAGATGAACTCACTTAGAGTATTACAAATATTCTTCAAAACCTCCTTATTTATGAGTTGATAATGAAATCCAAAAGGCCTAATCCACATCAAAATTGTTTTATTATTATTTGTCTCCATAAAATATTTCTCACTCCATGGTCTTAAATATAATGCATCTTTTCCCATAAACCAGGAACCACCATTTATTACTTTATCCCTTATTTTTGAACTGAAAGCATGAGATTCTGGAAGATTGAAAGGAAAACTATTGCAATGCATTAAAAACCCAAAATTAACGCTTAAGTCCTAAAACGTGAAATGCATGAAATGAAAGAGACAAATTGAACTGAGACAAAAGAAAGTATAGAAAGCACAACCCTTTTTATTTAACTCTCATAACATCAGTTACAAAGATGCCTCCTCCACTTTTAGGGGCTAGGAGCGTTAAATGAGTTTTGGTTACAATCATGACTTAGTGTTCCTCCTTTCGCGTGCCCACATGCAAAATGGGCGGGCAAAAATTTTGTCATCACTGGTGTTGATGAGTCCTTCATCCTTGCTGCTCCTCCTGCGTTCAAAGAAACAACAAATCGTTAGTAGCACCTGTGACAAAAGATAAGGCGTTTGATCCTAAAACCAATGGAAGATGCATGCGTAAGATTAGCTAAATCGATAAATAAAATGATTCCAAATAACCTACAAATTTGATAGAAACCAGAGAACATTACCAGAGGGCCACTGCCATCAAAACAATTAGCCAAAATGCTGCCGATTTGAATCAAACTGTAATTCATCCTTGGGCAGGACGAATTTGACTGTAATTCATCCCTGGATAGGATGAATTTGACTGTAATTAGTCCTCGGCTAGGACGAATTCGACTGTGATAAAATGTCGAAGTGAGGCTACCCAAATGTCTCATATTGGGATCTCCAAAAGACCTGCAAACATAGGGGTTAGCTAATTGGGGGAATTTTGGGATGACCCAGATGGTCGGATTTCCCTAATTGACCTCCATCAACAGGAATTTGACGTTGTTACCTGCAAGTTAGTGAGGACCACAAAAGCGACAAAATATGATAATATTTGATCAAAACATTCTGAAATCGAAATTATAAACTATCTAAACAACATAAAATGGAATGGAAGATAAACAAGGACAAAAGAACAAATTAGAATGAAACTAAGAAATGCGGGACACCCGGGCGGGCTGCCCACCATTAGAACATGATTTCGGCACCAATCCACTTGGGATGGGCCCAAAATCTCTTATAATGGGTTGTCGGCGAATTGGTAGATTAATGTGGTCAAATTTTGGGTTTTGGATCTAGATTCACACTTCCAATAGCCACCCAATAACCTCTCTTGTGAAAGATATCAAGGATGTGGAAGAGGTGAATCAAAAGGGTAAAATGTGGTATTCAATTTGGCAGCACTTCATTGCTTGAAAATGCCTCCAACTTGTCCTTTTTTTTTGGGTGAGAAAGTTCACCATTTTATAGACCCAAGGGGTCTCTTTGGAGGGGCATGCATAAGCGCCATGTGGCAGTCATGCCTTCCCATGAGGGAGGAAATTCCTCCATGAATTGGGCTTCCATGACTGCCCTTGTGACAGTCCTCTAACGCCCAATCTACCCACCTACACGCACATGCAAGGCAGGAGTCATTAATTGACTGTCTTCGACTGCCATTTGGTACAAATTTTCTTTTTTCTCGTTGAACCTGGAATTCATATTGACCAAGAGCAAATTCAGAATTCATCCCTGGATGAGATGGATCCCAATTTGAATTTGTCCCTAGGTGAGACGAATAATGAGCAAAGTGCCTGAATGTGCCAAATTGCCTTTTGACCTTCCAAAATTGCTAAAAATGTTGTTGGGACCACTGTTTAACCTTTGAGGGCTGCCCTAGGGGTTGTGTGTGTCAAAGCGATCAGTGTTTGCAGTCACATAATCAGATTGGTGTTGTTTTTGTGTCTACAGATGCCAATTTTTTGGGATGCGCTGTGCATGGCGCAACGTCGAGCAAAAATTGATAACCAAAGCACTAATGATTAGGGTTCTTGGTAACCTAACCAAATTTTGATGCCCCAAGTGTGGAAAGGGCATGCATTCTTTAATCCTTGCTTCTGATGAGTGAAGGAACTCAATTCAAGTGTTAACCTTTTTCGGTGAGGTGTTACTTGACCTTGGACATTGATCAGTCATGAATAGGCAAAGGGCGCAACCTTTTGTCTGTGAGAACCTTGAGTTCATGATTCACAAAATGCCAAGTGATTTGATCAGATTGTGATTATTGCTTGTTTATTTCCCCAAGCAAGAGCATGATTTTCTTTGTCAATGATTCTTTGAATGCATGCCATTGCCTTGATTGGGTGTGTTTTTGTTGATTGGTGACTAAGTGTGACTACCCCCTCAAGTGATGAATTGATGAGGGAATGACCTTCGTGAGAAAAGTGACGAGTCGCTTGACCCAAAATGACTTGCGCAAAGGTGCCCTTAGATGGTTTAGCGTTAAGCATGTGCAATTTTTCTGACATTTAGACCTATTTTTGGTAGGTGGTAACCCTTTTTACGATGCTTTTTGGAGCTGAATTTGGCGAAAATCCTTCCCGTGGAGTGGTCTGGCTATAGTAGCCTTCTTAGGGAGTAGGATAGTGACAATTTGTGACCCCAACATCGGTTTTGCATGCCTGGGATGTCAAGTGCAACAACAATCTTATCGGACAAGTTTATTATTTGTTTTAGTGCATTTTTGTTCATTTTTTGATGTTTTTTGAAGTTTCTAGCCTGAATTCATCCTAGGGTGGGACAAATCCTAGCTTTAGAACTCGTCCTTGGGTGGTAAAAGTGCTAACCAGAGTGATCGTCCTAGGGGAGGACGAATTTAAGCTCAAAAGGCCTATTTAAGGGCCAAAATTAGGGTTTAGGCTCATTTGCATCTGATTTTTCTTGCAATTTGGAGCTCTGGGGAGGAGGAGGTTAATTCTGCAAAGCGAAGCACTACAAGATTTTCCCTACCATCATGAGTGCACAAACATAATCGAGTTGCAGAGCCGAAGCGAGACCAGTAAGTGCTCCTAGAGTTATTACTCTTGTTTAAAATTGCTTTGTTTTGTTTAATTTTCTTTGTGATGATGTTTTTCAAAAAAATTTAAAACTTAAACCCTAAAACTGAGCTGAAGACAACTAAGACTTAGTGTACAACTAAACATAGTGCAAAACCTAGGTAAAGAATTTTTATTGCTTTAACTAAACCCTAGGATAAACGGAACATAAAACCCTAAGACTTAATGTTTGTCATTTTTTTGAACTTTTGTTCTGTTTTTAAATTAATCAGTTAGGATTAGAAACCCTAAGACTGAAAAATTAACTTGTTTTTACATTTTGTTTCATTTTTTTTTTTTTTGGAATTTATAGGATTAGGAACCCTAGAACTGAAAAATAATATTATTATTATTATTTTTTTGTTTGAATTTTGAATTTTTTTTGTTTTTAAATTAATCAGTTAGGATTAGAAACCCTAGAACTGAAAAAATTAATTTTTGTTGAATTTTTGGCATTTGTTTTTTTTTTTTTGCTGTACATTGGTAGGCAATGTTGTATATTCATGTTATTGTTGTATAGTTCTTTTCTATGATTTTAATTTTTTGAATTATTTTCTTTTGTAGGTTGTTAGGAGATGATACCGTGTACCCACTAATTTTTCTGAGGTGCGGGGGGCGCTGACTGAGGCTGACTGGGAGTGGCTTGATGCCCTTGGGCTCAATCAGGTGGCTCGATTGGAGCCAGTGGTCATGGATCAGGCCTATTTGATGGCCTTAATCAATCTTTGGGATTTGCAGACCAACATGTTCCATATCCCAATAGGGGAGATGACTATTACCTTGGAGGATATCTATCGGCTTCTGTAGATTCTGATAGATGGACTGCCAATTAGGACATCGTCATGTGATCACTGGATAACTATACTGACAAGATACTTCAGGAATGGGGAGGAGCTAGGTGTGGAGGATCCACTGGAGAGGGCAGAGGGCGACTACCAGATTGGTAGGATTTTGGTTTGATGGTGGCTGGAGAGGGGGGTGTTGGGTGTGAGGCACACATTCCTTATGGGCATCATGTCCAACATGCTATTACCTGACTCATCAGGCGTGAGGTTCCCATGGAACTTGCTGGATTTGGTTTGACAGTTGGTAGAGTACCTGATAGAGGCACCGATTATCCTAAGATGGGGACAAACACTATTGGCACATCTCTATGGGGAGCTATATGAGGTCCGCTATTGGTAGCAAAAGGGGATTAGCTGCAGCTATCTGTTGTAGTCTTTGGGGTTGGCAGCACATAGCAGTTGAGAGGCCAATCGGGTTACCATGGATGACTCGAGTGGTGATGGAGGATAAGGAGATAGGGTTTGCAGTTCTATGGAAATGGTTCGGGGAGCAAGGGTAGAGTCGACGATGGGTAGGTGTCGTAGGGAACTATGTTGATACCTTCTCTCGGCTTACTCTAGGGGATGTGGTTTTGCACCCTTATCGAGACTATCCAGCCTAGACGAAGGCTAGAGAGTGGTTTCAATGGGTACACAGAGAGAGATGGCTGATTGGGTGGCACAAGACCGAGCATGAGTTCTTCTCATATAGCCAGGTTATGCGATAGTTTGGGATGCGCCAGGGGTTTCCTGGTGAGCCCGTGGTCTATCGATGCCAAGGGGATGAGAGGAATCTAGACCGACTGATCATCATTCCAATGGGCGAGGATTCAGATGTGGTGATTGATGTCCCAAACATGGATGACCAGTGGTGGGTACTGTGGCGATGGCGAGGAGAGGGGCCACTGGGAGGCGTGGAGGTAGCAGCGACAGGCAGAGAGGGTGTTGAGGCACTAGGGGATGATTGGGGAGATCCTTTGGAGGATGCAGACATGGTGGAGGTGGAGGGTGAGGATGTGTATTTGGGGGCTTTGGATCATCCGAAGATGTAGGATGTTGCTGAGCAATGGGAGCCAGGGCAGGATGCTATTCTAGAGAGTCCCATGCCTCAGGTGGATGCAGAGGAGATGGAGTCTAGGGTACGTGCTGAGAATGCACGTTTGGTGGAGCTACTGTGGAGGCAAGACCAGGAGCTGGGGGATGTGCTATGGGAGAGGGATCTCTTGCGGACTCAGCTAGCAGAGTGGGATATGGTTTTGGTGCAGCACGATGATGCAATAGCTTACTACCATCAATGGGAGGTAGATTGGGATTGACAAGAATCAGCTTGGCGATGACATCGGCTGGAGATGGAGGGGGAGATTATCTGCCTCGATAGGTAGCTACTTGAGTGATCAGGAGGTGGATATTTGCATCAGACGAGGGATAGTGGTACTGAGTAGTCAACATCATCTCATCGCAGGCGATTAGATGAGGGAGGCGATAGCATGCATGATGCGGGGACTAGCTATAGCTGCCCTGAGGGGTCCCATAGGACCCACACCACGGGGGGTAGTTCCCATCGCACCGATCCTGCGTGATCATGGTGGTTGAAACCTTAGGTTGGGTGGTTTTGTTGTATGATTGCGAGGTCAGAGGACCAGTTTTGTAGCCTACGGGCATTTTTTTTTTGATATATATATATATATATATATATATATATATATATATATATATATATATATATATATAATATCTTGGCTTTATTTTGGTTATGCACATGTGATGATTTGATCTTATGATGGTTGATGAATATGGATGTATGCATGTTAATTTATTTTTATGGATGCACATGTTATGATGAATGCAAATGTTTTTGATTTATATGTGATATGCAAAATGTAATGGATGAAATGAATTTGTGTTGGTTTGGTTAGGGCACCATAGACTATTTAGGACTTTGTTATTTTGCTTTTAGGCGATTGCTATGGTAAATGACTTGGTATGTATACATGTGGTTTTTCTTTTTTTGTATTTTCTGATGGTATTGTAAGGATAAAAAGTAGCATAGTTGGTTTAAAAATGTAGCTAAGGTTTTTTGAGACTCAGACGGTTTTAACTCACTAGCCACGACTGTACTTTATCTTACAAGACTTTTGAACAAGGTATGAATCGAACTTGTTTTTGACCAAGTTATTTCACATCCCTATGTGTGCAATTGAGTTCATTTATGTGGTATTTTTTAGGATACCGCCAGTGCCAGATGGGCTTTCAATCGAACCTGTACTAAGGATCACCTAATTAGCTCCACTAACTCCTTTATTGTATTTAGTCAGATTAATTTGCGGTGCTATCTAGGATACCATAAGCTAGCTCATCCACATGCAAACATTGATCTGTACACAAGTTAATGTGACAGATATATCATCATGCGGGGAGGTTTACCGCCAGTGATCAATAGGCTATCAACTAAATCGATCATCGAGGCTTGCCTCATGACTCGTCGAAATCTTTGAGAGTTCCAGGGATTCAAGTTTGACTCCCTTATTTTCTTCAATTGTATTGGGATACTTGCTCATTGGTAGTGATAAAATCACTATTTATTTTTATATATTTTTCTTTTGAGCAATGGATTTGGATTTGAGTCATAAGAGTCACTATTGTATGTGCTTTTTGATGTATGCACTTTGAGGGTGATGTCAAATTTTTGGAGTTTTGACATGTGCAAATTTTTGATGTTTTGCAACTTTTGAGAACTTGGGATTCGTGGGGAATTGGGTAGGGAGGATGCTTGTCCTTTTGCCAACTCTCAGCATTCCTTGGGTCATTTACACAGGGGGATAAGTAAGATAACTATTTTGCTTATGGTGACTTGGATTACTGTGCATGTTTCATCTTTTGTTCACACAACTTAGGAATTTTTATGTGTTTTAATTTGTGTTGGGATGCTACGTAACAAGGTGTGATTCAAGTAGAACTCTACCTTCGTAAAATTTGTCTGACTTGGTACAGTACATGGCTAGAAAGCAAAATTACGACTAAAAGATGAAAACTCTTGATACATTCGAAGACAACTGACTTTATTGTGGTAAACAACAATAAATGGATTGTTTTTTGTTTGTTTTATAAAATGGAAAAATGTGGAAAAAGATGGACTAGTAGAGCAATTACAGCTTATGGTGCCTTTGACCTGTACGACCACAAATATGCAATGTATGGATGTGATGCTTAATGCAACTATATATTTTTGTATTTTTGATGGATTGAATTTTGTGAATATGAAGATGAGATGTGAGAAGAGCTTTTTATTGATGAATTTGAGTATGTCTAGAAATGAGATGCAAAAATTTTTGTTGTTTTTGATGATTTTTGAATTTTGAATTTTCTTGTTTTTGACCAAGCGATTGTGGGAATCCTTGGAGAATTTTGGGGTTGACCAAGCGATTATAGGAATCCTTGGAGCATTTTGGGATTGACCAAGCGATTATAGGAATTCTTGGAGCATTTTGGGGATTGACCAAGATATTATAGGAATCCTTGGAGCATTTTGGGATTGACCAAGTGATTATAGGAATCCTTGGAGCATTTTGGGTTGACCAAGCGATTATAGGAATATTTGGAACATTTTGGGATATAGCTCTCTTAGATATGGAATGGTCACAAATGACTGATATTCAAGGGTTCTGTTTCCTTGATTTCATCAAGAGAGGCTAGCCGGTATGTCCTAGGTCCTATTTTGCTATCAATGACATATGGACCTAACCAATTTGCTGCAAACTTGTCCCTTAGGTGGGATGGCAAACTAGAGTTCTGTTGGTTTTCCTTCAAAACCAAATCACCAAATCAAAAGTTCCTCAAGTGAACTTTCATGTTGTAAGCTTTCTTAAGTCACTCTTGATAGATACGTAAATGCTCAAGAGAATTAACGCGTCGTTCGTCAAGCAACGTAAGTTGGTCTAATCGGGCCTGTTGCACAGTGTCATCATCAATGAACTCTTGCATTGATATGCGCAGGGAAGGAATTTTCAACTCTAGAGGCATGACTGCCCCGAAGCCATACACGAGAAAAAATGGAGTGGCCCTAGTGGGCATTTGAATGCTAGTGCAATAGGCCCACAGGGCAAGTGGTATTTGTATGTGCCAATCCTTATGACTATCTACAACCATATTTTTAAGGATGGCAACTAGCATTTTGTTTGACACCTCTGCTTGCCCATTTTCCTACGGATAATAGGGTGTTGAAAAACTATGCTGAATTTTGTACTTTGTGGTCAAAGCATGCACGTCTTTGTTCTTGAATGGCGTCCCATTATCCGAGACTATTTTGGATGGAATACCAAAACAACATATGATGTTATGTAGAATGAACTCCTTAATGCAGGGTCTTGTCGTAGAGGTAAGCGAAACTGCTTCCAACCACTTGGTAAAATACTCTGTGGTCATTATGATAAACATGTGGTGGCCTAACGACACAGGGGAGATCTTTTTGATTAGATCGAAGCCCCACTGCAAAAATGGCCAAGCGGATTGGACTGTTTGCAAGGCCTAGGAAGGTACATGCATCAAATTGGCATGATGTTGACATTTCACGCACTTCCTGACATATGCACAACAATCTCGCTCTAAAGATGGCCAATAATAGCCCATGCAAAGAATGCACTTTGCAATGGCCATACCACTGAAGTGGCCACCACATGTATTATCATGCACTTGGGAGATTTCCCAAGTGGACTCTTATGGGTCCAAACAACGAAGGAGGATTCCTTCATAGCTACGACGATACAAAATGTCTCTTATCAAGACATGCTTAGCTGCTTTCTGCTTGAATGCTCATTTTGTGGCATGCGTCAATCCAAGCGAGAGATTACCTAACTTGAGGTAGTCTCTAATGGGTAAATACCAATCCTATTGATTGGAAACCTCAATGGTATGAACAACCAATACCTCTTGAAGTTCATCCTCAGCAAACGCTAAGTGGGATAGAACTGGTAAGAATAGTGTTGTGTTGCTATTAATGGGAGTAGGGGAGAACAAGGACCCCCAATTGGCATGTTTCAGATGATAGTGGATTCGAGAGAACTTATCCAAGGATGGTTCAATCTGGATCATGTGGATTCCTAGTGTCAAGTCAGAGCTTGAAAGCTCCATCGTGGATTGCGATAGGGTTTTGACTTGAATGGTTGTCACATCACCGAAAAGGTCTTGCAGGATTAGTGACCCCAAGGAGGCCATTGTGTTCGCAAAATGATGAAGATGCACCTGGCTGGGGTTTTAATGGATTAGTCACCAGTGGTGCCCACGGCATCGAACCCTGTCTAGATGGATTTAGCTAGAAATCCAAGTGCATCGATGGGAGGGTCGATTACGGCATCAATTGCACCGCATTGCAATATTTGAAGGGTTCTAAGTATGTCGGGACTACATGTACTTCTCCTTAAAATGCATACTTCAAACATTGGTGAGCTATCGAAGGGACACACTTCATGTCCCTGATCCATGGTCGCCCTAGCAATATGTTGTATGCCATCTCGCCTTCCAAAATGTGGCACAATGTAGGTATCGTATTTTGTCCTACCTGAACGGGTAGGACAATTGTGCCAACTATCGAGCATATTGCATCGTTGAATGCTTGCAGTGTATAAGTGGAAGCGATGATGTGAGAGGCTAGCAACTTTAGATGTTTCAATGTTGTTGTAGTAATGAT
Organism: Wollemia nobilis; assembly: GCA_028583015.1. Classification (NCBI taxonomy): domain Eukaryota; kingdom Viridiplantae; phylum Streptophyta; class Pinopsida; order Araucariales; family Araucariaceae; genus Wollemia; species Wollemia nobilis. The sequence goes on from JAQPPZ010001237.1 coordinate 3,151,283, forward strand.
GTTACTAGACGAACCAGTGTCTACCAACACCCTCTTATACGGGATCTTGTTGACTCGCACGATAACATGCAGGAGGGGATCTGCCATGTCATCAGATACTGATTTAACTTCATCTTCTCGAAAAGTGATGACTGGATTTGTGCATCATTTTACATGTCCCACGAAGTTATTAAAGGAATTTTCTTCATGGGGCTGCAACTCGATGGCTTTCAAAATTTCCATGAGAGCTTCTCGATGGGGTGCTAATTGTTGTATAAGCTCATATATGGAAAGCATAGCCGATGTGGTCTACAAACTCTGCATGAGTTTGGTCCATATCGTGACCTTGGGTCTAGGCAAAGGCAACTGCATAGGGTGTTGTTGATGTTACGATGTTGTTGGAACTTCTCTTGTGGCTACCTCGGGGGCAACTCCTGGGTATTTCTTATTCCTGGTCACTATGCCAATCATTCCCACATACCCTTACATGGGGAAATTATGTCGCACCTCATTGATCTAAAGGGGTTTTGCTTATGCCTCATGGGCAGGCAAGGGATCCATGAAGACCCCCATCTGTTGGTTATTTGGCACTATGGGGTTGTCCACTGCCAATGTTTTATTATCAATCAAATCTTGTATCAATCCCTTGAATTTCCAACATGCGTTTAGGTCATGTCCCCTTCACCTGTGGAACCTACAATACAAATCCTCTCTGTATCCTTTAGGCTTGGAAGCGTTAGGATCTATGGTTTGGATCTCTGGAAGGGTGATTAAATTTGTCGTTGACAAGCGGTCAAATAGGGAGTCCCTAGACTCCATATAAGGGGTGTATTTTCGCTTAGGGTGATGCTGCTGATTTTGCTCCTATTTTTTATTTTCTCTTCCATAATTATTAGGAGGCACTACCTGATAATTAGCCTTATGAGGCTATATTTCTTGTACAGTCTTAGGGACATTTATTTCAACTTGATTAACTGCAACGGGTTTTGGTTGCGTAGTCCCTCTATTTGTATTTTTGTTCCAATCTTTCTTTTTAGGCTTGGAAATTTTGCCCTCCTGTATTTTGATCTCTTCGATAACTCTGGATTGCGCTAGAGCTTCTTCTAGGCTGGAATATTGCTATAGCTGCAATAGCCCAAAGATCAATCTCAGACAACTTCGTGAAAAAATTTGTGTGAGGTCGAACATAGGGGGAAGGTAGGGTAGCTTAGAAAGTAGAGCCCTCCACCGATTCCCATAAGCCGCCATTGTCTCTTCCTCATATTTCCTGAGGCTTTCTAGGTCACTCAGTGATGCCTTCTTATTGGTGTTGAAGGTGAAGCATGCAAGGAACGCATCCACTAATTGATCCAAGTTATTTATGTTGTGCTTTGGAAACTATGTGAACCAATCTGAGGCAGGGCCTATGAATGTGGTTATGAATGTCCTTAGCAATAGTGCATCATTATCCTGAATGCCAAAGCATTGGCTCAGGAATCTTGTCACATGCTCTTGGGCATCCTCTTCACCCTTAAAGACTGCCAACTGAGGCAACTTGAAATGTTCATGGTAAGGAGGTGTGGGCACTGACGGATGCACTGGATGACTACAAAGTTCATGTAACGTGGGCTTTTGGTGCCCAGAATATTTGGTCTCCATAGAATCCAAATGCTCTAATAGCACTTTGTATGCATCGAAAGATTTAATCTCTTCCTCTCTTTTTTTCTCCCATTGTGAGTTGTGGGAGACTGGAGGCCTATGGGGGGGTGGCCGAATGGTAGCCCTCCCACCTTGATAGGGCATTTTGACCCATTCTACTTTTGGTTCATACTCCCCATAAAATTCTTGAGGAGTCTTTGGGTGAGACCTATGACCCTGAGTGAGTCCCCGTTGAGGGTACCCATCATTGTTTCGGGGAGTGGACTCCCTCTCAAGTCTATGGGGTCTTGGAGGCAAATATTGACGATGTTGTGGAGACCTATCCTGCACCAAGGGATTATGCCTCTCATATTGTTCCACTTTTTGGGTGTGAGGGGTTTGCACCCTCTCAGGTAGTTTATAAAATAGCTCGTCTGCTTCGCGCTACATGCGCTCTTTGTTAATGCAGTATAAGTGCTCTAACTACTGATGATATTGCTCAAGTCGCATGATCTGGGATTGGTGGGTGGCATGTATGGTGACTTCCAGGTCAATTTGGTCCACCATATTGGGATTAGTAGGCTTGAATGTTTCTCCTATGTATTTGCCTTGATCTTGATGATCCGAGAATTCAATGGGTCGCTTCCCTCTGTCGAGGTTGGAAGCATTTACCTGAGGCTTTGGCATCAATGTGTGATCATGGTATCTAGCAGGTGTAGAATTGCAAGGCTCCCATGCTGTATATTGCTCTTAAGGAATGCGATGGTCTTCCTTGTACTCCTTTTCATGGGTGTGAAAGGGGCAGGCGAAGTTAGCTCACCCTGTATGGAGAGCCCTATGCTCTGGGTTTTGTTTGTTGGTTCTAACAATGATGGGAGGAAAAGGAGAGATGCCATAGTCATGTTGTCTCTCCTCATGGACATTGTGCCTCTCTAGCACTTTGTTGCATGGTGGCCACTCATATCCAACCTCTAAAGGTGGTCTTCTATTTATGTTGAGTGCCACATGTAAAGCTTCTTCCTGAAAGGGGCTGTTCTGAATGGGCGTATCCCCTAGAGGGGTGTCCCTATAATTCCACATTGACATGGAATGATGTGGACTCTCTTGTGGTCCATATCACCAAGGCGGTATGGCCAAGTCCTCAGGGCTAAAGCGAAGGCAACTTATGGCTGCTCCTTGTACACTTTTTGCGGATTCCGCCCTTGATTGGGCTTGGCTACGGGTGCACACCATTGTGGTGGTCTTCTACAAGCTAAGCAGATTTTTATCTTTTTGTTTATGATTTTTTTTATTTTTTTGTTACACTAAGCAGAAATGAACACACACATACACAAATGGTGATTATCTCTTTTAAATATTAATGGTGTGTCCTAGACTGGTTTTAGTGCGTTTTGATGATTTTGTTTTGTTTTTGAAAGTTTTGAAGAATGTTTAAATGTAGAATGTTGGCTCATATGACTCCCATAAATGGTCACCCCTTCAATATACCATTGCCCGGTCGATATACCAACCTCTCTATATACCCGCCCTTATGAGAGAGAAACTATAGGTATGTGAGAGCAGATGGTACGTGGTACGTAGGCGATACAAAAGGGGGATTGTCCTGTTAATGACACCTACCATAGAAGACTTATCCTTGCGCACTGGGAATCACCCCAACAACACTCGGTCAGCTTTCGTCAGGATTTATGCCTAAAAATAGTGACAATTGGGGTAAATGGATGCAAAAATCAAGCCAAGGTGGTGATGAACCCACTGTTGGTCTTGATCAAGGGCTAGGGTATTACGACCAGCTCCTTTGCTTAAAAATGCCACGTGATGTGTTTGTGGTTCTTTTTATTTAAAAAAATGAAACAGGCAGAAGCAACTACTTTCCTTAAGAAGGCAAAATTGACAGAAAACAAAAACAAAAGAGCAAAAAATGATAGGAACAGTTTTAGGACCCTTACCTTTCTCTGCCTAGAATTGCTATTTCTGATCCTCGGCCCTGAAAATGCATAGACCAAAATTCGTCCCTGTAAGAGACAAATTACAGAACAAAATTCGTCCCTATCTGAGACGAATTAGAATTCATCTCAAGGTTAGACAAATTACAGTAATGTATTCGCCATAGGCAAAGACGAATAACAGTCAAAGTTTGACAAAAGGTACTTGTAAGCACAAATCACAAATATTTGATCAGTTTCTTGATCTTAAAAAAAATCATGGGACAAGGTCCCACCGTGATCACCACTGAAAGCACAAGATTCTAGAATATTGAAAGGAAAACTAATGCGATGCATTCAAAACCCAAAATTAATGCTTAAGGTCCTATAAAGTGAAATGCATGAAATGAAAGAGATGAATTGAAATGAGATAAAAAAAAGTACAGAAAGCACAAACCTTTTTATTTAACTCTCTTAACATCAGTTACAAAGATGCCTCCTCCATTTTCAGGGGCTAGGAGCGTTAAATGATTTTTGGTTACGATAATGACTTAGTGTTCCTCCTTCCGCGTGCCCACATGCAAAATGGGTGGGCCAAAATGTTGCCGCCACTGGTGTTGATGAGTCCTTGATCCTTGTTGCTCCTCCTACGTTCAAAGAAACAACAAATCATTAGTAGCACCTATGACAAAAGATAAGGCGTTTGATCCTAAAACCAATGGAAGATGCATGTGTAAGATTAGCTAAATCGATAAATAAAATGATTCCAAATAACCTGCAAAGTTGACAGAAACTAGAGAACATTACCAGAGGGCCATTGCCATCAAAACAATCGAACAAAATATTGTCGATTCGAAGCAAACTGTAATTCATCCCTGGGCAGGATGAATTCGAATGTAATTTGTCCCTGGGTAGGACGAATTCGACTGTGATAAAACGCTGAAGTGAGGCTACCCAAATGTCTCGTCTTGAGATCTCCAAAAGACCTACAAACATAGGGGTTAGCTAATTGGGGGCATTTTGGGATGACCTAGATGGTCGGATTTCCCCAATTTGACCTCCATCAGTAGGAATTTGACGTTGTTACCTACAAGTTAGTGAGGACCACAAAAGTGATAAAATATGATAATATCTGATCAAAACATTCTGAAATCAAAATTATAAACTATCTAAACAACATAAAATGGAATGGAAGATAAACAAGGACAAACAAACAAATTAGAATGAAACTAAGAAGTGCGGGGCGCCCGGGCGGGCCGCCCACCATTACAACCTAATTTTGGCACCAATCCACTTGGGATGGGCCCAAAATCTCTTGTAATGGGTTGACGACGAATTGGTAGATTAATGTGGTCAAATGTCAGGTTTTGGATCCAGATTCACACTTCCAATAGCCACCCAATAACCTCTCTTGCAAAAGAGATCAAGGATGTGGAAGAGGTGAATCAAAAGGGTAAAATGTGGTATTCAATTTGGTAGCACTTCGTTGCTTGAAAATGCCTCCAACTTGTCCTTTATTTTGGGTGAGAAATTTCACCATTTTATAGACCCAGGGGGTCTCTTTGGAGGGGCATGCATAAGCACCATGTGGAAGTCATGCCTTCCCATGGGGGAGGAAAGTCCTCCATAAATTGGGCTTCCATGACTGCCCTTGTGACAGTCCTCTAACGCCCAATCTACCCACCTACATGTGCATGCAAGGTAGGAGTCATTAATTGACTGTCTTCGGCTGCCATTTGGCACAAATATTCTTTTTGCCCGTTGAACCTAGAATTCGTCCTGACCAAGAGCGAATTCAGAATTCGTTCCTGGGTGAAACGGATCCCAATTTGAATTTGTCCCTGGGTGAGACGAATAATGAGCGAAGTGCCTGAATGTGCCAAATTGCCTTTTGACCTTCCAAATTTGCTACAAAAGTGGTTAGGACCACTGTTTAACCTCTGAGGGCTGCCCTGGGGGCTGTGTGTGTCAAAGCGATCAGTGTTTGCAGTCACATAATTAGATTGGTGTTGTTTTGGTTTCTACATGAACTTGAGAAGTTAATATGGAAAAATCCTATAAGAAGAAAATTCATGAAGTAATTTGATTTCAATCCCCATTTACATTTGACCCAATTTTAAATCTTCAAAAAACTTAGTTAATATATATGAAATATATATATATATATATATATATATATATATATATATATATATATATATATATATATATATTAACCCTCTAATTTTAAGAACCATTATATCATACTTGCTTATCTTAGTCTTGATAATTGCTTATGGTGTAGTATCTACCACATGAATAGGGTTTTGTTTTATAGATTTTCTCTTCCTTTTATCACTAACTAGGGTTCCATACTTCTAACTAGGGCATCCTTACTTCTAAATTGAGCATATTTCTAGTAAGGACTTCCAAAAATGACTTTCTTGCCTTGTTACATAGGATTTCTTCACATGAATACTTTAGTTTTTTCTAAGATTAGGAATAAGAAGAAGTGATGCTCACTCCTTACTTGTATTCAGGGTTATGCATAGTGACAAATATTCAAAAATTGGGTGAATATTAGGATTTTCAAAATTAGAAATTGGTGAATATGAGGACCCTCAATGTTGGCCCATTCACCTAAAATTTTCAAGATTAATTTTTTCTTAGGATCAATTTACCACAATATATATCCAAACATAGGCATATTTGTACTCATTAGAAATATATTTTCAAGCCTGATCTAATGGTAGTAATTTTATAAAGTTATATGATGAGTTAATAGGTCAAATGTGACCCCAAATATGACATTACATTTTAGGGCTCTAAATACCACAAATATTGGTGTGAAGATGTTCAATTTGATTTTCTTAGGATTCTCCATGATTCACCTTGATTTTTATTAGGATTCACCATATTTTTACGAGTACATTTTGAGTCCAACCCCTTATGCATAACCCTACTTGTACTTTATGTTCTACTTGCACCTATAACACTTACTTTATAAAATAAGAAAAATGTGAGGCCACTCCTTGCTCACATTCACACTTGGTCATACTCAAAATATTAAAGTTCATACATGGGATTTAAACCTTGGTTTATATTGTAACCATTAATAACTCTTGTTTCCTCATTAATAACTCTAACCTCATAGACTCTTCCAATATATTATTTTTATTGCAATTAACCAATGGTCTTCAAAAATATAGAGGACTTTAAAAATATATAAAATTAAAGTGATAATATAAATAAATACAAACTATATACATAGGTTACTTTCCATATGATTTAAATAAATTTCTTCTAATAAATTCATGCAATTTCTCCCCAAACACTTAAAGGTATAAGGTCTTTCTTAAACCCAAATGCAATAGTAATTTATCAACTATATAAGATTTTTTTTAGTGTAATGTGACATATCAAGTTACTTGATTAAAAATAGTTGAATGATAACCAATACACTCTCTTCAAAGCTAAAAAAGTAGCAATGGACATATCTCTCCAAAAAGAGATAGGAATTGTTATACTAGCTAGCCAAAAATTGATCAAAGTTAACTAACATGTTAATTAGTTATCTAGAATTACAATGATAATTGCTTAGAGATTAGTAAATCCAATAGACCTATTCTATTTTTTAATTTTCTAAGAAGTAAATGTTATATGAATTACACTCTAAATAATATATTATTATTTGTATAGTCTTATATTCAATGGTAAACTTTATTCTCATTTGTCCATGTTTGTTGTTAAAATACTCTAGCATTCATTTTTTAACAAAGGATCATATTTATATTTTGGATACTTCTTATAATAGCATTCCAACTAATGATTTTGAGATATACAAAGATAGCATATATCTCTTATAATTATTGGTCATGTTGCATCTTATATATAAAGATAGTATAGTCTATAAAATTTTAAATATTAATATACATATTTTTTCTAAAACTAAGCTTGTTCATGTTGCATCATTACCTTGATGGGTAGTTTAACTAATATTGGATCATTAAGTAGTTTATTAGCGTATAAATTAAATCTTAAAGTTTAGTAGTGAATGTGAATAATAAATCTTACAAAAAGTCGCAAGAGCACGATCTATTAAGGGATTCCACCAATTAATTAATGAAGAAACTCTTGAGTTAGAAATATGTTCCACATACATTCTATAAGCTATTAAAGTTGGTTTAAATAAAGATCTATTTCTTTCATAACCTTATCAAGTGAGTCCAAAAGCTAAAAATTTTACCAACATCCTTATACATAATATTGCAAGAAGAGAACCACAACAATTAGTTTAAGAACTTTTTGGTTAAAAATGTGTCCCACTTATGGTTGGTTTAAATGAGGTTCTCTTTCTTTCTTAACATGTTAAAGTGAGTATAAAAGCTAAAAATTTCTACAATCTATTTTAAAGAATGTGGCATTAGTTTATGGAATAAGCTCTTAGACTAAGCTTTGTCCCATAGATGCTTGTAGAGGATTTATCTAATCAAAACTCCAAAAACTTAAACCTCATATTTAAACTTCTAAATTATTCACATAACATGTTTAGAAAGTAACATATAATTTAAATGGTATTTTTTTTTCTAAAGAACAAGGGTGATGTAGGAGCATCCAGTGGCAGTAGAGCAATCTTGCATCAGAAAGAAAATTCTAAGTGTTTCGCCTTGGTGTCACGATATCGTGATAGAAAAAGTGTCACGATATCACGACGTGTCATGATATCGTGACATGTCGCATTTTCACAACTCAAGAAATAGAGAGAAAGAAAAGGAGGAAAATTTCACGATATCACAATAGGTCACATTATCACAACCAAAAGAGGAGAGAGAAATCTAGAAGAGAAAGTGTCACGATATCGCGACATATCGCACTGTCACGACCAAGGGATGAGAGAATGAGTAGAGGAGGAAAATGTTGTGATATCGTGACATGTATTATCACGACCAGAAGGTAGGGTGAAGAGCAGAGGAGGAAAATATCATGATATCATGACATGTCGCATTATCACGACCAAAAGGCAGGATGAAGAGCAAAAGAGGAAAATGTCACGATTTCATGACATGTCGCATTATCGTGACCTGAAGACAAGAGGAAGCGCAAGGGAGAAGAATGTCACGATTTCATGACATGTCGCATTTTCGTGACCTGAAGACAAGAGGAAGCGCAAGGGAGAAGAATGTCATGATTTTGTGACATGTTGCATTTTCGTGACCTGGAGACAAGAGGAAGCACAAGGAAGAAGAATGTCATGATTTTGTGACATGTCGCATTTTTGTGACCCAAGAAGGAGAGAGAGAAGCGTAGATGAGAAATGTCACGATATCATGACATGTCGTGATATCATGACCAAAATAGGAGAGAGAAGGTGCGGAGGAAGAAATATCATGATTTCATGACATGTCACAGTTTCGTGACCCGAAGAGGAGAGAAAATGCAAGGAGGAAGAAATGTCATGATTTCGTGGCATATCCCATTTTTGTGACCAGAAGGCAAATAAGGAGACTAAGGAGAAAAATGTCATGATTTCATGACATGTCACATTTTCATGACCAAAAGGTGAAGAAGGAGCCTGAGGAGAAAAATGTCATGATTTCACATGTCGCATTTTCACGACCAGAAGGCAAAGAAGGAGCCAGAGGAGAAAAAGGTCACGATTTCATGACATGTCGCATTTTCACGATGAGAAGGCAAAGAAGGAGCCAGAGGAGAAAAATGTCACGATTTTGTGACATGTCGCATTTTCACGACTCGAAGAAGAAAGTGAAGGCAGGGAAGAAAGGATGTCACTATTTTGTGACATGTCGCATTTTTGTGACTTGAAGAGGAAAGCGAAGGCAAGGAGGAAATAATGTCGTGATTTTGCGACATGTGGCATTTTCGTGACTCGAAGAGGAAAGCGAAGGCAAGGAGGAAAGAATGTCATGATTTTGTGACATGTCACATTTTTGTGACTTGAAAATGAAAGCGAAGGCAAGGAGGAAAGAATGTCGTGATTTTGTGAGATGTCGCGTTTTCACGACCCAAAGAGAAAAGAGGAGCCGAGGAAGAAAAATGTCGCAATTTCGTGACATGTCGCATTTTCATGACAAGAAGGATAGAGAAGGATCCGGAGAGAAGAAGTGTCGCGATATCGCAAGAGAAGGTGTCAAAGGGAAGAAGTGTCGCGATATCGCGATCTATCACATTTTTGTGATGAAAAGGCAAGAGAAGGTGTCAAAGGGAAAAAGTGTCGCGATATCGCGACATGTCGCATTTTTGCAATGAGAAGGCAAGAGAAGGAGCCTGAGAGGAAAAGTGTCATGATATCATGACATGTCACATTTTTGCGACTAGAAGAGAAGAGAGAGAGTGAGAAGGAAGAAGTGTCACGATATCATGACATGCTACATTTTTTGGGCCGCTACAGAGTGACAATGACAACTAATGGAATTCAGGCAGCGGATGTAGAAGAATATGACAGTGAACAAAGGTCAAGCGGTGATTGTAGGGGCCGTTATAGGGGCATGTGGCACCAAGATATAGGCGGTTACAGAACACTCCACCCAAAGACCAAGTACACCCAGATAGCTCATTAATGCATGACCCAGTCGTAGTTGCCAATTTTGGTAAAAGAACTGAAAGCTTAGTCATGAGAGCGGCCAGGAGCCAACTTTGTCAAGCTCAAGGATGGATTCGGCCATTTTGTACAATAATGGCTCAAAGGGTGGGGACCTCTATAAAAACCCAAGCATTGTGATGTAAAAGGGGTAAAAAAACAACTGTAAAATGAGTTATAGATTTGAAGGCCAGAGTGCTATTATTTTTCTTCCAGAGGGTCGAGGCCTCTTTAAAAACCTAGGCATTGTAATGAGAGAGGAGTGTAGATTAGAGATTGCATAGTGAAGAGAGATGAAAACTAAGCCTACGGGCTAGTTCTGTAGATTTATTTTAAATCGTTGAATGAAAAATTTTCAGATTTGGGGTGTGCAATTTTTGGTTTGCGTCAAGTGGTATCAGAGTAGGAGTTTTTGAGTGTGCAAATAGATTCATAGAATGTGAGGTAGTTTACGCCAAGACCTATTGAAGGGTTGTGAAAATAGAGAGAGAAGAAGTTCATGAGTGTGCAAATAGATTCACCGAATGTGAGGCAGTTTGCACCAGGATCTATGGAAAGGTGTGAGAAGAAAGAATGAAATTTCCTGTGTGTGTAAACAGATCGTCGAACGTGAGGTAGTTTACACCAAGATATGTGTAAGAGGAAAAAGTAGAATTTGGCACTCTATGGAGTGCCTGTAGGGGGTTTCTTGTATGAAGCCTCAGAGGAAGGAAATTGACACTCTATGCAGTGTTTGTGAAATGTGTTTGATTAGAGAGAGTTTGAGTCCCTATGCAGTACCTGTAGTACTAGCACCAAAGAAGGCGATAGACAGTACAAAAGTGAAGGCCACTTCTCCATCAACCTCGGGTGTCTGATGTAGGAGCATCTAGTGGCAACAGAGCAATATTGCATCAGAAAGAAAATTCTAAGTGTTTTGCCTTGGTGTCGCAATATCGTGATAGAAAAAGTGTCGCGATATAGTGACATGTCCTATTTTTGTGACTCAAGAAAAAAAGAGAAAGAAAAGGAGGAAAATGTCATGATATCCTGATAGGTCGCATTATCACGATCAAAAGATGAGGGAGAAAGCCAGAAGAGAAAGTGTCATGATATCGCGACATGTCGCATTTTCGCGACCAAGGGACGAGAGCATGAGCAAAGGAGGAAAATGTCACGATATCATGACATGTCGCATTTTTGTGACCAAAAGGCAAAGAAGGAGCTAGAGGAGAAAAATGTCATGATTTTGCAACATGTCGCATTTTCATGACCAGAAGGCGAAGGAGCTAGAGGAGAAAAATGTCATAATTTCATGACATGTCACATTTTCATGACTCGAAGAAGAAAGTGAAGGCAGGGAAGAAAGGATGTCATGATTTTGTGACATGTCACATTTTCATGACTCGAAGAGGAAAGCGAAGGCAAGGAGGAAAGAATGTCACAATTTCGTGACATGTCACATTTTTGCTACTCGAAGAGGAAAGCAAAGGCAAGGAGGAAAGAATGTCATGATTTTGAGACATGTCGCATTTTTGTGACTTGAAGAGGGAATCGAATGCAAGGAGGAAAGAATGTCACAATTTCATGACATGTCACATTTTCGTGACCTGAAGAGAAAAGAGGATCCGAGGAAGAAAAATGTTGTGATTTCATGACATGTCGCATTTTTGCAATAAGAAGGCCAGAGAAGGAGCTGAAGAGAAGAAGTGTCGTGATATCGTGACCTGTCACATTTTCATGATGAAAAGGCAAGAGAAGGTGCCAAATGGAAGAAGTGTCATGATATCGTGACCTATCACATTTTCATGACGAAAATGCAAGATAATGTGTCAAAGAGAAAAAGTGTCGCGATATCGTGACATGTTGCATTTTCACGACGAGAAGGCAAGAGAAGGAGCCTAAGAGGAAAAGTGTCATGATATCATGACATATCGTTTTTTTGTTACTAGAAGAGAAGGGAGAGAGTGATAAGGAATAAGTGTCACGATATCATGACATGCTAAATTTTTTGGGCCGCTACAGAGTGATAGTGATAGCTAATGGAAGTCAGGCAACGAATGTAGAAGAATATGACAGTGAACAAAGGTCAGGCGGCAATTGTAGGGGCCGTTACAGGGGCACATGGCACTAAGATATAAGTGGTTACAGAGCACTCCACCTAGAGACCAAGTACACCCAAACAACTCATTAATGCATGACCCAGTCACAATTGCCAATTTTGGTAAAAGAATTGAAAGCTTAGTCATGAGAGCAACAAGGAACCAACTTCGTTAGGCTCGAGGATGGATTCAACCATTTTGTGCAATAATGGCTCAAAAGGTGGGGACCTCTATAAAAAGCCAAGCATTGTGATGTAAAAGAGGTCAAAAAATAGCTGTAAAAAGAGTTACAGATTTGAAGGCCAGAGGGCCGTTGTTTTTCTTCCAAAGGGATGGGGCCTCTTTAAAAACCCAAGCATTGTAATGAGAGAGGAGTGCAGACTAGAGATTGCAGAGTGAAGAGAGATGAAAACTAAGCCTACGGGCTAGTTCTATAGATTTATTTTAAATCGTTGAATGAAAAAAAAATTCATATTTGGTGTGTCCAATTTTTGGTCCACGTCAAGTGGTATTAGAGCAGGAGTTTCTGAGAGCGCAAACAAATTCTATGAATGTGAGGTAGTTTACGCCAGGACCTATGGAAGGGTTGTGATAAGAGAGAGAGCAAAAGTTCCTGAGTGTGCAAATAGATTCACCGAACGTGAGGTAGTTTTCACTAGGATCTGTGGAAGGGTGTGAGAAGAAAGAGCAAAAGTTCCTATGTGTGTAAACAAATCGCCGAACGTGAGGTAGTTTACACCAGGATTTGTGTAAGAAAAAAAAGTAGAATTTGGCACTCTATGTAGTTCTTGCAGGCGATTTCTTGTATGAAGCCTCAGAGGAAGGAAATTGACACTCTATGTAGTGTTTGTGAAAGGGTTTTGATTAGAGAGAGTTTGAGTCCCTATGCAGTACCTACAGTACTAGCATCGAAGAAGGCGACAGATAGTACAAAAGTGAAGGTCACTTCTCCATCAACCCTAGGTGTCTAATGCAGGAGCATCCAATGGCAATAGAGTAATCTTGCATCAGAAAGAAAATTTTAAGTGTTTCGCCTTGGTGTCACGATATTGTGACATGTCACATTTTCACGACTCAAGAAGGAGAGAGAAAGAAAAGGAGGAAAATGTCACGATATCACGATAGGTCACATTATCGCGATCAAAAGAGGAGGGAGAAATACAAAAGAGAAAGTGTCATGATATTGTGACATGTCACATTTTCACGAGCAAGGGACGAGAGCATGAGTAGAGGAGGAAAATGTCATGATATCACGACATGTCGCATTATCGTGACCAGAAGGCAGGGTGAAGAGTAGATGAGGAAAATGTCATGATATCGTGACATGTCGCATTATCACGACCAGAAGGCAGGATGAAGAGCAGAAGAGGAAAATGTCACGATTTTGCGAAATGTCACATTATCACGACTTGAAGACAAGAGGAAGCGCAAGGGAGAAGATTGTCATGATTTTGCGACATGTCACATTTTCGTGACCTAGAGACAAGAGGAAGTGCAAGGGAGAAGAATGTCATGATTTCGTGACATGTCACATTTTTGCGACCTGAAGACAAGAGGAAGCGCAAGGAAGAAGAATGTCACGATTTCACGACATGTCGCATTTTTACGACCCAAGGAGGAGAGAGAGAAGCACAGAGGAGAAATGTCTCGATATCGTGACATGTCACGATATCACGACCAAAATAGGAGAGAGAAGGCATGGAGAAAAAAATGTCGTGATATCATGACCTATAACATTTTCATGATGAAAAGGCAAGAGAAGGTGTCAAAGGGAAGAAGTGTCACGATATTGTGACCTGTTGCATTTTCATGACGAAAAGTCAAGAGAAGGTGTCGAAGAGAAAAGTGTCGCGGTATCACGACATATCACATTTTCAAGAGAAGGAGACTTAGAGGAAAAGTGTCACGATATCATGACATGTCACATTTTTGTGACTAGAAGAGAAGGGAGAGAGTGAGAAGGAAGAACTGTCGCGATATCAAGACATGCTACATTTTTGTGGCCGCTACAAAGTGACAATGACAGCTAATGGAATTCAAGCTACGGATGCAGAAGAATATGATAGTGAATAGAGGTTAGGCAGTTATTATGGGGGTCATTACAGGAGCACATGGCACCAAGATAAAGGCGGTTATAGAGCACTTTGCCTAGATACCAAGTACACCTAGACAACTCATTAATGTGTGACCCAGTCGTAGTTGCCAGTTTTGGTAAAAGAATTGATAGCTTAGTCATGAGAGCAGCAAGGAGCCAAATTAATTGGGATCAAGGATGGATTCGACCATTTTGTGTAATAATGGCTTAGAGGGTCGGGGCCTCTATAAAAACCCAAGCATTGTAATGTAAAAGGGGTCAAAAAATAGCTGTAAAAAGAGTTACAGATTTGAAGGCCAGAGGGCCGCTATTTTTCTTCTAGAGGGACAAGGCCTCTTTAAAATCCTAGGTGTTGTAATGAGAAAGAAGTGCAAACTAGAGATTGCATAGTGAAGAGAGAGGAAAACTAAGCCTGCGGGCTAGTTCTATAGATTTATTTTAAATCATTGAATGAAAAAAATATTCAAATTTGGGGTGTGCAATTTCTAGTCTGCGTCAAGTGGTATCAGATCAGGAGTTTCTATGAGCGCAAAAAGATTCACAGAATGTGAGGCATTTTACACCAAGACCTGTGGAAGGGTTGTGAGAAGAGAGAGAGTGAAAGTTCATGAGTGTGCAAATAGATTCGCCGAACGTGAGGCAGTTTGCGCTAGGATCTATGGAAGGGTGTGAGAAGAAAGAGCAAAAGTTCTTGTGTGTGTAAACAGATCATCGAATGTGAGACAGTTTACACCAGGATATGTGTAAGATGAAAAAGTAGAATTTGGCACTCTGTGCAGTGCTTGCAGGGGGTTTCTTGTATGAAGCCTCAGAGGAAGGAAATTGACACTCTATGCAATGTTTGTGAAAGGGGTTTGATTAGAGAGAGTTTGAGTCCCTATGCAGTACCTGTAGTACTAGCACCAAAGAAGGTGACAAACAATACAAAAGTTAAGGCCACTTCTCCATCAAACTCGGGTGTCTGATGTAGGAGCATCCAGTGGCAACAGAGCAATCTTGCATCAAAAAAAAATTCTAAGTGTTTCACCTTGGTGTCATAATATTTCGATAGAAAAAGTGTCGCGATATTGTGACATGTCGTGTTTTTGTGACTCAGGAAGGAGAGAGAAATAAAAGGAGGAAAATGTCACGATATCATGACAGGCCGCATTATCACAATCAAAATATGAAGGAGAAATCTAGAAGAGAAAGTGACGCGATATCACGACATGTCGCATTTTCATGACCAAGGGACGAGAGCAAGAGCAGAGGAGGAAAATGTCACGATATCACGACATGTCACATTTTCGTGACCAGAAGGCAAAGAAGGAGCTAGAGGAGAAAAATATCATGATTTTGTGACATGTCGCATTTTCGCGATGAGAAGATGAAGAAGAAGCCAGAGGAGAAAAATGTCGCGATTTCACGACATGTCACATTTTCATGACTTGAAGAAGAAAGTGAAGTCAGGGAAGAAAGGATGTCGCGATTTTGTGACATGTCATATTTTAATGACTCGAAGAGGAAAGTAAAGGCAAGGAGGAAAGAATGTCATGATTTCACATGTCACATTTTCATGACTCGAAGAAGAAAGTGAAGGCAAGGAGGAAATAATGTCATGATTTTGTGACATGTGGCATTTTCGTGACTTGAATAGGAAAGTGAAGGCAAGGAGGAAAGAATGTTGTGATTTCATGACATGTCATGTTTTCACGACCCAAAGAGAAAAGAGGATCTGAGGAAGAAAAAATGTCATGATTTCATGACGTCTCATTTTTGTGACAAGAAGGCCAGAGAAGGAGCCGAAGAGAAGAAGTGTCGCGATATCGTGACCTATCACATTTTCATGAAGAAAAGGCAAGAGAAGGTGCCGAAGGGAAGAAGTGTCAAGAATATCGTGACCTATCACATTTTCATGATGAAAATGTAAGAGAAGGTGTCGAAGAGAAAAAGTGTCACGATATCGTGACATGTCACATTTTCACGACGAGAAGGCAAGAGAAGGAGCCTGAGAGGAAAAGTGTCATGATATCATGACATGTCACATTTTTATGACTAGAAGAGAAGGGAGAGAGTGAGAAGGAATAAGTGTCGTGATATCGTGACATGCTACATTTTTTGGGCCACTACAGAGTGATAGTGACAGCTAATGGAAGTCAGTTGGCAGATGCAGAAGAATATGACAGTGAACAGAGGTCAGGCGATAATTGTAGAGGTCATTACAAGGGCACGTGGCATCAAGATACAGGCGATTATAGAGCACTCCACCTAGAGACCAAGTACATGCAGATAGCTCATTAATGTGTGACCAGTCATAGTTGCCAATTTTGGTAAAAGAATTGATAGCTCAGTCATGAGAGTGGCAAGGAGCCAATTTCTCAGGCTCAAGGATGGATTCGGCCATTTTGTGTAATAATGGCTCAGAGGGTCGGGGCCTCTATAAAAACCCAAGCATTGTAATGTAAAAGGGGTCGAAAAACAGCTGTAAAAAGAGTTACAAATTTGAAGGCTAGAGGGACATTATTTTTCTTCTAGAGGGATGGGGCCTTTTTAAAAACCCAGGCATTGTAATGAGAGAGAAGTGCAGACTAGATATTGCATGGTGAAGAGAGATGAAAACTAAGCCTACAGGCTAGTTCTATAGATTTATTTTAAATCGTTGAATGAAAAAAAAAATTCAGATTTGGGGTGTGCAATTTTTGGTCCGCGACAAGTGGTATCAGAGTAAGAGTTTTTGAGAGCGCAAACAGATTTGCAGAACATGAGACAGTTTACGCCAAGACTTGTGGAAGGATTGTGAGAAGAGCTAGATCGAAAGTT
Organism: Wollemia nobilis; assembly: GCA_028583015.1. NCBI lineage: Eukaryota > Viridiplantae > Streptophyta > Pinopsida > Araucariales > Araucariaceae > Wollemia > Wollemia nobilis. The sequence goes on from JAQPPZ010001237.1 coordinate 3,168,356, forward strand.
CCTAAATGTGCAAACAGATTCTTCAAACGTGAGGTAGTTTGCACCAGGATCTGTGGAAGGGTGTGAGAAGAAAGAGCAGAAGTTCCTGTGTGTGTAAACAGATTTCCAAACGTGAGGTAGTTTACACCAAGATTTGTGTAAGAGGAAAAAGTAAAATTTGGCACTCTGTGTAGTGCTTGCAGGGGGTTTATTGTATGAAGCCTCAGAGGAAGAAAATTGACACTCTATGTAGTGTTTGTGAAAGGGGTTTAATTAGAGAGAGTTTGAGTCCCTGTGAAGTACCTGCAGTACTAGCATCGAAGAAGGCGATAGATAGTACAAAAGTGAAAGCCACTTCTCCATCAACCCCAGGTGTTTAATGCAGGAGAATCCAGTGGTAGCAGAGTAATATTGCATCAAAAAGAAAATTCTAAGTGTTTCGCCTTGGTGTCACGATATCATGACAAAAATAATTCACGATATCGTGACATGTCACATTTTTGTGACTCAAGAAGGAGAGAGAAAGAAAAGGAGGAAAATGTCATGATATCGCTACAGGTCGCATTATCGTGATCAAAAGAAGAGGGAGAAATATAGAAGAAAAAGTGTCACGATATCACGACATGTCACATTTTCATGACCAAAGGACGAGAGCATGAGCAGAGGAGGAAAATGTGATGATATCACGACATGTCACATTATCGCGACTAGAAGGCAAGGTGAAGAGCAGAGGAGGAAAATGTTGCGATATCATGACATGTCACATTATCGTGACCAGAAGGCAGGATGAAGAGCAGAAGAAGAAAATGTCACAATTTCATGACATGTCACATTATCACGACCTGAAGACAAGAGGAAGCGCAAGGGAGAAGAATGTCATGATTTTGCGACATGTCACATTTTCATGACCTAGAGACAAGAGGAAGTGCAAAGGAGAAGAATGTCACGATTTTGTGACATGTCACATTTATGCGACCTAGAGACAAAAGGAAGCACAAGGAAGAAGAATGTTGCGATTTCGTGACATGTCGCATTTTCATGACCCAAGGAGGAGAGAGAGAAGCGCAGAGGAGAAATGTCTCGATATCATGACATGTCACGATATCACGACCAAACCAGGAGAGAGAAGGCATGGAGGAAGAAATGTCATGATTTCGTGACAAGTTGTAGTTTCATGACCCAAAGAGGAGAGAAAATGCAAGGAGGAAGAAATGTTGCAATTTCATGATATGTCACATTTTTGCGACCAGAAGGCAAAGAAGGAGCCTGAGGAGAAAAATTTCATGATTTCACGACATGTCGCATTTTCGTGACCAGAAGGCAAAGAAGGAGCCTGAGGAGAAAAATGTCATGATTTCGTGGCAAGTCGCATTTTTGTGACCAGAATGCAACGAAGGATCCAGAGGAGAAAAATGTCACAATTTTACGACATGTCACATTTTCGCGACCAGAATGAGAAGGAGGAGCTAGAGGAGAAAAATGTCACGATTTCACGACATGTCGCATTTTCATGACTCGAAGAGGAAAGCGAAGGCAAGGAGGAAATAATGTCACGATTTCGTGACATGTCGGGTTTTCATGACCCAAAGAGAAAAGAGGAGTCGAGGAAGAAAAATGTCACGATTTCGTGACATGTCGCATTTTCATGACAAGAAAGCTAGAGAAGGAGCCAGAGAGAAGAAGTGTCGCGATATCATGACCTGTTGTATTTTCATGATGAAAAGGCAAGAGAAGGTGCCAAAGGGAAGAAGTGTCATGATATCGTGACCTGTCGCATTTTTACGATGAAAAGGCAAGAGAATATGCCAAGGAGAAAAAGTGTCACAATATCGTGACATGTCGCATTTTCACGACGAGAAGGCAAGAGAAGGAGCCTGAGAGGAAAAGTGTCATGATATCGTGACATGTTGCATTTTCATGACTAGAAGAGAAGGGAGAGAGTGAGAAGGAAGAAGTGTCATGATATTGTGAAATGCTGCATTTTTTTGGCCGCTACAAAGTGACAGTGATAGCTAATGGAATTCAGGCGGCAGATGCAAAACAATATGATAGTGAATAGAGGTCAGGCAACAATTGTTGAGGCCGTTATAGGGGCACATGGCACCAAGATATAGGCGATTACAAAGCACTCCGCCGAAAGACCAAGTACACCCAGATAGCTCATTAATGCGTGACCTAGTCGCAATTGCCAATTTTGATAAAAGAATTGACAACTTAGTCATGAGAGCGGCAAGGAGCCGACTTTGTCAGGCTCGAGGATGGATTCAGCCATTTTATGCAATAATGGCTTAGAGGGTGGGGACATCTATAAAATCCCAAGCATTGTGATGTAAAAGGGGTCAGAAAATAGCTGTAAAAAGAGTTAAAGATTTGAATGCCAGAGGGCCATTTTTTTTCTTCTAGAGGGACGGGGCCTCTTTAAAAACCTAGGCATTGTAATGAGAGAGGAGTGTAGATTAGAGATTGCATAGTGAAGAGAGATGAAAACTAAGCCTGCGGAGCTAGTTCTATAGATTTATTTTAAATCGTTGAATGAAAAAAAAATTCAAATTTGGGGTGTGCAATTTTTGGTCCGCGTCAAGTGGTATCAAAGCAGGAGTTTTTGAGAGCACAAAAAAATTTGTAGAACATGAGGCAGTTTACGCCAGGACTTGTGGAAGGGTTGTGAGAAGAGAGAGAGCGAAATTTCCTGAGTGTGCAAATAGATTCGTCGAATGTGAGGTAGTTTGCGCTAGGATCTGTGGAAGGGTGTGAGAAGAAAGAGCAAAAGTTTCTGTGTGTAAACAGATTGTCGAATGTGAGGTAGTTTACACCAGGATATGTGTAAGAGGAAAAAGTAGAATTTGGCCCTCTATGCAGTGCTTGCAGGGGGTTTCTTGTATGAAGCCTCAGAGGAAGGAAATTGGCACTCTGTGTAGTGTTTGTGAAAGGGGTTTGATTAGAGAGAGTTTGAGTCCCTGTGTGCAGTACCTATAGTACTAGCATCGAAGAAGGCGACAGATAGTACAAAAGTGAAGGCCACTTCTCCATCAACCCTAGGTGTCTAATGCAGGAGCATCCAGTGGCAGTAGAGTAATATTGCATCAGAAAGGAAATTCTAAGTGTTTTGCCTTGGTGTCGCGATATCGTGACATGTCACATTTTTGCAACTCAGGAAGGAGAGAGAAATAAAAGGAGGAAAATGTCACGATATCGCAACAGGTCACATTATCGTGATCAAAAGAGGAGGGACAAATCCAGAAGAGAAATTTTTACGATATCATGACATGTCACATTTTCATGACCAAGGGATGAGAGCATGAGCAGAGGATGAAAATTTCACGATATCACATGTTGCATTATCATGACCAGAAGGTAGGGTGAAAATTAGAGGAGGAAAATGTCATGATATCATGACATGTCGCATTATCATGACCAGAAGGCAGGATGAAGAGCAGAAGAGGAAAATGTCACAATTTCGTGACATGTCACATTTTCACGACCTAAAGACAAGAGGAAGCACAAGGGAGAAGAATGTCATGATTTTGCAACATGTCACATTTTCACGACCTGAAGACAAGAGGAAGCACAAGGGAGAAGAATGTCGCGATTTCGTGACATGTCACATTTTTGCAACCTGAAGACAAGAGGAAGCGCAAGGAAGAAGAATGTTGTAATTTCGTGACATGTCGCATTTTCATGACCCAAGGAGGAGAGAGAGAAGCACAGAGGAGAAATGTCTCGATATCGCGACATGTCATGATATCACGACACAAATAGGAGAGAGAAGGCATGGAGGAAGAAATGTCGTGATTTTGTGACATGTCGCAGTTTCATGACCCAAAGAGGAAATAAAATGTGAGGAATAAATGTTGTGATTTCATGATATGTCACATTTTCGTGACTAGAATGCAAAGAAGGAGCTCGAGGAGAAAAATGTCACGATTTCATGACATGTTGCATTTTCGCGACCAAAAGGCGAAGAAGGAGCCCGAGGAGAAAAATGTCACGATTTTGTGACATGTCGCATTTTCGTGACCAGAAAGCAAAGAAGGAGCCAGAGGAAAAAAATGTCACAATTTCGCAACATGTCGCATTTTCGCGACCAGAATGCGAAGAAGGAGCCAAAGGAGAAAAATGTCATGATTTCGTGACATGTCGCATTTTCATGACTCGAAGAAGAAAGTGAAGACAGGGAAGAAAGGATGTCACAATTTTGTGACATGTCACATTTTCATGACTCGAAGAGGAAAGTGAAGGCAAGGAGGAAAGAATGTTGCGATTTCACGACATGTTGCATTTTCGTGACTCGAAGAGGAAAGTGAAGGCAGGGAAGAAAGGATGTCACGATTTCATGACATGTCACATTTTCATGACTCGAAGAGGAAAGCGAAGGCAAGCAGGAAAGAATGTCACGATTTTGTGACATGTCACATTTTCATGACTCGAAGAGGAAAGCGAAGGCAAGGAGGAAAGAATGTCGTGATTTTGTGACATGTCGCATTTTTGTGACTCAAAGAGGAAAGCGAAGGCAAGGAGGAAATAATGTCACGATTTCGTGACATGTCGGGTTTTCATGACCCAAAGAGAAAAGAGGAGCCGAGGAAGAAAAATGTTGCGATTTCACAACATGTCACATTTTCATGACAAGAAGGCCAGAGAAGGAGCCAGAGAGAAGAAGTGTCGTGATATCATGACCTGTCACATTTTTGTGATGAAAAGGCAAGAGAAGGTGCTGAAGGGAAGAGGTGTCATGATATCGTGACCTGTCACATTTTCATGATGAAAAGGCAAGAGAAGGTGTCGAAGAGAAAAAGTGTCGTGATATTGCGACATGTCGCATTTTCATGATGAGAAGGCAAGAGAAGGAGCCTGAGAGGAAAAGAGTCACGATATCGTGACATGTCACATTTTCATGACTAGAAGAGAAGGGAGAGAGTGAGAAGGAAGAAGTGTAACGATATCATGACATGCTACATTTTTTGGGCCGCTATAGAGTGACAGTGATAGCTAATGGAAGTCAGGCAGCGGATGCAGAAGAATATGACAGTGAAGAAAGGTCAGGCGATGATTGCAAGGGCCATTACAAGGGCACATGGCATCAATATACAAGCGATTACAAAGCACTCTACCCAAAGACCAAGTACACCTAGACAACTCATTAATTCATGACCCAGTCGTAGTTGCCAGTTTTGGTAAAAGAATTGACAACTCAGTCACGAGAGTGGCAAGGAGATGACTTTGCCAAGCTCAAGGATGGATTCGACCATTTTGTACAATAATGGCTCAGAGGGTGGGGACCTCTATAAAAACCCAAGCATTGTGATGTAAAAGGGGTTGGAAAATAGCTATAAAAAGAGTTACAGATTTGAAGGCCAGGGGGCCACTAATTTTCTTCCAGAGGGATGGGGCCTCTTTAAAAGCCCAGGCGTTTTAATGAGAGAGGAGTGCGGAATAGATATTGCATAGTGAAGAGAGATGAAAACTAAGCCTACGGGCTAGTTCTATAGATTTATTTTAAATCATTGAATGAATAAAAAAAAAAAATTTGGGGTGTGAAATTTCTAGTCCGCGTCAAGTGGTATCAGAGCAAGAGTTTTTGAGAGCGCAAATAGATTCGCTGAACATGAGGTAGTTTTTGCCAGGACCTATGGAAGGGTTGTGAGAAGAGACAGAGCAGAAGTTCCTAAGTGTGTAAATAGATTCATCGAACATGAGGTAGTTTGTGCCAGGATCTATGGAAGGGTGTGAGAAGAAAGAGCAGAAGTTCTTGTGTGTATAAATAGATCACCGAACGTGAGGTAGTTTACACCAAGATATGTGTAAGAGAAAAAAGTAGAATTTGGCACTCTATGCAGTGCTTGCAGGGGGTTTCTTGTATGAAGCCTCAAAGGAAGGAAATTGACACTATGTGTAGTGTCTATGAAAAGGGTTTGATTAGAGAGAGTTTGAGTCCCTGTGCAGTACCTGTAGTACTAGCATCGAAGAAGGCAACAGATAGTACAAAAGTGAAGGTCACTTCTCCATCAACCCTGGGTGTCTGATGTAGGAGCATCCAGTGGCAGTAGAGCAATCTTGCATCAAAAAGAAAATTCTAAGTGTTTTGCCTTGGTGTCATGATATCGCGACAGAAAAAGTGTCTCGATATCGTGACATGTCGCATTTTCATGACTCAAGAAGGAGAGAAAAAGAAAAGGAGGAAAATGTCATGATATCATGATAGGTCGCATTATCGCGACCAAAAGAGGAGAGAGAAAGTGAGAAGAGAAAGTGTCACGATATTGCAACATGTCGCATTTTTGTGACCAAGGGACGAGAGCATGAGTAGAGGAGGAAAATATCGCAATATCACAACATGTCGCATTATCATGACCAGAAGGCAGGGTGAAGAGTAGAGGAGGAAAATGTCATGATTTCACAACATGTCACATTATCATGACCTAAAGACAAGAGGAAGCGCAAGGGAGAAGAATGTCATGATTTTGTGACATGTCGCATTTTTGTGACCTAGAGACAAGAGGAAGCGCAAGGGAGAAGAATGTCACGATTTCGTGACATGTCACATTTTCATGACCTGAAGACAAGAGGAAGCACAAGGAAGAAGAATGTCGTGATTTCATGACATGTCGCATTTTTGTGACCCAAGGAGGAGAGAGAGAAGCACAAAGGAGAAATGTCTTGATATTGTGACATGTCGTGATATCGCGACCAAAATAGGAGAGAGAAGGCACAGAGGAATAAATGTCATGATTTCATGACATGTCATAGTTTCATGACCCGAAGAGGAGATAAAATGCAAGGAGGAATAAATGTCGTGATTTCGTGACATGTCGCATTTTCGTGACCAGAAGGCGAAGAAGGAGCCCGAGGAGGAAAATGTCATGATTTCGCGACATGTCGCATTTTCGCGACCAGAAGGCGAAGAAGGAGCCCGAGGGAGAAAAATGTCATGATTTCATGACATGTCGCATTTTCATGACCAGAAGGCAAAGAAGGAACTAGAGGAGAAAAATGTCACGATTTCGCGACATGTCGCATTTTCATGACTAGAAGGCAAAGACAGAGCCAAAGGAGATGTCACGATTTCGTGACATGTCACATTTTTGTGACTTGAAGAAGAAAGTGAAGGCAGGGAAGAAAGGATGTCATCATTTCGTGACATGTCGCATTTTCATGACTCAAAGAGGAAAGCGAAGGCAAGGAGGAAAGAATGTTGCGATTTCATGACATGTCTCATTTTCATGACTCGAAGAGGAAAACGAAGGCAAGGAAGAAAGAATGTCGTGATTTCGTGACATGTCACATTTTCGTGACTGGAAGAGGAAAGCGAAGGCAAGGAGGAAAGAATTTTGTGATTTTGTGACATGTCACATTTTTGCGACTTGAAGAGAAAAGCGAAGGCAAGGAGGAAAGAATGTCATGATTTCATGACGTTTCACATTTTCGCGACTCGAAGAGGAAAGCGAAGGCAAGGAGGAAATAATGTCATGATTTTGTGACATGTCATGTTTTCGCAACCCGAAGAGAAAATAGGAGCCGCGGAAGAAAAATGTCATGATTTCACGACATGTCACATTTTCGCGACAATAAGGCCAGAGAAGGAGCCAGAGAGAAGTGTCGCGATATCGTGACCTGTAGCATTTTTGTGACGAAAATGCAAGAGAAGGTACCAAAGGGAAGAAGTGTCACGATATCGCGACCTGTCACATTTTTGTGATGAAAAGGCAAAAGAAGGTGCTGAAGAGAAAAACTGTCATGATATCATGACATGTCACATTTTCACGATGAGAAGGCAAGAGAAGGATCCTGAGAGGAAAAGTGTTGCGATATCGCGACATGTCCCATTTTTGCGACTAAAAGAGAAGGGAGAGAGTGAGAAGGAAGAAGTGTCACGATATTACGACATGCTGCATTTTTTGGGCCGCTACAAAGTGATAGTGATAGCTAATGGAAGTCAGGCGATGGATGCAGAAGAATATGATAGTGAATAGAGGTTAGGTGGCGATTGCAGGGGTCATTACAGGGGCATGTGGCACCAAGATATAGGTAGTTACAGAGCACTCCGCCTAGATACCAAGTACACCTAGACAGTTCATTAATGCATGACCTAGTCGCAATTGCCAGTTTTGGTAAAATAATTGATAGCTCAGTCACGAGAGTGGCAAGGAGCCGACTTCATTGGGCTCGAGGATGGATTTGGCCATTTTGTGTAATAATGGCTCAGAGGGTCGGGGCCTCTATAAAAACCCAAGCATTGTAATGTAAAAGGGGTCGAAAAATAGCTATAAAAAGAGTTACGAATTTCTGGTCCGCGTCAAAGGGTTTGCACTCAAGTTCCCCACCCTTAATGTTTACACAAATTGAGGAGTCCCACTCCCCTTATATTGAGTAGCCTTTAAACCTTATCCAAATGGTAAAATGAAGAATATAATTCTCATATTTAAAATATTATTAAATACACTTATTTTTTATATTTCAAATTTTATCTTTTTACTCTTTGCTTCTTTCAAATATATAACTCAATACCAAAAGTTGCAAGTATCTTTCAATATAGTTCAAAGCATTTAAAAAATTTTCAAAGAAAAATAAAATAAAATACATTAAAATTTCTAATTTACCATTATATAATACTTTTTATAAATCTACAAACAATTTCAATAATTATTACAACAATCATCATTTAAAATATATATTACCATTTTATTGCTTTTTCTTTCACATATTAACTTTAATAAAATTAGAAGTAAAACTAAACTATTATATAAAATTCAAAATAATAAAAAAAAATATAACCATAATAATCATAGTACCATGATCTTTTTACTTTAAATGTAATTTTTTTTTTTTTTTCTTTCCTAGTCTAAATGATCCTATAAAATAGTAAATACATGGGAAAAGATCGGGTAATACAAATTATCTTCCTAGAATACAAAGACAATAAAAGACGAAAATCACATCTTCTCCTAGTTTCAAACAATCAATGTACTCTATCTTTTCAATTATGACAAAATTTGTCCCAAGCATTGCCCATTCATATATATGTATATACCATCGTTATGTCTATTATAGCAAAATCAGGCCTTCAGAAAAATTCACCAACTTTCATCGCAATCAAAGAAGTGTGAAAAACAGCCCAAAAAAAGACATCTTAAAGAAAGCATAATATCAAGCACTGACACATAGTATATACATATATATAAAGCAGTCAAGGGTCTCCTAGCCCTAAACCTAATACCTAGGTACACCGAATTTATCCCATAGCAATCCCCTCACACTAAATCTTACATATACCATAGGATTTTCAGACCTAGAAGAGACAATATTTCACAAATGCTTGCTGTCCTATAACTAGAAACATAATAATAACCATGCACAATCCATGACTCACTCTCCAGACCCTAGAGAGCAAGTAGATGATATATGAGGAGCAGTTTGCAACATGTTGGCCAGTGCATCAGGATTAGTTTGACGATTCTTCCGCGTTCCCTTGCTCCTTATGCCGGTGAGCCTCCAATTCTTGAAAGAATATTACTTTGACGCTTCTTCTTTATACCCGTAAGAAAAAGTGCAGTGAACCTTTCCTCACAACAGCGGACAAAGTTGAGGCAACCCACTTGTTCTGCTCGAACCCAAACCTGTTCTACAATATCATCAAGCACACAAGCAACGCCGCAGAGACGATGCAATCTGGCCCGTTTTACTAGCCCCTTTCCTAATACGTAAAGAAACACCAGGTGACCGCAGGAACAGACGAATATAGAGAAGCCCAATATTATCCATGCCATACTCGAATTCTCATGCGCCACAACAGCATACACAGCACACATGAAAGCGTAAGCCATAAAGGCAAACGCCGAACAAAGTACGGGGCCCGTCATTGTCATGAAGAGGACCGGATCATCCGTGGAAATAGGCGAACTTAAAGTCCACATCAGCGAAATGAAGAATGACACGAAAAAACCCACGCAATCAAAAATAAAAAACAGCTTGAAGGAGGTGTACCCAATCAGAAACGGTGACCCTAACGCGTGATGTGGATGCGTTTCTGAACGGAAACCACCGGGAACTTGGAAGGCCGCTGTAAACTCTATCGTAGCCAGCAACACTGATACAATCAATTCTGTATTGCGCCTATCATTAAATGTCATCTCTAGCATCTTCAGTGCCTTCTTGTGTTTTTTGGGGCTCACGGTGGGAGCCTTGTACAGAAAAGGCCTGCACCTATTGGGATAATCAACGAGCTTTTCTATGATCTCGTAGGACTAGAGGTACTCCGTAATTTCTCTCGCAATATCTAGCGGTGTCAAGCCTGCCTTGTTGAACGCGCTCTTGTCCACTCCATCGACGTTCAGCAGCAACTCCACCATCTATGAAAATGTCAGCAATCGGTCAAAATCACGATTAGAAGAATTCCTTCTGATTTTGTCGACGGTAAAAACGAAAATAAACATAAACTTACGTGCAAGTTTTTGTTGTTTGCTGCGATATGGAGAGGAGTATTTCCTCCTTTTTCCAGAAGATTTTGCTTGTTATGCTTCGTTTCTTTGCATTTGCATGTTCATTCGTCGGCAGGCTGGTTGATCAGCTGCCTCAAGACTACCTCCGGCAAGTCTGCCTCTTCTGTTAGAAATTTAACAATTTTGACGCGCCTAAATTCCACAGCCAAGTGTAGAACATTCTTACCATACATGTTTAGAATTTCGATAGAGTCTGGCCTGCGATCTATCAACAATTTGACTATATCAAAACATCCCAACCTTACAGCCATACAAAGCGGAGTTTCTTTCTCACGATTAGTGAGAGAGCACAATCCAGGATGAAATTTTAACAACAGATCTACAATATCCAAGCGGTTTTTCTTTACCGCAAAGTGCAACACGGTATTGCCATCCTTGTCGGCCTGTTTCACGAGAGTCTCCTTTTGATGGATGAAATATTTTACCCGACCTGCATAACGTCGCATGGGACCAACGTTAGTGGGAATATTTATTATCAGAGTTAATAAAATATAGGACTACGTCAAAATAAAATGGAATCTTGACTTGGGTCTCCACAAATTTGAGTTAGTACTACTAACAAAACTAAAAATTAAAAAAAATCCTGACTTGCGTCTCCACGAATTGCTGCAACATGTAACTCCGTTCGGTCCGTCTCCAAATCCGAATCCCCTACCACCTGTAACTGACTGCATTCGCAGCTTTCCGTCTCCTTAGCCATTTTCACCTCCTTCAACTTCACCGGCGAGACACAGCAAGCGAAGACCCTATATGGCTTATCGCCTTACCTTCATCCAGAAACTGGGGGGAGGATTGTTTAAATCAGAGCGGCAAGATATTATATCACTCTCGCTAGTTTTATAAGAAGCGTGCTGGAAAGCAATTAATGTTCCAGCGCACTTCTGTTCATCTTCCCTCACTCGAAAACGAAAATCACGATACTGGTAAGTTTTTGGGTGAATTTTTATATTAATTATTATTTTTTAACATTCTAACATATATATATATATAAAGGTTCGAGGTGTAGACTAATTTTTTTAATCTATTTTTTCAATTTGATTATATAACTACTACTTATAAGTCTCATCATAGCATTTGGCTTTATATTGTATTATTGATGACTTGAAAGGTTTGAGTATGTAACTTACAAATAAATTATAATTAATAAAATAATATAATATAAAACTAAAAATTAATTTGACCTAAAAAATCAAAATCAAAGTTATTCAAAATTTTGTTGAAATTAAAAAATAGACTAAATTGCTTAAGTTATATTTATGTTTAATTTCTTCATAATTTATTTGTATTATGGTGATTTATTTTGAAGAGAATGAAGATATATATATATCACTTTAAGTTTAGTGTAATATTTTGGCCTTCAAACTAAATTTATGTATACAAAAATGTTTTTCAAGAAATTTAACAATTACAAGTAATACAAAAAGAAATTTAAAATGATGTGTTAAAAATTATCAGTTTTAAGAACATACCATGTTTTTATTGTACTTGTCAATTACATTGATGATAATATAAACATGAAAGAAATTCTTATATTTATTATGGTTAATTCACTAAGAATATAAACATGAAAGACATGATCACTACATAAAACTAGCATGTAACACATAGCACATTCATAATTTTTTTCCTATAAAATTTACTTGGTTTGATTATCTATAGAAAACTAAATTTCAAGATTCCTCTTGAGGGAAATATAGACTCTATTCCATGTAAAAAAATGGATGTTATCAAGATGGATCTTGATCTCTATAGCTTTCTACTAATAAGATTTTATCAATACCAAAACAATTGGTATATGGTTTTACGAAAAATAGAATCCCATAAAAAAATTATTATATATTTCTTGTTGTTTTGAAGTTAGGGTGGGATTATAATAAAAAAATAATTACCATTAAGCATTCAAAACAATTATAAAAATATTTTTTAATTTTAAGATTATCTCACAACACTATAAATTAATATTCAAAAAGGGTTTTTGATTTTATTAAAAATCTATGTCAAATGTTGAAATAAGTAATATGGTTTAAGAAAATTTTGAATTCTTTATAATTATTTTAAGGAGGGTTGATTTAGCTAAATATACCTACATCATAAAAAATAAATTACTTCTACAAACTTAGGTTTCTATGATTTTAACAAACCATAGAATAATGAATACATCCTTTGTATATTTCTTATATTATTTTGGGTTACTAAGTATTTATAGGTAACTTGGAAAGAATTTATTTATTATATTATACTTTTACAAAATTAACTCTATAAACCAAGGATTACAAAACTTTGTAAAACTTTCAATTTATTACTAGTTTTAAAAAATCTATAAAAATGAAGAAATAATAATTAAGGAAAGAAAACATAACCTTTATTAGTTCCTACCATTTCTATTTGTTCTTATTCTACCTAATGTTTCTTTTCCATGGTGTTACTTCTAGTTGATTCATCACTACTCCTCAATCTACCCACACCTATATACTTTAATATGATTTTCCTTTTCATGATTTTCTAATGAGTGGTATGTTTAGATTAATTTGTGTTTCTCTTAATACCATTACTAGTATAAAATATAACAAGTGGTTCTTGTGTTTTATTTTATTTAAAAATAAAAACAAATATTTAATTTTTTATGTTTTTCTATAGGGCATTTTTACGCTAATTCCATGCTACAAACCACTAGCTTAATACCATCCATGCACTATGTTTGAGTTAAACTCAAAAATAAATATGCAAGAATAAGAGGGAGGAAGATGAAGGATAAAAGAAACATATATTAGTTAATATTGTAGTTACTATCAATAAATTTTTAATGCTAGGTGATATTAATGTTTCTTTATTAATATTACAACCTTTTACACCAGTTCACACAACCACATAAAGAGCTAGCAATTTTATTGTCAAAGTACAAGAAGTAAATTCTTGGTTGTTTTTTGATATCATTAGTATACACTTGAAGCTTAAGCATTTTACCTTCCAAATTATTTGTAACATTGTTATTTTGTATAAATATACCTTAAGATTTCTTTTCTCAATCAGAGAAAAAGAACCTAAATTATTTTTCTTGTCTTATTTTTTATTTATTTTCACTATTACTATACCTCTAAAAAATATGGCACCATACTCCTTGTACCACCAATTTAGAATAATTTCATCCCATGATTAATGTGAGGGTTTTCATTTTATATATTATTTTTATATTTGTAATATATCCCTACAAATTTCTATTGTATGAATTTATTGAGGTACATTTTAGCTAAGCAATATTCCTAGAACTTATATAATATCACTCCAGATCTAAATTTTAAGTTATCATGAGTTGGTTCTATAAGTTGTCCTTAATGCAAACCATCTTGGTTCCTATGTGTATTAACCATTTTAACATTTATAGAGGATTGAGATATGATGGACTAACATATAAAACACTAAAATAAAATACACAACCAATTGTAAAACATCAATGGTCTAAACCACTTGGTCAATCTACATCAAATAAATTTATCAACATGGGAGAAGCCTCATCTAAATAGTGAATTTCCACGTGGTCTAGTGGATGAGATATAAAAAACCCCCAAAAAAAGACTGATAGAAGGTGATATCCATTAAAAGAATAGTATAATCTTCTTAAAGCATTAATCTTCAAATAAATTCCAATAAAGATTGCACTCTTCCATTTAAAATTATCATAGAAAATCTAAGACAGTTAATATTTAACATATTGGTCCTAGAGGGTGGCTATCAATCTAAAACTCTATCATCATAAAAGTCTCGTGAAGTCTCCTAAATATATCATCATAAAAGTCTCATGAAGTCTCCTAAATATACCTTTATGTGATAAGAATACAATAAACTTATAACATAATGTATCGCTCCAAATTTTTCGCATCCCTACCTTCAAGCTATTGGATCCGCACCCGGAAGGAGGATGGGAAAAGGATGGTGCGGTACCTCGGACGAGAGGACTTTACGAAGGTCCCGCATCTCAAGGGAGGTGTGTTTTGGTGATTTTTTGACGGATGGTGGGTTCACCAGGAAACATTTGGCGGCAGTTTCCACGCCTACGTTTTGGAATGTGTTTTGATGAGTTCATTTTATCCTTAAGAATTCATCCTAGGTTTGGCCAAATGATTCTAACTTAAACTACATGAAAATGCAATTTAAATGAATACAGTAAATAGACTGAAAACAAAAAAATAAAGAATTTGCAGGAGGCTAATGGAGATTACCTGATTCAGGATGTCTGATGAAGTTTCTAATGCTTGAAGTAGTCTGGATCGTCTGGGATTCGACAAAATCACCTGCAATCTGTCAGAATCATCTGGAATCTGACAGGATCATCTGAGACATATAGAATCATCTCAGATCTGACGAATTCGTCAGACGAATTCGTTAGAAACCTACAAAACAAAGAACAGATGCAAAATAAAAGCAATTCTACTATACAAAACAAAGGCAAAATATGCTAAAGAACAAGGTGAATACTAAGAAATAATTTAAAACAAAAAATAAAATAGATCACTGCATTATGATGGCAAATCATGAATTTAATGTGCAATCTAAACTAGATGGGTGAACTCCAGATGCAAAGTAGAATAAAAACTAAATAAATGATCTGATTTATAGCATAAAATGATAGAGAGAAAAGAGAGAAGAGAAAACTTCGAGCAATCGATTGCCTCGATGTATGCTGCAGTCGAGATCGTCTCACATCAGTACGAGATCATCCCTAATTTGACAGGATCGCCTCCGATCTTGACAGGTTCGTCGGCTGCGATAGGTGCTGGCTCCGATTGAAAACCAGTGATATACTTGCAATAAAATTACTATGGGAATAGTGCAAAAAGCAAATTTGAGAAGTTCTAGCACATAGGGAGTCGATTTGCATAAAAATTCAGCCAAGGGTTGGGGAGGGAAAAGTCTTAGGGTTAAATAGGCTTAGTGAAAGTTTTTGGGAGGTTGGAGATCTTCCCAATTTGGGAGATCTCCAACGGGGGAGGGTCCCAATGGCGCAGACACGCTTTTGCCCGGATTGGAGACCCATTGGAACAGAGTCTAATTATGAAAATGCAGTTTTGCGACGAAATCGTCTGGACGTCCTAGTCCAAACGAAATCGTCAAATCTGGGGCGATATCATCTGATCGGCGACGATATCATCCAACAGTCAAAACAACTCCTAAAAATGGCATAGAAAAAGGGGAAACGGGTTTCTCGGCGGTTAACGAGCGGTTTGGGAGGTTAAATTTGAATTTAAATTTATTTACTAAGGTGAATGTAATTATTTCAATTTGACTGTGCCAATTTTAGGGTGCTACATTTTGCCCCCTCTTTAGCGAATTTTTTGAAGAAAATGCGTTAAAAATGAGTTCTTCTCGATCTACGAGAAAGCAAAAAATTATTCTCATTTTTAGGCAACGATTCTTGGTCGAATCGTACGACAGCTTACTATGGTGCCCCCTCCGTGTTTTTACCCAAATCGAACGTTTGAGGTAAAAACGCGGAAAAGCAAAAAATTATTTGTGAATTATTTTGAATAAAATTAAGAAAAATAGGGTAAAACCCTAATTCATTATTACTGTTCATTTTATTGTTTTTAGAGCTCTGGAGCAAAAATGGTAGAGACAGCGCACAGATCTGCAGAGGTCCATCGCGGTCTACGAGTAAGAGTTTAAACTCAAGTTAGAGTGATTTAATTTGAATTTACATGCTTTGTAGATAGATTTTAGGATGAATTTTGAGCATCGCGGCCGTTTTTAGCTGTTGACGTCATCCAGACAAAATCGTCCCTGGTTCGACAAAATCGTCTCAAGTTCATCAATTTTGCCCAAGGGCGAAATCGGCGAAAAAGAGACGATTTCGTCAAATTAGAGACGATTTCGAGGCGAAATCGGAGACGATTTTGCTCAAATTTGGGACGATATCGTCCAATAGTGGGTGATATCATCAATTGCAAAAATTTGATCTTTAAGTTTTATTTTTTATTACTGAAATTGTTATTAATGATTGTTTGTTGTTTTGATTGTTTATGTTTGCAGAGAGGACTACTAAAGAGCAGAGAGTGGAAATACGACGGGCTGAGAGACGACTTGGCTGCTCTCACCTAGGCAAAGCGGGATTTGCTGACATAGGCCGACTTGTAGCATGTGGCAGAGATGCCGCAGGTTTCTACTGACATGGGGCTACTGACAGCCCTAGCAGAGAGGTGGTACCCAGGCTCTTCATGCTTCTGATTATCGACAGGGGAGATGACTCCCACACTAGAGGATGTATGGAGGATTCTTAGAATCCCCATACAAGGGAGGATGATCACACCTACGACCAAACAGGGCCATGCGAGGGACGACTCTACGATGACCCGAGCTTCACCCTGGAGAAGGGCGAAGTGAACATCGAGGCACTGCTCCAGATGCCTGGGGCATCTACACTGACACGAGTTTTGGTTGGAGTGGTTGGTGGACTTCTGTTGTGCCACATGAGTGGATACAGGGTGTCGTGGATGCTCGCAGATGTGATCTGCGATATGTGTGACCATGGCTAAAGATTTTCTTGTGGCAGCTTTGTTCTATGCCGGCTGTACATGATCCTTTATGGGGTTGTGTACAAGGGCGGGCAGTGTCTAGTCATGACATCACTCCTATAGGTTTGGTGCTGGGAGCACATTGTGATGCGGAGGCCGATAGGGCTTCCATTGATAGGGGTTGATGGGGAGAGGCCCCGAGTCTTCTACTGGTGGCTCCGGAGAGGGGCACAGTGATGGATCGACCTGTCGATGTCTCGGAGACTACTGGATGACTTGGTCCTAGACCAGATCACCTAGAGGCCATGGAGGCAGCATCCAGGGTGGGCAGAAGACACACAGGAGCTGGCTCGTATTAGGTGAGTTTACTGGGTAAGGATGGAGAGGGGAGAGGTGGAGCTCTATCGCTACGACCAGGTTTTACGATAATTCGGTCTATAGCAGGGGATCCCATCTCTTAAAGATTATGAGTTTTTCTTGACCATTCGGGATAACACCACTGTTAGTGGGGTTCCAGACATGCAACGATTCTGGAGCCAAGACTCAGATGATGCCCCCATCTATCCAGTGGATGGAGATGACGCAGGAGTAGCCGACGGCTATGATTCCTGGTATGCAGGCATCCGCCCTCCTTGGATGATGAGGGCACAGGGTTCGATCCATGCAGTTGTGCGTTGGATAGGGAGGTAGCGCCAGGCAGCGATAGAGGCGGCCCAGGGTCACGACGGGAGAGAGCAGAGGAGGCCACGAGCACAAGAGCGACCGCGGCAGAGGGAGAGGGAGAGGAGGGAGGCGAGACCCCCATATCCACAGATGCCACCATCGCCTGATAAGGGCAAGGGCACAGACATAGGAGAGAGTAGCGAGATGGCTACTCTTTGGGCAGAGAGAGATTGTATGTAGACTCAGGTGCAAACACTACAAGATGCAACTGCACAACACCAGGCTAAGGTGTCGCAGCTGTGAGATGAGAATGCACATCTCAGGGCATGGGGTGGAGGTGTGAGCACTCAGGAGCTGCTATGGTCGGTTTCTCAGACCGCATTCTATCAGGTGCTATACTACCAGGCGATGCCAAAGGGCCAGAGGGTACAGTTTTTGGCTACCATAGCCGATCCGATTAGGATAGGGTCGACGAGGAGCTCATCTCGATCGACAATGAGGACTCGTAGTACCACATATACTACGATGGGAGCACCTCATCCTCTGTAGGGCGGGGGAGGAGATGAGGCCGAGAGCTCTAGAGGCTCTCAAGGCTAGAGGGTGGGATATTGCTACTGATATTGTATTATACTTGTATTGATAGAGGATTGAGTATGTTGAGGTATAGATTGTGGCATACCAATCCAATTTTGATGATGTATATATTCTATTGATATATATATAGATGAGATATTTTTGAGTATATGACTTGTCTTATGTGATACTTATGATGCTTTTTATGTTTGATGTAATTGATTGATTTGATTGATGTAATGATTTTATTGATGATTCATGTAATTATGTCGTTTTGGAAAATATTATAACTTGGATGTTATCCTATAAATATTTTAAATGAAATAATCTAATGTAACAAAGTGATTGGTTGTAATGAAATGTAAAAATAAAAAGAGATTTCTAACAATAATTTCAAAGGACATTGTCGCTATTATAGACCATTTCATGGAGTCGCTGCTCACTCGGTCGTCAAGCTAGTCCCAGGATAGAAATATTGTTAAAAGAAAAGAGTGCTTAAGAGATTGTCTTAAGACTTTGTTGTGATAATGCAAATGATGATGATGATGGTTTGCTTTCAGATTTCCATGAAAATATTATGCATGAAATATTGTAAAATAATTTTTGCTAGGCATAAATTCCTAAGTGTGATAAATTTTTTGAATAATTCCTTAAGAACTATACCATCATTGCAAAATGTAAAGTTGACATAATGACATAACATAGTGAAAATGTATTTGCTTTCGAAAAAGCATAATTTGTGTAAAATGAAGTCATATGTTTTGTATGATTTTTGATAAATTGGGAAAAAAATTGTTACAATGGTTTGCGCTAGGCATAGAATATGTAGGTATAGACTTATAC
The DNA here is from genome assembly GCA_028583015.1 of Wollemia nobilis. Lineage (NCBI taxonomy): Eukaryota > Viridiplantae > Streptophyta > Pinopsida > Araucariales > Araucariaceae > Wollemia > Wollemia nobilis. The sequence continues at coordinate 3,187,416 of JAQPPZ010001237.1, forward strand.
CATCATCGCGAAAATCAAAAAATGATAGTTTTATTGCATGATTGATTTTTGATGAACAGAAAATATGATAATGAGGACTTGCGCTAGGCATAAAATTCCAATTTTGGTTTTGAAACTATACCATCGTTGCGAAAGTCGACACGATATATATGATATGTTTTGAAAGGAATTTTTTATTTTTGCTATTATATAGTTGTCTTTGTGGAAAACAACTGTATTTGATTTATTCCAAACAAGTTGCAAAAATAATATTTCAAAGTATTTTGAAGACAAAAGTTAGATTTATAAGGAATCCCATGTGCATATGTGAATTCATTTCCCATCTTGATTTATCATAATGATAGACAAAATCTCTCAAATACAAATGTGTGTGCAATTGCATTGTTCATTTACGAGATTTGAGCAAGATACTATGATACAAGTGATTTGAAGAAACCAAATAAGTGTTCATAAACCATGATGTAGATGCATATAACCATATTAGACTACTATGTAGATTGGATTATCAAGAGTTAGCTAATCCATAAGCAGACATAGGTCTGTACAAAAGAAGGTCGCTAATGTGACAGACATATCGCCATGCTAGGAGTTACCCAAGGCCAAGTAGGTTGGGCATAAACCACCTGTTATGGGGCTTACCTCACAATTTTTGAATAATTGAGGATTCCAGGGATTCAAGCTCATCAACCCTTCTTTTCTTTTCAAAGGGTAGGGAAAGGGATTTTATTGCTTTCTTACTTGCTTTTGAATTTTGCTTATTTTTTTCTTATTTGTATTTCTTTTACTTGATAATGCTTGGAACATTGCTGAAATAACATTTTTCTTTTCTCTTTTTCTTGAATTTTTTCTTTTCTTTTCCTTTTTCTTTTTCTTTTCTAGGGATACTTGCTCAGATTAGCTGTAGAGCAAGGGATTTTTATTCTGGGTAGGGGTGAGCTTGTCCTTTTGCCAATTCTCAAAGATTCTAGACCGTGTGCATGATAGGATAGCAGGGGAAACTTTTCACTCAAGAAATCAGTTCTACTATGTAGCAAAACATGGAAATTACAAATATAATCATTTTATTGTGAAAAGATGTGCTTGGTTTAAGTAAATAACAAGATCAATTCTCTGTGCTCAAACTTTCTTTAATTGAATTTTGTGAACTTTGATATAAGAGAGATTAGTAATCATGCCAGATAAAATCAAGATATTTATTGTTGTGAGTGTGCAAGTGAGGGATGTCAAATAAATGCTAATTGTATCCAAAATAAGTTGAAACATATAACTGCAATAATTGTAAGAAAATATATATACATGATTTTTTAGAAGTTGGGAGAATGTTGACTCTCTCTTTCTTACGTATATTTTTTGGTTTCGAAAGAGCCAAGCATATAGTTGTTTTTAGATTTTTATTTAGATTTTTGTTTTTGAGCAAAAAGAACTTAACAAGTGCTTTAAATAAATGCAATAGATAGTTTTTGAAGATTTTTGGAGATTTATGAATGTTTTTGGTGTTTTTGAATTTTTATAAATTGAAAGAAATACAAGATAATGATTTTAAACAAACATGGATGAAATGACCAAATTTATGCATAGTAACGTTTAAGGTGCAAAATATTTTTATTTTTTTGAAGATTTTGAGGATTTTGATTTTTTTGTATTTTGATTTTAATTTATGAATTGAAATTGGTGATATATACAAGATGATCTATATACACTATACAAGGTTATTTGAGTATAGCATGTCTAAGGTTGCTTCAAAATAAAAGGAGGTTTTGAAGGATAAGCTGGTTGAGGTGAAAGTAAGAATATAAGGCGATGAGTAAAATGTAGTGATAACAAAAGCTTTGTTATAATGTAGAATAATGTAGCAAATGATTTGAATTTTATATGTGTAAAATTGATCATGTTACAAAATGAAATGTAAAAAGGATAAGAAAGTTCTTCATTCTTATCACTATATTCCAAATCTTGATAATATGGAAGGAGCAGATGCAGATGTGAGATATATGCATGGATGTTATTTGGTAAACAAGGATGATCATATATGGATGAAGAAAAGTGATGAATAGAAGAGAATTGTGACAATAGAGAATGTATAGAACTTGATGTTTCAACCGTTAAATATTCTTCAAATGGTGTTGGGTCACCATGTATGGTAACAATTTTATTTACAATTTCAAACTTCAAACATTGGTGAAGAGTGGAAGGGAAAACCTCCATCGTATGAATCCAAGGACTCTAGAGAAATAGTTTGTAAGGTGAAGGACAATATCTTACATAGAATAAAGTATCCAGGATCTTGGATCCAATATTAAGGGGAATAATTATAGTACCTTGAGGTTCTTGAATTTCATTGTTAAAATATTTTATAATAACATTTGATTCATTACTATCTTCTTCCTTTAATTTGTGTTTTTGAAATAATTGATAAGTGCATAAATTAAGAGAAGAGTCATTATCTACCATGATAGTTCTAACAAGTGTTTCTTTACGAGATCCGATAATGTAAAGATAGGAGTCTTCTTGTGGAGTAGAGGAAGGAATATACTCATCATAGAATGAAATATGGTTAACCTCAAGAGGGTTTATACCATTAATTATGTTCTTAGAGAAAATATGATGAGGAACAAATTGTTGGCTAGGTATTTTGAACAAAATTTCCTTATGAGAAATTTGTAATACTTCTAAAAGGGATATCTTTGCTTGAGGATTAATCACTTGTTGTTGGTTATCAAAGTGGATTTCAGATTGAGATTTTAATTCTAAGGATGAGCTTTCTATGTTTACATTCCATTTTGTATCATTCTCTAGAGCCAAAGATAGTTTTGAAGGTTGGTCAAATGAGGAATCCATATCTTGAATATCAGATTGGGTTGATTGAATTTGAGGTTGCTCATTTGTAGTTTTTGTTACAATATTAATAATATCATCATGATGGCGCACATTAACTTGCAATATCTGATTGGTTTCTTGTTGTTGATAATTGAATAGGGGTTCTTGGGATATCCCCATGTCTTGATTGATTATTGGCATTTGTTGTGTAGGGGTTTGATTGTTTACTGAAGATTTATAGTCAGTTGTAGATTGTAATTCCTTTATATTAAAAAGACCCTTATCAATCAAATCTTGAATTGCACATCTTAAATATTTACAATTTTGTGTCATATGTCCATCTACTCTATGATATTCACAATGTAGCTCAGGTTTAAACCAATCTGCTATGGTATCAAGTTGTCTTATGAAAGTGAGTTCAATCTTATTTGTGTCAATTAAATACTTGAGAATTATATCCATTAGTTTATTGAGCTTAGTAAATTTACGTGATGAAGGTTTTTGAGAGGTTTTTGATAAATGCCTTAGGAATTTCGTCATAAAAGGACCTAATGGTTTCTCACCTCTACTTTCTTTATTATGGGTTGAATGATGATAGGAAGATTGTGAAGCATGAGGTGAGTGCATGGTAGAATTGGAAGAATAAGTATTTTCTTGTTGAAATGGATGTGTTGTATTGAAAGAAGAATATTGAAAGGGTGGAGGATTATATGTGGATTGATAGACATAATATGGATATATGAGAGAATAGATAATATCGTTATGAAGAGGATTGGCAAAGGGATTGTCTTGTTGGGGTAAGGATGAAAAATGAGAGAAGTGTGATGGAGGTGATGTTGAATAGGGATAATGTTGATCATAATCAACAAATGTATTTGGCTGAATTCTTCCAACATTACTAATGGGCTCATATTGATTTGAGTAAAAACTCATGGTTTCTTTAGTACTTCTAAAAGTAATATTTAGCATCTACTATTTAGAATTGAATCTAAAACATGCAAACTTGAAATGATAATTTTGTTTTTGTTTTTCTTGTATACATATATATTTTTTTGTTTTTGTTTTGTTTTGTTTTCAAAAGGTTATGATGCATTCACGTCGGGTTCACCAAAATGTATCGCTCCAAATTTTTTGCATCCCTACCTTCAGGCTATTGGATCCGCGCCCGGAAGGATGATGGGAAAAGGATGATGCAGTACCTCGGACGAAAGGAGTTTGCGAAGGTCCCGCCTCTCAATGGAGGTGCATTTTGGTGATTTGTCGACGAATGGTGGGTTCACCAAGAAACATTTGGCAGCAGTTTCCACGCCTAAGTTTTGGAATGTGTTTTGATGAGTTCGTTTTATCCTTAAGCATTCATCCTAGGTTTGGTCGAATGATTCTAACTTAAACTACATGAAAATGTAATTTAAATAAATATAGTAAACAGACTGAAAGAAAAAAAATAGAGAATTTTTAGGAGGCTAATGGAGATTACCTAATCCAAAATGTCTGATGAAGTTTCTGATGCTTGAAGTAGTCTGGATTGTCTGGGATTCGACAAAATCGCCTGTAATCTATCAGAATCATCTGGAATCTGACAGGATCGTATGAGATAGATAGAATCATCTCAGATTTGACGAATTCGTCAGATGAATTCATCAGAAACCTGCAAAACAAATAACAGATGCAAAATACAAGCAATTCTACTATACAAAACAAAGGCAAAATATGCTAAAAAACAAGGTGAATACTAAGCAATAATTTAAAACAAAAAGTAAAACAGATCACTGCATTATGATGACAAATCATGAATTTAATGTGCAATCTAAACTAGATGGGTGAACTCCAGATGCAAAGTAGAATAAAAACTAAATAAATGATCTGATTTATAGTATAAAATGACAGAGAGAAAAGAGAGAAGAGCAAACTTCAGAACCGATTTCCTCGATGTATGCTACAGTCGAGATCGTCTTGCATCAGTACGAGATCGTCCCTAATTTGACAAGATCGCCTCCGATCTTGACAGGTTCGTCGGCTGCAATAGGTGCTGGCTCCGATTGAAAACCAGTGATATACCTGCAATAAAATTACTATGGGAATAGTGCAAAAAGCAAATTTGAGAAGTTATAGCACATAAGGAGTCGATTTGCATAAAAATTCAGCCAGGGGTTGGGGAGGGAAAAATCTTAGGGTTAAATAGGCTTAGGGAAAGTTGTTGGGAGGTTGGAGATCTTCCCAATTTGGGAGATCTCCAACGGGGGAGGGTCCCAACGGCGCAGACACACTTCTGCCCGGATTGGAGACCTGTTAGAACAAAGTCTAATTATGAAAATGCAGTTTTGCGACGAAATCGTCTGGACGTCCTAGTCCAGATGAAATCGTCAAATCTAGGGCGATATCGTCTGATCGGCAACGATATCGTCCAACGGTCAAAACAAATCCTAAAAATGGCGCGAAAAAAAGGAAAACGGGTTTCTCGGCGGTTAACGGACGGTTTGGGAGGTTAAATTTGAATTTAAATTTATTTACTAAGGTGAATGTAATTATTCCAATTTGACTGCGCCAATTTTAGGGTGCTACACATAATAACTAAGATCTATTTTATTTTTATCCATATTTTATTTGTATAATCAAAATTTAATTTAATTTTTTTTTTTTAAATTAAATATAATTTAAAATGATATTATTTGGTCTTAAACCATAACTATAATAAAGTTCATATTGGTGTTGATATATTTGACATGTTATCTTAAAATATAAAGATCAAGAGACAATCCACACATGTCCGTCAAACAAAGTGTAGATATTAAATGATATTTGTTCGGATGTTAAATCAAGTTTCTTCAACGAGAAGTGGTGGGTCCATCTACAAAAGGTTATTTCCTTCCATTACATAAATTTACACTGCTAGCGAAGATTCGGCCGTCAGCTCTAATACACAAAAGTGAAAGATAGAGCACAAAGTTTATACACTTTCGGCAATTACTCCAAGCGAAGTCCAGGCAGGCCCAAACTCGAAACATGAAAATTTTTCTTTCGCTTTCCTCGCATTACTCGTTCCCCGCACTACCCCGTCCATGATAATAATGTGGGTTTCTATGTGGGTGCCCCGATGTGAAACAAACCTACTAGATTGTGATTTCTGAAATACATGATTATAGGGATTAAATGGGATACTGCACTCACAAAGAACCATGTCAAATGTTTTCGTTGAAATTTCACTTTCAAATTTAAAATATTTGAAGCAAATAAAATTTTATGCCGCCTCGAGATTGCTCAAATCAAAACGAGGGCCATTTCTCGGTTTATTACCTGCCTGAAATTTGCAATTTTCTTAATGCTAAATTATTGAAATGGAGAAATGTACATTGTTTAAAAAAAAAAAACAAAAATCAAAGCGAAAACAAGCTCTGAACGACGACTTATTTAAAACACGGTAAGCAGAACTTTTAAAACAATTACTACAATGAGATAACTCCGCCGCGACGAAGATATCTTCTATGATAATAAGGACCAGTAGAGACTGCATGTAAAATGCATTTAAAATAGACAATACAATGATATTCACAAAATATCATATTACCATCGTCTCCCGCGCTGCATTATATAATAATATATTTATTTATTTATTTAAAAGCATGTCGAAACGACACTCAAAAACGAATATGAAACGTTGAACGTCAAGGAGGAACATGTGATGTTGTATGTTCCAACTATGATAATATAATGAACACAAATTAAAGTTATACAATTATTTTAAATTGAGATTCTAAAGGATTCCGCTGAATCTTTTATAAGATTTAGGAACGATTCTAACATTGTTGTAACGTTTAAATAACAGGAGAAATGGTATTTTTTACTTTTTTTAAATTTATTTGATGTTTGCATGGTGTCAATGTGACATCATAGTTTTTATTATTTATTAACTTTATATTCATATAGTGTTCGTTAAAAGTGTCGTTGAAGTGTTAATGTCAATACATATTTTTGGATTTAAGTATTTTTTTTTAAAGATGGTTAAATATATTGAATAAAATAAAATAAAATATGATTATTATAAATAAAATATAATTATTATAATTAAATTTTTATAATTAATATTGTTGATGGATATTCAAGGAAAAGAAAATAATTTCTAACATCTGATCATAGTTTATATGAAATGAAGTAATATATTTAATATGTGCTAAATCACTCACACTTTTTCAGTAAAGTCTACTATATGACATTAGCCCTTCGCATTCAAACCTTGACCTTTAGAGTTCTAAAGTATATTAAATTATGTTTTAGTTAAAATATGTACTAATGAATGAAAACATTAAAAAAACATTAAATGTTTGAAATATTTTATATTTCCTTACCAAATAGGATCTATGGAAAAAAAAAGAGAAAATATATTGTATAAATAAGTTTTTCCTCCTTTTTTAAAGCTCAACTTAGTTATATTAATCCACAAGGACCACAAGGATCTTATCTATGTTTATGATGTGATTTTTGAAAATCTCTTTGAGAGAAAATTTTTCATGTGATCATATTGCAACAAGTGCTTTTGTCATAGATGTTGATATATGGGACACTACAACATTACATATTTCTTATCCTTCATGCGCTCATATGGCAAGTAATTGTGTGATGATCACATACACAATACTTGTATCCAATAATGAACAAACTGATATATTCACCACTTTTATGATAATCCTCTTGTACCAGTGCTCAACATCTACATTCTCATATGATGATCATCTACCACTATAATATACACAATACAATGCAGACATTGTGCTACTACAACAAATAATCATACCAATATGCATAGAAAGAAGTGGGATATAATTAGAATTACATGCTTAGTATTAACTTGATTGGCTTAGGATTTGCATTATAAGATCAATCAAACATCAATGCATGTGTGCATATATACACAACATATACAAATTAATTATGATATTTATTTGACATCAACCTATTTTTAGTTTGGTATTTCTTCCCTGGCCTCTCTCCCAAGCTATCTAAGACATTCTCTCTCCAAACTTACCAAAGATTCTCCACCATGTGCTTTCAAAAGATCCATCATTTTTTGATGATTAGCACCCTCTGCATCTGCAAGTGACTGCCAACAAGAGCATGTATCAGAAAAATCCTCTTCAAAAAAATTAAGGTGAAGCATATATCAGAAGAATTCTCTTCAACATAACTAATGTGACTAAAATTTGAGCTGTATGAATGGATGCAAATAGAAAACTAAAAAATAGATCAAAACCATAAATTAAATTTTTTTCTTGAAAGAACCGTATGAGAAGTTATCTTTCACAACATTCCATTGCATTCTTGGAAATAAAATCTTCTAGTTAGTAGTAGGCAAGAATATCACAAGAAGGGGTAGACAAAGAGTTCAAGGAGACATGGTGCTATGTAAAGCTAAATAGGAGAAGTCCCCTAAGTTGAAGACTTCTACAAAAGAATGAATGATAAGGAATCAAATATTCACAACATCTATTTGACAGATATTTAATAATATACCAACATCAAGGCTTTGTTTAGCAAGTACAAAAGTATAATTGATTATTAGTAAGTCTTAAATGATTGAAATAAAGATGTTATATATTTCTTAATGGCTCCATATTGGCATTAAGCATTAAGAGATAGGTTCTTGTAACTAGTGATAGCCTATCATATGTTGTTGAGAAATTGAAAGTGGAAATCTAAATGTAACTTTGTAAATATGTCATAGTTTAAATATTATTTTAATTAATTTTATGATGTGATTCAACACATAGCCAATGTAATTCTTGCTTTACTAGATAGTTATCATCAAATAGATAAAATAGAGTACATATTAATAAATTATATGAAATAAGGTTGTGTTACTCCAACTATGGCTTAGGAATAAATTATCAAATTTATAAATATGATATCATGATATACAATATGAGCTCTTATTTTTATTGTTTCTCCCATGTTGTATTTTGCACACGCTACCACACTTTCTCAAGGATATTGAAGATATAAGCTAATGAAAATAGAATACACAAATACCAACTCTCTCATGCAAGTTGCAATAGTATGGTGTTATTGATATCCCTAACACCTTCCATCTTGTGCACACAATGGTAGATACCACTAATGAAGAATACATTACTAGTAGTAGTGTGCTATCAAGGGATCTTTCACTAGTAGTCAAGTAATTTTTTGGTAGATTCATCATGACAGTTGAGCATGAATAACTCTCTTACTTGGAGAATTAGAAGACCATCATTGTTTCATTTTAAGAAGGATTCCAACTATTTTTTCATTGGATATTAGAATAGAATTAACATCATAAAGCTATGTTACAGTGTGGTTAATATTATTTCTACACATTAAAATTATTGTATGCCATGCAAATAGTACAATTCTCGATAATGAGCATGTGAGAATGCCATATATAAAGTCAATAGTATAGTCTCCCTCTTTTAAAAATAAATACTATGCTACTAATTGAGGGTGCATTATAGCCATTCATATCTAAATATTAGAAATAGTGTCATCATATAGGAAGTGTCGATTAAACAAATGTAGGAATTTATTGTGAAATGAATTTGTTTGTTGTGAAAATTAGATAAATTGTTCATATCCCATAATTCCATTAGTGAAACTATAATTAAATTTATCAAAATAGACAATTTGCAATATTAGTGAGCTCTTCTTTCAAGTCATATAAGTCATTGCTAATTGTCTCACTAGTGTTGTATTATAGACACATATTCTATCTTCTTAAGGGTGTATGGATAATGTTAATAATATATATATATATATATATATATATATATATATATATATATATATAAGTAATAAGGGGGTGGTTTTTTGAGGTGATTTTTAATCATCATCATATGATGTAAAATTTTTAGAGTTTCCTCATAGACAACGACTGACTAACTATCATAAATGGTCTATAAGGATGGTAAAAAATTACTTTTAAATACCATTTTTGGTGTAGTGAATATACAAAGTAATTACAAAATTTATAATATATCAACCTATTTTGGCTATGCATTTATTCCCTAATATCTTTCCCAGGTTATGTCAAACATCTTCTCTAACCTCTAACCTCATATTTATTATCCCCAAGCATGCATCTCATTATATTTTCTTTTTTTTCTATTGAATATTCCTCTTCCTCTTATCTTGTTGGTTCCTCTTCTTCTTCCCTTCCTTATATTCTTTCTATATTCCTCTTATTTTTCTTTTTCTTTTGTAAAATTTGTTTTTATTAATACATAACTATGACAATTATAAATAGATGTGACTTCCTTACCAATAACTACTTTTGTGTGTGGATGTTCATGCATCATAATCAATAGGTTAGATAAAATATTTTATGAGCTCCAACTCATTAAAATTAATTACTTTAACACCACCTTTTCTATCTCATACTTACCTTCATTTGAGAATAAAATATCCTTCGTAAAATACACTCAAGATTCATTTTACCTAGTCCTACTCCATCACATCCATCCATCATCCACAATCACATCAACACCCACAATAATCCATCATACTCCATAATAAACCTTTCTAAATTTGCAAACATCCCTCATCATCCCATATCAATCTAAGGCTTTAGGGATTAACCACTTTGCTCAATTGGATACATCTCTACCTCCACCATTCAGTGTCTTGTAGAGAGATCTAGATATCCATGGGATATCCTCATAGCATATGCCACTTCCCCCACCTGAGCCATAGGTCATCCCTATAACCTTCACTTCTACACCTGCATCATCCACATCCATACCCATCAAGTTTTAGTCCACCATATCAATCCAAGTATTAGTGAGCAGATAGTTTAGAATGTTGCAATCACCCCACATAGCATTAATATTTTTATAGACTATGGTTGTATATGTGATCCATATTTAGCTATAGGTATGATATATAATATGGATTCAACTCCAATTAGAATTTATTTTGTGTATGTAGGAGTTGATTCTTCATTTGATCAACCTTTTCCTAATGAATCCCAATGATAATTTAATGCCATCATTGATTATCTATCCAATATTGAATTTACAATATGATATTTTTTATGGGTTAACTAGTAGGGATATGGTTTAGGATGACATAAATAGGGTAATTATGATATCTTTGAACCTCATTGTCAAGAGGTGCATGATTACTCTAGCTTAATATAGAAGCCAATGTCCTTTACAACATTATTCAAGGAAATATGTTACCAACTAACCATATATCTTGAAGAGAATAGTGAAGGTAGTTAGGATAGCAAAAATAGTGAGGAAATTTAGAAATGTGATCATAATTTGCCATGATTGACTCCATTTTTTATGATGACTCTAAGGAAGACTTTGATGAGGAATTTTACATATTCTTAATTGTCTCTAATAACTTTGAAGAAGAGTCAACCCCCATTGTACCCATCACTAATGAAGATGATTTTTACCTTCACATATTTCCCATACCATAGCCTATCTTCCATTCGATCCCCTCTCTTGAGTAACCTGATGCACCAATCAATCCACCACCTCCACATTGCCCTACCTAAATTATTTTCATTTCATTTAAAAAACAAAACAAAATAAAATAACAAAACAAACAAATAAATTTTAGCTTAATTATTCAAATTGCATTATGTGCATCCATTCGTACATTCATAAATCACATATATTCCATTTTAATTTCTTTCACATTATATTTATGCATTCCTATCATCTTGTATTTATTAATGTTGTTTGTCGTATTGATTATCATTTAGTTAGTTTGGATAATTGTTAGTCCATTAACTCTTGTTGCATTAATCAAGGGCACCTATTGGTTTTATTCCATCATCCATAGTCATGTAAAAAAAGAGAGATAAAATGATGTACAAAAAATTGCAATAATGCCATGACACCTTATCTCTTTCATAGTCTCTGGTTTGAGAAATATCTAGGGGTTTTCATTCTCTAAGCCACTCCTAGTGTGTTAAGAAACCTCCATTTAATATCAAATAGTCCTTAGGTACTATAGGTTATTCCTATCTAAATCAAGTTTCCTCTTGGACCATGCATATAATCACACATTAATCACATGATGATTCTTTTGAATGACAAATTCATTTGTAACTATTGTCATAGAATGAACATTTTTACCTTATCATACTATCATGTGCATGGTCTAAAAGGCTAATAATTGACATAAGTACAAGCTCTCTCTCAAAACAAACTTTCCTTGCTCCTCTATAAAATGAGCAAGACCCCAACAAGCAATAAAATCCCATTGATATTTTCCAAAACAAGTAAAATCCCCTCCCTAAAAAAACCCTTTGTTCTAGTCAAAAATGACCAGAAAGTCCTCAAAAGAAATAAAACCACTTGCCCCTCCTTAGAAAGAGCAAAAAATTCCCCCTCCCCCCACAAAAAAATAGCGCAAAGAGTTTAAATCCATGGAGTTCTTAGTTTTTGATAACCATGGGGTGATATCCATCACCAAAAAATGGCTATAGATCCTATAATAGTAGTGGAGTAAGCTTATGCATGGTAACACATTAGCAACCTTATCTTATACAAACTTATGTATACATACAAATGAGCTAGCTTATTTGGCTATATTACAATTGATTAGTCTACCCATGCTCATGATTGACAATGAACATTCAAAGCACACATAGTTGGTCCTTGAGATATTTGACTCCACTAGGATACCCTTAGTATCTCTTGGATTTGTGAGATTAATAGATGAGTTTATTTGAGATCACTAGGATGTTTGAGTCTTTGGAAAACAACTCTAGATCCTTTATTCCTAAGGTAAATAAATTTATATGTGAGATTTTATTCTATATCACCATGACATTATTATATATGTATTATATTCCACTTCATATTGCAACATTAGTATGTTGGTGCCCCTAATTAAGAAATAAATACAAATTTTGGTAAGCAACAATCCATAATATTCTCAAATGATAGTCAATTAAGCATCAATTATTATCATCTAATATGCAGTTCATCTATATTCTACTCATTCCATCACTTGTTTAACCACAATATTTTAATTTAGCACCATTTGCCTTGTTATATTCCATAATCCATGGTGAGTTTTTAAGGTCATGCCCTTTACCGCACTCTAAAAGAACAATAACAAAATAAATAAAAACACATAAAAATAGAAATAAAACATCTAAGCTAGAATAAGGTTGCATGGGAACTTACCTCTCCTACACGTCCTCCTGCATCAACCCCTCATACTCTAGCTATCACACCCACATCCTCCATCGTTCCTCTTCACTCTTCTCCTCTCTCAATTTTAAGAATGAAGCAAAAATGATCCCCCAAGCCTATTTATAACCAAAAAAATCACTCCCAAACATAGCTCTACATTTGGAGGGTGCTTCCAAACATAGATTTGTGTTTGGTAGGTGTATCCAAATGCAGCCCTACATTTTTAAAATCTTAAATGTAGCCTTGCATTTGTAAAAGCTCAAATGAATCCATGTGTTTGTAAAAACTCAAATGCAGCCCTATGTTTGACCCCAAAAGGATTTAAAAGGCTTAAAAATACTTCAAAATAGCCCCAAAATGATCCAAAACATCTCAAAAGGATGTAAAACTTCACAAAATGACCCAAATAACTGATCCATACATCCAACACATCATACCATTTTATATTTTTCTAAATTAGATCAATTTGGTAACTCAATTTTAGAATACAAAAGTGTTCAAAAAAATTTACTCAAGGCTATCATCAAGTCCTCTTCATTGGGTCATAAAAAGTGGAAATCTCTCACAAATTGCAAATTGGTATGTACCATGCCACTATATGGGTTTGACATATGATGACTATACTCAATATGTCAAATTTACTTCCACCTCTAAACGATTTTAGTATCACATGCATATCCACATTGGTTGGTCCATCTACCACATTGCAAGTGCTCTTCATTCTAGAAAAGGTAAAGTTACAATAAGGTATATCTACCCAAAAATTGGAGCGATCAACTAGATCTTTATTTTTAATATTTACATCCATAAAATTGCATTTCTCCACCATCCAAATTTCTTAATCAGCTTGTGGGTTTCATCTATTTCATATTTCACCTATTTGTTGCTTAAGGGGGTAAGCCAAAATAAAAAATTTCTAAAAGTTATTTAGTCCTCACATTGATACAATAAAATCAATTCCTCCATCCAATAAACTAGATGTCTCTTATTTTTGCATCACATTGTATTCTATGCAATGTGGTAAAAAAAGAGGTATCTATATACACCAAACCCTAAAAAAACCACAAAACTCACCCAAATTGCATAACCTAACTCCTACATAATAAAATAATATACCTAAGGTCTAACTTAGGTGCATTTTATCACACATTAATCTATTCTTGAGATTTTATAAAATTTTGAAAATATCCCTAGTATTCCTTGTCTCTCCACTTGACAAGTGTCCTAACCACCACTACCATTCCTATTGATACATTTTACACACCTCACTCCACTCTCACCTATTCATACGCCACCACTCCACCTAAGTGAAAAAATCTAAGTGACTGAATCTAACTACCTAGGATAGGTGGCTACCCAACCTTTACCACTTGGTTACCCTAGCTTGCCACCTATCATCACCCCACTTAGAAAGTCATCAAATAAACTATTCAAATTCTATGGAAAAATTATCCCTCCAAATAGAGATATTATCCTTGCTTAACCCTAGATTAGCTAATAAGTCTACACTTGTGTTACCTTCTCTAAAGGTGTACTTTGAATTCCCTCCAAATTATGACATAATATTTAGGATTTCTTAATTAGATATATCATGTTCCAAGTATGATTTTTATCATTGAAAAATACCTTAGACATATTTAAGGAGTCCCCTTCAATAATATTTTTTACAATTCAAATATTTCATTAATGCAGTGCCTTGATACAATGTCCTAGATTTAGAAAAATAACAAGTTTGTGGACCCAAGTTTTTTGCAAAGGCAAGAAGAATATCTCCATTGTGATTCCTAAAAAGGTCACGTATCCCCATTGGTCCTATATTACCTTTTGATGCTTCATAAAAATTAAATTTAATCTAATATCGAGGTAAAGTTTACCATTTAGTAGAGGTTGTGATATCTAGAATATATATCATTCTAGCATTGATTGAAAAACCTAAATTTCTCAAAATAACAATATCTGCTACCCCTCAATGATTGAAAATTGAAGCTTGATTCCCCACATTTTCAAAAATTATTGTTAACACTCTAAGCCATAGTGATTTAGCTTTTCTCTCCATGCTTTTGAGAATTCTTCTATTTCTTTCCTTCCAAATGCCTGAAAGGGTATGTGGGAGGTTGAAGGAACAAAAGGAGCATAATATAGGGTTTACAAATGGATAGTAACATCCTGTAACAATCCATGAAAATCCCCAAAAAATTAATAGGATATAAAATACTTCCCTCAAAAAAGGGCATTGTAAAAGCAAGTGACTGGTGGATTCATTAGAATTTTTATATAGGGAAGACCAATTTGTAATTATCATACGTCTTCTTTGTTAATTATCCACCATGATAATTTTATCTTGAGATGTCAACCAAAGGTAAAATTCCACTTTTGGTGTAAAAATTTTAACCCAAATTTTCTTAGAAATAGGGACTTCGTCCACAACATCAGAAGCAATCTTATAGGCTGACTTAACAAACAATAATACATCACTTTCATTTTTTAAAATTAAGTTTTATTCCTCTTCCATGTTATTTATAAATTATAACTTTAATAAGTATTCAATGAGGCTAAAACTTCTTTGTTCTAACAAATTCAAATTTTACATTCTAAGTGATTTTAAAATTTTAACCCCCTATTGAATTTACATATAATCAACCACCTTAGTACCAAACGTAGTAGTGGTTATAGGTTCAACTTTAGCTAATTATTGGGAGGTTATTAGAGGTTGATCCTAGATCCAAGTATCCTTCCAAAAATAAATTGTATTCCTACTACCTAGAATTCATCTATGCCCTCTATATACGATGTTTTTTATATTCAAAATACTGAGCTAAAATATCGATCTTGAGGTCTATGAAGGATCATTCAAGAAATTAAAGCTGGTAAAAACATATTTGAAGAACACAAGCTTATACTAATATGGGGGTGAATAGTATAAAAGCACTTTTTACTTTTCTTCCCAAATCAATATTATGTAGCATATAGATAGCAACATCAATAGCAGTAATCAAAGCAATGCACAAAACACCACACACAATAGAGACACCACAATTTACATGGTTCAACTAATGTGGGCTACTCCACGAAAAAAAATATTTCACTAATATTTCCTTAATCAATATCTTGGGAATCCTTCCTAATTAAAATGTTTATGGACCTCTGTGCAAAGGAGATGTATCCCCCCTGAATATGGTTTGAGGGTATCTATCCACAGGACAACTCCTTCTACTGTGCTCTAGTTGGTGATCCTCTAGAAAACTACTGCCTCCACTACACTGGTTTATGGACCTCTCTCCACTGAAGACTCTTATCCTCATTCAGAATACCTATCCTCACTACCTTGGCTAATGGATATATATCCACTGGAGACTACTATTCTATACAATCTGTTACCTCCAAAGATTTATCTCAATACACTAAATATAGTCCCATTAGTGTAGCACAACTCTGCTCAATAAGCTCACTCAAATCTACACTAAACATAGTCTAGTCGGTCTTGCACAAATCTACTCAATAAGATCACAAACATTTTTACTAAACACAGTCCAATCGGTCTAGCATAAATTTGTTCAACAAGCTCACTCAAATTTGCACTAAAGACAATCCAGTGGGTCTAGCACAACTCTACTCATTAAGCTCACTCAAATATCCACTAAACACAATCCAGTTGGTCTAGCATAAATTTGCTCAACAAGCTCACTCAAATATTCACTAAACATAGTCTAGTCGGTCTAGCATAACTCTGTTCAATAAGCTCACTCAAGTCTGCACTAAACATAGTCCATTTGGTATAGCACAAATCTACTCAACAAGCTCACTTAAATCTACACTAAACACAGTCCAGTTGGTCTAGCACAAATCTACTTAACAAGCTCAATAAAATCTGAGCTAAACACAATCCAGTCGGTCTAGTACAACTCTACTCAATACGCTCACTCAAATCTACACTAAACACAATCCAATTGGTCTAGCAAAAATCTTCCCAACAAACTCACTTAAATCTGCACTAAACATAGTCTAGTTTTTCTAGTACAATTCTACTCAACAAGCTCACTCAAATATGCACTAAACATAGTCCAATCGGTCTAGCGCAAATCTACTTAACAAATCCACATAGAGCTTATCCAATATCATAGAACCATAAAGAGAATTTTTAGAGACTCAATATATTCTATACTCAAATCTCAATCACTTTCTTAACTCAAATCAATCTCATAGAATCATAAAGAGAATTATTAAAGACTCAATATGTTCTATATTTGAAGTGCAATCACTGTCTCAACTCAAATCAATATCATATAAGCATAAAGAGAATTGTTAGAGACTCAATATGTTCTATACTGAAACCTTAATCACTTTCTCAACTCAAATCAGAATATAGAATAATTTGTTTTATGGAACTTTAAAAATCACTTCATACAACCAATTGACTAGGCTCAATCAACTCTACTCAACCAATTTCTCAAGAACCAACCCTTGATCACAAACCCTAGTCCAAGTATGTAAACACCAACTCAAATGTTTCTAATAATTCTCAACAACTAATCTCACATAATAATGATACTTATGTTCTTTCCAAAACCCTAGTTCAAGTTCTTTGCACAACAACTCACTTCAACAACAATGCTCATAAATCAATAATCACATAACAATGATACTCATGTTCTTTTGAAAACCCTAAATCAAGTTCTTTGCACAATCCAATGTCTTCAAAAACAATGGTTATAAAACAGGTTTTTAATCACAACTCTTAATTCTAGAAAACCTTAGAGCATTAACTCAAATACTTTTTAAAAGGAAATCCTAATCAAATCCTTTTCACTCCATACTTTATTTTCTAGTAAGCCAATCAAACAACTCAACCAAAGAAGAATTTGACCATACCTTTTTTCTTGAAAAGGAGTTGATCTCACAAATATGCCACACTCACAAATTTCTCTTTGGAAATATTAATAAGGGTTAGAAGTCTTCATTAAAAACACAATGCAAAATCCTGGAAAAGCTAGTGTGGGAGGAATTGGTAGACTTTTAGATGGCTTTGTGGTTTTTACTTTTGCTGAGAATTTGGGTATTCTTTCCAATAACCTTGTTGAGGGGTATGGTATCCTCAGAGTCCTTCAGGAGGCTACTAAGGTTCGTTGGGAAAATGTGTTAGTTGAGTCTGAATCTCAACTTATGATTAATATCTTGAAGAATCCTTCTAATAATCATAAGGTGGATTGGAGAATAAAAAAAATTATTGAGAAGATTCAGTTAATCCAGATGGAATTTTTGAAAGTTGATTACAATCATGTGGTCAGATATCAAAACAAGAGTGTTGATGATTTAGCTAATTGGGCTTTGGACAAAGATGATCTTACTTGTTATGGCCACCCTCCTATATGGTGGGCTTCTCAAATTAGGGAAGCTCTTATTTCTATCATTTCTTTGGATGGCTCCTATTCTGAAGGTACCTAGTTTCTTTTTTTTTTTTTTTGCTTTTCTTTGGTTCATTTAGTTTTTTTTAGTTGCCTAGCTCATTCTATTCTTTATTTTGTTTCCTCTATTGATTCTTGCTTTAATAGTATTTTGATCTAGATAGGTCTTTGTTTTGTTCATTTTTTTATTTCTTTTTTCTTTTTTGCTTTTTTTTGTTTAGTTTTTTTAAGGTGGGTGGGTTTTTTTATTTTGTTTAGTTTTTTTGTTCTTTGTGTTCTTTGTTGTTGTTTTTGTTTTTTTGTTTTTTTTTAATGTTTTTTGTTATTGTTCTTGTGTTTTTTTCGCTCTCGTTCTTAGGTTTCTCTTTGTTTGTGATATTTTGTGCTTTTATGTGTGAGTGTTTTCTATGTTTTTTGTTTTTGTTTATTGTTTGTTGTTGGTTGTTTTTTATTTTAATTTTTTAATTTTTTAGGTTTTGGTTGTGTTTATTTTTCATGTTTTTTTTGGGTTATATCTTTGTAGTGTTTTGTTGTTTTTGTCTTGTTTGTGTTTTATTATGTGGTTCTTGTGTTTTTCTATGTGGTTTGTGTTGTGGTTTATTTTATCTTATTGTGCATGTTTGGTTGTGCTTTTGTTTTTGACACACTCAAGGAGCTTGTTTTTTATTTTATTTTATTATTTTTGTTGTTATTTACTTATTTTTAAATTGGTTTTGTGTGTTTGTGTGCTCCTTGAGTATGTTAAAGGTGGTAGGCCAGGTCCGAGTCCTGGGTGTTTTTGGTGGAATGGATACCCCTGCCTCCTTGGGTCTTACCTGAAAGTGGCATCCCTTTTGCGATGTTTTCCACAAAAAAAAAAAAAAAACACAATGCAAATTATGACTAAAATACACATTATTATTCCAAATAAAAAAATTAACATTCACCATAATATTCTTTAATAGAAAAACCCTTATTAAAATGAAAGCAATGTTCAATAGTCCTAATCCTCCAATATATCACTATATTAATTAAGAATTTACAAATACCTCCTTATAAATCCTAATAAAAAATCTCATATAACATCACTTTTTTAATAATTAACCCCTCTAACAATTAATTCCACTCATAAATCTTATACCTCCAACATATGCTAATAAAAATAAAAATTAAACACCCTTATATCTCCAACGTAGGTGGATAATTAAAAATTTAACCAAAAATATTTATCTCACCTTCGGAGGAAATCAAACCCTCAAACTTGCCCATAATGTGTGCCTTAGCCATGTCCAAAGTCGCCACATGAACCACATGCTCATTTTCAATTAACGAAGCACCACCATGTGCTTCAACTCTCAAATCCTTCTTCCCATGGCAAATGATGTGTGCCTTGGGTGCCTTAACCAACATGACCTCCAATGCACCTACCATATTTCGAACATAGGCCCTCGTAAGAACAAATATTTTTGTGCTTTCCAACTCACCACTAGGCCACACTGTCCTATTTGCCTTTGAAAATTAATGCTTCCTTCCTAAAACACTTTGTTGTCCACAAAATTCACAATTCTCATGAGCTCTTATTATTTTTCACATGCCAATTAAAATTCAAGCAAGGATAATGTTTTAGAATTTGGGCAATGTATTTATATTACTTCATCCATACCTTTGGAGACTTTGGTGCTTCCTCGATTTTCTTCCACGACATCGGCAAAGGTTTTAAAGGTGCTTAGAATACCTTTTCTTCCAAACCCAACCTTTGGGTTTATGAAATATAATTAAACTATATAAAACCCACTTTGATTTATAACATACTATAATGAAAATTATAAATATTTTATTTGGGGTTTTTGCCATATCACTTTAATATTATTGTTAGAGTTAATGTAATGTGCACTATGCCAGTTTGACACTTGTCAGTTTCATTGACAAGTGTCATGTTCATCATATAGGCCTCCTGCCTATATATGTAACACATTTTGTATCAATAAAAAATCCCATTAGTTTTCCCTCCTAACATTTGGTATCAGAGCAGGCTTTCCCTGCCCTGTGAAACCCTTGAGGGGGGATTTCCCTCATGGAAATCCTCCCTCCCCCTCATCCTTTTCCCATTTTTCATCTTTTCATTTTCCTGAAATCTAAAAGATATGTGGTGGTCTTTGATGCGGGCAGCTCAAATAGCAGGGTTAAATTTTGAGCAGAGACGCAGCAGAGCTGTAGGAGTGAGCGATGATGGCCAGCGAGCAGCGGTGGTGGTGTTTTTTTTTCAACCGTAGTAGATTTCGGATATGGCATGATCATCGGCGGTGAATCGAAGTCCCTATGTGGCAACTAGATAAAATGCCCAGATCTGCTATTTTTTTCAAGACGTGCCCATCGTGATGAAAATATTCTCGCGGTTTGGCTTATGCTGTTGAGCCCTCGGGAATGGAGATCCGATTGGGGGATGTAGCCGCTGTCGCGCGACACAACTCATAACCCTAGAATCTGAAGATGTGGGCCAAGAGGATGGGCTTTCAGAGCAATTTTTTTGGCTAGACTGGCAGCACTTTGAGCAACATGGAGGGCGGTAATGACAGCAGGGCTTTTTCTATCCGACCATTGCCAGGAAAAATGTGCATGTTGTGACTATTGACAGTTATGAATACATGTCAGAGAATGACGCTCGGCGATAACAGCGAGGGACACGTCATACAAATCGATGCAACAAGTCGTGGCTTCGCTATAGTACATTGAATCATGACAACAAATGATGATGAATAGAGAACGAGTGAGTTTTGGCAGAGAACAAGGAAATCATGCAGCAGTGAGAGAAATTTATGACATTCGACAAGAAAATGGCGCGGGCGAACAAAACCTATATCAGTGGTCGTAAAACTTGCTCTATGTTTTCCCATGCAATGGCAGCCACCTGGAGCTATGAGCCACTTTGATTGCCACCTAGAGGACCAGTCTCACCTGATAGAATGAAGCCATCTTGACAAGCTCACAAAGAGGACTATTTATTAAATGGGTCTAAATATATTCCTTTTAAAATCATGGAGTAGAGGGATAATTATCTATATGATTAAAAAGGTCAACAACATATTTTTAGTGGAGATGGACCACTATTAATTGTAAGGGGGAACTTTATTTTCCACATCGTGAGAAAATGGCCGACATCTTTTTGGCCTATGTAATTCTTTTTGGCCTATGTAATTCCCCTGCGAGGGAAAAATTGATGTTGTTTTTCATTATGATGAAGGCCCCTTTGATGGTGGAATATAGGGGTATTTATAGTCGTTGGAAACGTTTTTCCATGACGGACACAATGGTGGTGTCAAATTGTAATTTTGAGGCTGTTTCAGTTTAGTTTTTTTAGCCTCAAATTTTTTCTCCCTTGGAGTGCACTCTCGGTTGTACCCGACACTCCCAAGGTAATTTTATATGTGATCCTTGTACCTAGTGATATTTTCTATACACTTGGCGAATGCAGTGGCTGGTTACCCATGCATTTCGGTGGGATGACATGGTCACCATAAGGACACTTATACTAGGGACTACAAAAAAAGACACCCTAGAATCTATCCGAGGTTGTTTCTGGATCTACTTCTGAAGACTACAGACGAAGACACTTCAGAAGATTCTCTTCTTTTCTTCTTCTCTCCTCCTATTTTTGATCTATGGCTCATTTTATTGTATTGAGTGCATTTTTGACAAAGACCGACACTCTTATATGGCTCATTTTTCCTTTCATTAGGTGCATTTTCGACAGAGACCGACACCTTCTAGATTGAGTTCACCATGAGGAGGGATTTCATACTCATGGTGAATCTAGTCAGTGACCTACAAGAGGCAACATCCTCTGAGGATGACCTACAAAGGAAAAAGACCTAGAAGTGGCTGACCCTG
Organism: Wollemia nobilis; assembly: GCA_028583015.1. Lineage (NCBI taxonomy): Eukaryota > Viridiplantae > Streptophyta > Pinopsida > Araucariales > Araucariaceae > Wollemia > Wollemia nobilis. The sequence continues at coordinate 3,209,683 of JAQPPZ010001237.1, forward strand.
AGGCACCCATGATGACCCTGAGGCACTTAGACGGCTGACCCAGTGGCAACAGACCCATGGAAGTGGCTGACCCTAAGGCAATAGACCGAGATGTATACACAGTGAATCTAGCATTATTCATAGTTGGAGAGCCAAGCGCAAAGAGCACAAGCCTAGACCAAAAAAAAAGAGGATGATAGGTTACTTTTAGAGAAGTCAACATTAAGGGGGAATGTTACCTAATGTTGACTTGTTTTTTCCTTTAGTTAGGATAGTGCACATTAAGGGGGAATGTTAGAGTTAATGTAATGTGCACTATGCCAGTTTGACACTTGTCAGTTTCATTGACAAGTGTCATGTTCATCATATAGGCCTCCTGCCTATATATGTAACACATTTTGTATCAATAAAAAATCCCATTAGTTTTCCCTCCTAACAATTATAATAAAAATTATTATAATATTATATCCTTTTGATGCCTTAGATAAATTGCTTCCTTGGGTGTAAAATATAGATATTTAAATCCATCATGAATTTCATTAAACTTCCACTTGCACTTAAGATGAGCTATCACCTAACACATTGATATCAATGACAACTAATTTTTGACATCGATAATAACTGCTTAAAATATCCAACAATCTCCTCCTTTTTCATCGATGGAAACCTAAATTATTTTTACTAAAATCTTGAGTTCTTATTCTGTGTTTCTCCCCCTAGGACGTTACTCCCCCTTGCTCAATGCTCTCTCAAATATCAAATCTCTCCCCATTACACAAATTTCTCCCTCTTTGATATCAATGGAATAGGGTCACCTTTGGGGTTCGAGGCTAAGAATGAGTGTCTTAGCTTAGCCCTTCCCCCACCTCCTTTTGATATGGTTAATTCTAGGGTGGGAGTATTTCTATTCCTAAAAGGCATTGTTCTTTGCCTTTATCTTCTTCCTTTATTTTCTAAATTTTCTAATTCCTCTGACTATTTGTATCCGTATCATCATTCCTGTTCCTATTATTGTTCCTATTCCTGTTCATGTTCCTATTCACATCCATATTCTTGTTCCTATTCTTGTTCCTATTCATATCCATTTTCCTATTCCTATTCTTGTTCTTGTTCATGTTCATATTCTTTTTCTTGTTCATACCTATTTCTATAATGTCTTCTCTACACCACTTTGTTGTGTGACCATTATTATTTCACTTATAACACTTAATGATATTATTACTTAGAGGTGCAAATTTCTTAAGATTTCTCCTAGTGAGGCCATATCCTCTTTTGTCATGAACCCTACAATTCATTTTCTTGTGACCAAACTGATTACACGAGTAGCAATACCCATGGAAAAGTTGTCCATTCCCATATTATTGTATTTCATGTGTCTTGCACTAAGAAGCCATGTGCCTAAACCTGTGACATGAAAAACATATTCTATTGAAGCTTCCTTGTCTTGACCTCATTGGTCTCTTAGTCTCTCTTGAATTGTTCAAATTGTTGTTCCATTTGTATCTTCTTTGTGCATTGTTCCTATATTTGTTGAACCCTTTATTGTCCAACCCATCCTATGATGTCTCATTTCCTTTTACACTATCTTATTCTAAAGTATCTTCATCTGAAGTTTCTTCTCCTCCAAAACTTGAAGTTGACTCTCCTTCCCATTTATTTTGATCCTTTTCAAATCCAAGACATGTTTTCTTTGATGTAGTCTTTTGTGTCTTGATGAACTTATCCAAGTTATTTGAGCTATTTTTAAATCCTTTCATCTTGATCTTGGAGTCCTCTAAGTCTTATTTTAGTAGTGCCACTTCTTGTTCTAACTTCTCACATTCCAATATATTGGCTTCTAACTTATCTTTTAACTTATTTGCCTTATCCTTTGATTTTTCTAAATCCTCTATAAGCAATCTTCTCTCTTCATCACATTCTTGAAATCGAATTTCAACTTTAGAGTGTTGCTTCCTTACCTTATTTACGGTGTCAAGGGTATAGATAAGTTCTCCCTTGAGATCATAACCATTCTCTTTTGAATAATCCTCTATTTGTTTGCCTTTGTCCACATCATTATTCTCTTTTGGCTTGTCTTCTATAGGATCACTTTCATCTTCTTCTTCTAATGCCATTAGAAGATTTTCATCTGGTCCTTCAAGTGCATTCTCATACTCATCATCACTAAAACTATAACCATCCCTTGTACAATCATCTTCAAGATGTCCAAAGTTACCACATCTAAAACACTTGAGAATAACTGGAGTCTTTTTCTTAATTGGTTCTTTTTCTTCAATCATAAATAAGACTTCATATCTATCATTGTTTGAAAAACTAGCATCACTATCATTTGAGTACTTACTTGCATTATCCGCATAGTAGCTCCTCTTTTGTCTTTGAAAGAACTTATTTCCTTGTCTGCTTTGTCCATCCTTACTTTTATTTTGGTGCCTATATCTTTCTGATTCTCTATACTTGTGATCTTATTTTTCTTCACCATTGTTGTTCTTTGGTTCTTTACATTCTATTGTCAAATATCTAAACTTTCCACAATTAAAACACTTAACAGATCTTAGATCTATGGGTCTTCTGGAACCTTTATCTCTTCTACCATAATTAGCTTCTTCATCATTGGATGAATCGCTGCTTGATTCTAACTTCTTACCCTTTGTTTCCTTGATTGCTTTGAATGTTTATTCCTTCTGGGGAGTAGGATATTTTGTTCTTATCTCAAAATTGTGCTTTCTCATTTCTTTAACTCTCCCCACCTTCCTTATCTGTAGGAGGATTGACTATTGGATCATATCCAAATTCCACTGCATCCCAAAATTTATTTCCAAGTGACATTAGGTGTATCCTCATCATCATACTCCAATACATATAGTCACTTCCATCAAATACTGGTGTTGATTTATTTGAGGATACATCCTTAGGATCCATTATGTTCTTGTTAGATTTTCCTTCAAGTTTTTAAACTCTTATGAAGGCACCCACTCTTATACCAATTGAAGAACACAAGCTTATACTCAAAGGGGGGTGAACAGTATAAGAGCACTTTTTACTTTTCTTTCCAAATAAATATTATACAGTGTATAGATAGAAATATTAATAGCAATAATCAAAGTAATGCATATAATCACCACACACAATAGAGATACCAATTTAATGTGGTTCACCCAAAGTGGGATACCTCCACAGAGAAAATATTTCACTAGAATTTTTTTTATCAATCTCTTGGTAATCCTTCCCAATTACAATATTTATGGACCTCTGTCCAAAGGAGATGTTGATCCCCTAAATCTATTTCATGGATCTCTATCCATAGGAGAACTCTTTCTCCTTTGCTTTTCTGGTGATCCTCTAAAAGACTAATGCCTCCACTACACTGCCTTGTGGATATATCTCCACTGAAGACTATTGTCCCCATTAAGAAGACTTGTCCTCACTACCCTAGTTGATGGATCTCTATCCACTGAAGACTATTGTCATCTCTACTCTATTGACTCCAAAACATCATCTCAATTCTGAACTAAACATAGTCCAGTTAGTCTAGCACAAATTTGCTCAATAAGCTCACTCAAATATGTACAAAACATAGTCCAATCGATCTAGCACAAATCTTCTCAACAAGCTCACTCAAATCTACACTAAGCACATTCCAGTTGGTCTAGCATAAATATGCTCAACAAGATCACTCAAATATGCACTAAACACAATCCAATTGATCTAGCACAAATCTACTCAACAAGCTCACTCAAATCTACACTAAACATAGTCTAGTCAATCTAGCACAAATCTGCTCAACAAGCTCACTCAAATCTACACTAAATCTAGTCTCAAATCACTTACCTCAAATCTGCTTAACAAGTCCACACAAAACTTTTCCAATCTCATAGAAGCATAAAGAGAATTGTTAGAGACTCAATATGTTCTATACTCAAAGCTTCAATCACTTTCTCAACTCAAATCAATCTCATTGAAGCATAAAGAGAATTGTTAGAGACTCAATATGTTCCATACTTAAATCTCAATCACTTTCACAACTCAAATCTATCTCATAGAAGCATAAAGAGAATTGTTAGAGACTCAATATTTTCTACACTCAAAGCTCAATATCTTTCTCAACTCAAATCAGAATATAGAATATTTTATTTTATGGAACTTGAACAATCACTTCATACATCCACTTGACTAGGCTCAATCAACTCTACTCAACCAATTTCTCAAGAACCAACCCTTGCTCACAAAACCTAGTCCAAGTATGTAAACACCAACTCAAAATATTTCCAACAATGCTCAACAACAAATCTCACATAACAATGATACTCATGTTCTTTCCAAAATCCTAGTTCAAGTTCTTTGCTCAAAAACTCACTTCAACAACAAATAATAAACACAAAAACAAGAACCAATCAAAACAACCACACAAAACTCAACAACAATGCTTATAAAACAAGGTTTTAATCACAACTCTTAATTCTAGAAAACCTTTAAGCATTAACTCAAACACTTTCGAAAGGAAACCCTAATCAAATCCTTTTCACTCCAAACTTTATTTTCTAGTAATCCAATCAATCAACTCAACCAAAGAATAATTTTCCCATACCTTTTTGCTTGCCAAAGAGTTTATCTCATAAATCTGCCACACTCATAATTACTTCTTTGCCAATCTCAATAAGGGTTAGGAGACTTCAATAAAACACAATACAAAATATGACTAAAATACACCTTATCACTCCAACTTAAAAATAGTATTCACCATAATATTCTTTAATAGAAAAACCCTTATTAAAATGAAATCAATGCTCAATAGTCTTAATCCTCCAATATATCACTATATTAATTAAGACTTTACAAAGACCTCCTTATCACTCCTAATAAAAAATCTCAAATAACATCACTTATTTAATAATTAACTCCTCTAACAATTAATTCCACTCATAAACCTTATACCTCCAACATATGCTAATAACAATAAAAATTAAACACCCTTATATCTCCAACATAGGTGGATAATTAAAAATTTAACCAAAAATATTTACCTCACCTTTGGAGGGAATCGAACCCTCAAACTTGCCCACAATGTGCACCTTAGACATAGCCAAAGTCATCACATGAGCCACGTGCTCATTTGAAATTAATGAAGCACCACCATGTGCTTCAACTCTCAACTCCTTCTTCCCTTGGAAAAATAATGTGCGCCTTGGGTGACTTAACCAACATGACCTCCAATGCACCCACCATGTTTCTAGTGTAGGCCCTCACATGAACAAATATTTTCTTGCTTCCCAACTCACCACTATGCCACGCTGTCCTATGTGCCTTTGAAAATTAATGCTTCCTTCCTAAAACACTTTGTTGTCCATGAAATTCGTAATTCTCACGAGCTCTTATTCTTTTTCACATGCCAATTAAAATTCTGAGCAAGGATAATATTTTAGACTTTGGGTAATGTATTTATATTGCTTCCTCCATACCTTGGGAGACGTCAACGCTTCCCCAATTTCCTTCCACGATGTCATCGAAGGTTTTAAAAGCCCTTCGAATACCTTTTCTTCTAAACCCAACCTTTGGGTTTATGAAATATAATTAAACTTTATAAAACCCACTTTTATTTATAAAATATTATAATGAAAATTGTAATTTTTTTGGGGGGTTTTCACCATATAACTTTAATATTATAATAACAATTATTATAATATTATATCCTTTTGATGCCTTGGATAAATTTCTTCCTTGGGTGTTAAATATAGATATTTAAACCCATCATGAATTTAATTAAACTTCCATTTGCATTTAAGCTGAGCTATCACCTGACACCTTGACATCAATGACAACTAATTTTGGACATCAATGACAACTGCTCAAAATGTCCAACAATATTTAGCCAATACAATATTCACCCAACCAATATTTTATTTCTTAACCAACTTCCATGCATAATTTACCATTAAAGCTTCATTCATCCACTTGACTCTTCTGAAAACTAGACCCCCAAATTTGATTTCTTTACAAATTTCTTCCCACAATATAAGATGAAATATTTTATTATTCTCCAAACCAGACCATAAGAAAAAATTCTAAAACTACTCAATCTTTTGAACTACTTTCATCAAGGCTTTAAAAGTAGAGAGGAAATAAAGTAGTATACTCTATAGAGTTATCTTAACTGATTGTGCCTTTTCATCCTAGCTAAGAAAAGCCCCTTTCTAGCTAATGAGATTTTTTTGAATCCTATATAATACTAGGTCCCTAAGATTTCCTTTCATTCTTTCACTGAACAAAGGCATACCTAAATAAGAAATGATATATTTGCAATCTCACAATCCAAATTTTTTGCAATTGATCATCTAACCTGTTGCTTTTCATAAAAGATGAAAATCTCTTTAACCTTTTTGACTTGGAGAATGGATGCCGCAAGGGACATAAGAGTAATATTTATGTGAGTATTATTTATTGTATTTTTGTTATTATGTCTACATTTTAATTTCAACAATAATTTGAATGAATGTGATTTTGAATTTTTTAGGTCCAATTAATTTTTGATTTTATGTTATGTTGTTTTATTAATTATAATTTATTTATAGGTTACATAGTCAAACCTCCCAAGTGATAATATATAAAAAGAATCCAAATAACTATGATGAGACTTAGGAGTAGTTATATGATCAAGGGGAATAAATAGACAAAAAAAATATTAGTATTTAAACAAGGTAGCCAAAATAGGTTTAGTTAGATATGGTCAACAAAGGGAATCGATTTACTTGTCTACTAAGGATAATGACTTTAAACATAACCATACACAAATTTAGACATAATAATAATTATTTAATTTATATATTTACTTGAATATATTCATTTATATACAATTTAGGCATTAGCACTATAAAATCTATTTTTTGTATTGTTTTGTGTAAGATACCAAATATAAAATACCGATGATCCTAAATTTTAAGAAATTATCCAAGATAATGGGTACAACCAATTCAACAAGATCATTAATGGACATAGCATATATACAATGGTGTCCATTTCCATCATTTTTAAAATTTAATATTGTATGATAATTACTAGTTTTAAATTTATTTTATTATTTCAATATGTTTTATTCAATATTGGTAATAGGGTATGATTTTAAATGAGAACATGAGTCATTGACAAAGGGGTAATACAAGTGATAAATACCCATAATTTTATCCATATATTGCATATTTCTATAGATATTCACCAGTCATTTTTTAACATATTGTACCTTACATACATTGCATATATTGCATATTTATTCAAAATAATAAATTTGTGTTTATATTAGCATTATTTTTATTTTGTGTGTGTGTCATCTAAAAAAATAAAATTGTTAGAATTTCCCAAAATAGACATGCATAGCATTACACAAAATATGAAGAAAGAGTAGAACTGATTGATTTATTCCAAGGATCAACTTTGTATAAATAGCAAAGTTGATCATTGAGAGCTGTTGGATTACAACAACTCATCAAACCTGATGAAGACACCATTGAGAGTTCACCTGACACATGGAGGAGTGGAAACTCAAGTGTGTCTATCCTAGTAGAACTTAAGAGAATATTCACTTATTCTAACACCCCCCTTAAGTGATACTAGGGGTGGTTTTTACAAATGAGTCCCGACAAGAAGGCCTGATGAGGTACTCATGTACAATGACTTCCTTTTTGAAGAGATGGTAAAAACCCTATGGGAAAAGCCATCAATAAAAAAGGAAATAAGGAAGAGGCTTGTCTTCGGATGGCGAAGATTGTCCTCTTAATACAAAAAGAACGATGAGTCCCGACAACATGGCCTGATGAGGTACTCATTTACATTATAGAGATGGTGAAAAAACCCCTTGGGGAAAAACCATCTATCACAAGAAAATATTTAATATAGAGGCATGTCTTCGGATGGTGAAGATTGTCCTCATACAATTATAGAGTCCCGACAACTTGGCCTGATTAGGTACTCATTTACAATTTATAGATGGTGAAAAAACCCCTTGGGAAAAAACCATCTGTCACAAAAAATATCCAAGATAGAGGCATGTCTTCGGATGGCGAATATTGTCCTCATAATATACATGTTGTTGGAGAGATGATAAAAAAAACCACAAGGGAAAAAACCATTCTCCAAAGAATATAATGAGAGGTGGAAGACCTCTGTGTCAATGCAGTTGTATTACTCCAAGTTTATCTCGCAACTGAAGGTAACGCAGAGAAGGAAATGACTTGGTGAAGATGTCTGCAATTTGATTCTCAGTTGGAATATAGTCCAAGTATATGTCCCCATTCTGAATGTGTTGTCGAATGAAGTGCATATGTATCTCAATGTGCTTGGTGCGCTGATGCTCAACTGGATTTCATGCAATGTGAATTGTGCTCTGATTGTCACACCAAAGAGTTATAGGTTTGTCATGGGACAAACCAAATTCCCTTAGAATTTGATGAAGCCAAAGAGCTTCTTGACTTGCTAAAACTGTTGCCCTGTATTCTACCTCTATAGATGATAAGGCTACTACTTGTTATTTTTTGCATAACCAGGCTATTGGTGAAGAACCAAGACAAAAGACATAGCCAGAAGTTGAACATCTATCTTCTACTGAACCTGCCCAATATGAATCTATGTAGCCAATGATATCCATGGATTTTCCCTTATATAAGAGCCCAAATTGAGTAGTTCCTTGCAAGTAGCGGAGGATTATTTTTGTTGCTTGCCAATGACTGAAGTGAGGTTGATGGGAGAATCTAGATATGAGGCCAACAACATATGAGATATCTGGATGAGTATGAGTAAGGTATAACAGACTCCCTACAAGCTGATGGTATAGAGTTGCATCACATAGAGGGGATGAGCAGGAAGTACTTAGATTTATGCCAGATTGAAAAGGTGTAGGAGAAGGTTTATAGTCTGACATTTTAAACCTCTGAAGAAGATCTAGAGTGTATTTTTGTTGACACAATGAAATACCTGCATTTGTTTGATTTATTTGGATCCCAAGGAAGTAATGAGCTAAACCTAGATCAACCATATCAAATTTTTTAGAGAGGGAGTCTTTTATAGTCTAAATGTGATCGAAGGTACTACTAGTGATTAGAATATCATCAACATATAAAACAAGAATGGTGATTTTTCCTTCATCTCTCCAAATGTAGACTATGTTATCAGACTCACAATGAGAAAAACCTGTGGAAAGAAGGAAGGAGTCCATATTTTCATACCAAGCTCTAGGAGCTTGTTTGAGACCATAGAGAGACTTGTTTAGCCTACAAACAAGAGAGGAGTCTTGAGTGAAACCAATAGGTTGTTCCATGTATATCTCTTCCTTTAAATCCCCATGTAAGAAAGCACTTTTTACATCCATTTGAAAGACATACCACTTTTGGGAAGCATCCAGAGCAAGAACCAGTCTTACAGAATCCATTTTAGCAACTGGAGCAAAGGTTTTGGCATAATCAATTCCTTCAATTTGAGAGAAACCTTTGGCTACTAGGTGAGCTTTGTGTTTGTCAATTTCTCCATTAGGACCATACTTTGTTCTGTAAATCCATTTACAATGAACTAATTTCCTTCCTTTAGGCAAGGGAACTAAATCCCAAGTTTTATTTTTTATTAAGGAAGAGAATTCATTTTCCATGGCATCATCCCATTCTTTAATACCAGTTGCTTCTTTGAAGGACTGAGGATCAGAGGAAATAGATTGATAGACAAGACCAGTGCCTATGGAGTTGGTTGATCTAGATGATGGAATATTTTGGATGTAAGGAGTAGCTTCTTTAACAATGGTGCGGGCCCATTTTGGCATAGAGGAAGGAGTAGAAGGAGTGGAAAGACATTGAGTTGGAGTTACAGGTTCCTCATATTGATTATCAATCTCTAAGTTAACCTCTAGAGTTGGTTCTTCATAATATTGAGGTTCTATTATAGGAGAAGGCTCAATGGAGGAAGAGGAGAGTTGAGGATATTTCTGAGGGAATGTTTCATCAAATTGTACATTCCTATGAAAAATACCTCATGAGTTGAGGGATCAAGGAGCCTGTATGCTTTCATTTCCTCACAATAACCAACAAATATGAGCTTTCTACTTTTCTTATCTAGAGCCTTCCTTTTCTTCTTTGGGATGTGCGCCCAAGTAGTACACCCAAAAATATTGAAGAAGGAAACATCTGGTTTTGAACCAGTCCATGCTTCTTCAGGAGTTAAATGATCAAGAGCTTTATGAGGTGTGCGGTTTTGAATATAATTGGCACAATTAATAGCTTCTGCCCAAAAACTTTTGGAAGATCTCTTGAATGGAGCATACAATTTGCCATTTCCTTTAATGTTCAGTTTTTCCTTTCTGCAATGCCATTTTGTTGAGGATTATGGGAGACAGAATGTTGATGAATGATGCCATGACTTGATAGAAATATGGAGAACTCATTACTACAGTATTCCCCCCATTATCTATGTGAATTTGCTTGATTTTGCAAGAGGCCTGATTTTCAACTAAGGCTTTGAAGACTTTAAAGTGGGATAGAACATCACTTTTATATTTTAGGAAGTAGACCCAAGTTCTTCTAGAAAAGTCATCAATAAAGGTTAGAGCATACTTTGCTCCTTTGAAAGAAGGTTCTGGAAAAGACATCAAGTCACTATGGATTAATTCTAGAGGGGATGAGGCTTTTAGAGAACTACTTGGGTGGAAAGGATCTTGATGTTGCTTTCCAAGGGCACATCCAGGACAAACTCCATCAATAGAAGAGACTTGGGGTAAACCTGTTACCATATCATGGGTGCTCAATTCCTTTAGGTAGTTGTAACTAAGATGACCAAACCTTTCATGCCAAATTTTACTTTCAAGATCTCCATGAGCCACAAAATAGGAGGCCCCTTCTAGATTTTTGAATCCTTTGAAGTGAAATAGGTGAGTGTTGTGATCAATAACTCCTTTGGCTATGAGAGAATGGGGATCTTGAAAGTCTCTTATCTCAACTCCTATTGGAGAGAAGAGAACTATTTTCCCCTTTCCAGAAGTACAAATATGATAGACAGAGAGGAGATTTGTGGCAATGTTTGGAACATAGAGAACATTATTTATAGAGCCACCATCAATGGTTATGTCCCCCTTTCCTTTGACTGGGATAAAGGAAGAGTCACCCACTTCTATGCTACATGTAGAACTTGAGGAGATAGAAGAGAATGACTCATCTGAAGCAGTCATGTGATGAGTAGCTCTAGAATCTAGGACCCAGTAATTAGAGGAAGAATTGGAGGTTTTCCCTTGAACATTTAGGGCTTTCCCTATTTGATTTTTATTGTCTATATTTTGATCCTTCATAGATGCCTCTAGTTGTTGTAATATTTTCCAGCATTTGTTTATAGAGTGACCATTCTTTTTGCAATGAGTACAAGTTATGGGATTCTTTTCCTTCTTTTTGAATTTTTCTTTAGAAGAGGTGGAGGCTACTAAGGCTTTTGAGGAAGAGGAAGAAGAAGAGATTTCATATCTTGCAAGTTTTGTTTCTTCCCTAGTTAGTCTATCACAAAACTCTTCTAAAGAGGGCATTTTAAAGGTTGCACCAAGAGCATATTTGGTAGATAGAAAGGTGGTAGAAAAGATTTGAAATACACCATTTAGTTTAGAAAGGATTAGATAAATGCATTCTTCTTCAGACTTAGTCTTCCCACTACCTTTGTATTGAGTGAGGACCTCTTTGAATTTGGTGAGGAAGTCAACAATATTGTTGAAGTCCTCAGGAGATAGAGTTGTTAATTCTGCTTCTAGTTGCATTGATCTAATTTGATCTACTTTCCCAAACAAGGTCTTTAGTTTCTCCCAACTTTCATAAGGAGTTTTACAATCTGTAATGTGAAACCACAAACTTTCACTTACATTAGAGCTTATAATTCCCATAGTTTCATACATTTTCCCTTTGTGAACAAATATTTCATATTCTTTTTCAAACTCAAGTTGTTTTTCTTCTAAAAGGTGAGTGAGCCCTTTTTGAGAAATGAGATTTAAAATTTTGGGCTTCCATGTATGGTAGTTATGAGGAGTGAGAGGATCAATTGTATTCATTGAATTCATTTTGAATTGAAGTTAACCCAAAGTTCCCCCTTTAACTTTAATTTAGAGAATGCAATGGATATTAGTTACAGAAGCCTGAATGAATAACCAAATGCCCCAAAATTACCCACCCTAATGAGAGGGAGACTATAAGTAATTTGAGGAAAATTGATATGAGTTTGAGGCTAATGAGAACAAATATGCCAAAGATTTTTAAGATACATCAAATAACTCAAAAATACCCGCCCTAACGAGAGGGAAACTATAAGTATTGAGGAGATTTGGAGTTTAAGATTGTTTTAAAGAGAACAAATATGCCAGGCCAATATATCTATCTATCTCAAATACCCGCCTTGACGAGAGGGAAACTATAAGTATTGTTTAGATAAGATACTTGGAACATAGGCTATATCTTCTAGACCTATAGTGGTAATCTTAATAACCCGCCCTTACATGAGGGAAACTATAAGTTATATTAGATTGCCAATATGGGTGAGAGGAGATAAAATACTTGTCTCTTGAAATCTTCAAAAAATATTTTTAGATTAGATTTCAAAGTTTGAGAAAGAGGTAAATATATTTAAAAAAAATTAATTTTTGAATAAGAACTCTTTGTAAGAAACTTTGTAATCAATAAAATTGCATTTTCATATAATGATTTGCTTACTAAGAAAATATATTAGGATTAATTTGAACACAACACTAAAATAATGATTCAAACTAATAATAATAAGTAAGCTATGAATTGAAATCTTTGATTAGAATCAAATGATTTTAGCAAAAAAAATATTGTATGATTAACTATAAGCAATATATTGGGTTTGATTAGAGAGATGTGAAGAAGGAAGACTTTTAAAAATCACATAGAAGAACACCCCCTAAAAAAAACCAGAAGGTGCACAAAAAAGCACCTGAAACCCCCCTCCCCAATTTATTTTTTTATTTATTTACTAGCTTACAAAGGACTCATTTCACTATTTGCCCTCGAAGGAGGCGAAGTGAAAAAATGAGTGATAATTTAAAGCTAAAATAAAACTTTAGGGAAGGAAAATAAATGGATTTTTTCCTTCGAAATTGAAGAAAAAACCCGTACAAATATTTTATAGAATGAATGAAATTAAAATAAGACCATTACACTTCGATGCACTTTTGAGAAGACTTTTTCATTGTTCGCACGAAGATGAAAGTTGAGGAGATGAAGCCTTCGTTGATGCCAGATGATGCCTTCGGTAAGCCCTTTTATGCCTTTGCTGACGTGGATCTCGGAGATGTAGCTTTCGAAGAGGTAGCTTTCATTGGTGAAAGCACCCTTCAACCAGACCGTCCAATGTAGGTTGAGTGCTCATTCTTTTGGTGATGCTGAAATCATAGATGAATGTCTCGAAGATGCAACTTTCACTGGAGAAAGGACCTTGAAACCTGCAGAAAAAATAATAGAGGTGAACAAGGGAAAGAGCAATGAAAAAAATGAAATGACTTATATCAAAATTGATACCACCTCATCAGTGCCTCGGTAGAGAGGATCGAAACCTGCAGAAAAAGGGTAGGATAGGCGAACAAGGAAGAAGAAATATATTAAAAAACCATTAGTTACTCCTTCAGCATTCGGACGCAATGTCTTGAGCAATCTAAAAAACTTTCTCTGCATAGATATTCATCAGAGAAATTAAGCTCAAGAGAAATAAAACAATGTGAATCAAAAAGGGAATGGAGATAACTTAAATAGGAGGAAGGAGAGTTGTTGCAAATCATGAACTGAGAACAAATCCATCGATTATCGATGATTGAAAGGTATCCCGATTTAAGAGCATCTCCTATGGAGATCATCGATATGCAAAAGTAACGACAGTGAAGAGCAAGATACGTCGATTAAAGACGGAGTAAATGCAACTGACGTGACAAAAATAGCTAAAAAGATAAATTTTAAAAATAATGAATTTTGAAAGAGTCTCTAAGGTGCGCCAAGCGTTATAGATGGAGAGCTACGATTTCATATCTCCATGAAAGGAGATATGGAAATCATTGGCATCACGATCGATGGCACCCAAAAAATATGGGTGCCTCGATTGAGAGCGTCGAAATGCTTCTCTGAGAGCAACGTGTAGGCAGCAACTGAAAGTTAAAAGAGACTCTAAGGTGCACCAAGTGTTATAGATGGAGAGCTACGATTTCATATCTCTATGAAAGGAGATATGGAAATCGTTGGCATCACGTATCGATGGCGCCCAAAAAATATGGGTGCCTCAATTCGAGAATGTGGAAATGCTTCTCCGAGAGTAACGTGAGGGCAACAACCAAAAAAAATCCTTCTCCTACAAATAGGAATGACCTTAAAGAAAGGAAAATAAATTCCTTTTAATCAAGATTTTTTAAAAATGCTTGAATAAGGTGTTCCTTTTTGGAGAAAAAAAATTAATATATATTAGAATGGGTATAATCTAGACAGAAAAATATTTACTTCAACAGTCAATCAAACTTTTCTATTTTTTTAACATGAGAAAGAATAACCCACATATATATATCATATATATATATAGCAGAAAACTATATATGAGAAGAACTTATTGAGGGCTTAAATCCAAGGAAAAAAATTGGAGAAGCCAACATAAGAATCAAAGAACCAACTCCTAGAACCTCCAAGAAGGAATGCTAGCAAGATCTATCCTACTTTGGTACCATGTTAGAATTTCCCAAAATAGACATGCATAGCATTACACAAAATATGAAGAAAGAGTAGAACTGATTGATTTATTCCAAGGATCAACTTTGTATAAATAGCAAAGTTGATCATTGAGAGCCGTTGGATTACAACAACTCATCAAACCTGATGAAGACACCACTGAGAGTTCACCTGACACATGGAGGAGTGGAAACTCAAGTGTGTCTATCCTAGTAGAACTTAAGAGAATATTCACTTATTCTAACAAAAATCACCTCTAAGAGAAGATATTAATATAGAAATGATATATTATTAGATATTAGGAATATGGAAAGCTATTATTTTTTGGTAAGTAACTAGAATTTTATATACAAATTGGGTTTTTAATAGGATCCCAAAACCTTATAACAAAAAGGGTCATAGCACCGATATTTAAAAAAATTCCTTAGTACATGAAAATAAACATAAACTGAAAGGGAAAGGACCAAAAACAACCCTTGATCTAGTAGAAAGACTAGCTTCTAGTACCAACTAGGGAAACCAAAATATCATCCTCCCATTGTTGGCAGTCTGGGATCCTCCCAGGGGTGGATACAACAGTCTAGGATCCACCCAAGGGTGGATACAGTAGTCTGGGATCCTCCTAGGGGTGGATACAATGCACCAACCTAGAAATGCATAGGTACAACTTGGGATGCAACCCATGGTGTAGTGTGGTAGCAAGAAGTAATGCGAGCAAAGTAGTAAGTAACATTGGGATATAGGCCAGGGATCAACAACGAGATAGCCTAGGAAATGTCATCAAGGTCCTCAATGAAAAAATGAGAAGCCTTCGCTTAAGCCTAGAAAGTGGAATAGTACTACTGGGGATATCTACAAGCCAATATATCCCTGTGCATAGCAGGGAGAAATATGAGGAAGCTAAAAGGATATAGGGAAAACAACAATAGATGCAAATACTGGATCCTAGAATCCAAAACTAAAGGAGGAAGGAGGGACCACAACTGCAAACACACTGATATCCACTTCTAGACAAGAGAATATAGAAATAATCCCCCACAACTCCATAAGAAAGGCCTAGTGAAAACACGAGATTCCAAAATTTGAAAAGAAACACTAAAGCTATGCAATGCGAAACGAAATGTAACACTTTAATCCTAGAAATTTGAAATGCATGAAATAGGGAAAAGAGACGAATTGAGATGAAATGGAAGAAGTATAAAAAGCACAACCCTTTTTATTTATACTCTCTCAATATCGGTTACAAAGACATCTCCCACATTTTCAGGGGCTAGGAGCATTAACATGCTTCAATTACAATAGTGACTAGTGATCCTCCTTCCGCGTGCCCACATGCAAAATGGGCAGGCCAAAGTGTTGCCATCGCTGGTGTGAATGAATCTTTGATCCTTGCTGCTCCTCCTGCATTCAAAGAAACAACAAAATCATTAGTAGCACCTGTTGCAAAGATGAAATGTTTGTTCTCTAAAAACAATGAAGGATGCATGCATGAAACTGAATAAAAGGATAAATGAACTGAATCAAAATAGTCTACAAATTTCATAGAAACAAGGGAACATCACTAGAAGGTCACTGCAAATGAAACAATCGGGAAATTCCTCATCGATTTGAATTTGCTCCTGGGCGGGACGAATTCGACTGTAATTCATCCCGAGGTAAGACAAATTCACCTGCGACAAAGTGTCGAAGTGATACTGCCCCAAATGTTGTGTTTAGGGAGTTCCAAACGACCTACAAACTTGGGGTTAGCTAATTGGAGGCATTTTGGGAAGACCCAGATGGTCATATTTCCCCAATTTGGCCTCCATCAATGGGAATTTGACATTGCTACCTGCAATTTAGTGAGGACAACAAAAGTGATAAAACATGATAAGATTTGATCAAAGCATTAAGAAATCAGAATTACAAGCTACTTAAGCAACATAAGATGGAATGCAAAATAAACAAATGACAAAAAGAACAATCTACCATGAATTCCAATTCATTGTTAAAAAAAGAAGATTAGGCTCGTAGCAGTGCAGGGCGCCCGGGCGGGCCGCCCACCGTTGGAACCTGATTTTGGCACCAATCCACTTGGGATGGGCCCAAAATATCTTGTAATGTGTTGTCGGTAAATTGGTAGATCGATGTGGTCAAGTGTCAGGTTTTGGATCCAAATTCACACTTCCAATAACCACCCAATGACCTCCCTTGTGAAAGAGATCAAGGATGTGGAAGAGGTGAATCAAAGGTAAAGCATGGTATCAATTTGGTAGCACTTCATTGCTTGAAGATGCTTCCAACCTATCCCATTTTGGGTGATAAAGTTCACCATTTTATAGATCCAGGGGGTCTCTTTGGATTGGCATGCATGGGCGCCATGTGGTAGTCATGCCTTCCCTTGAGGGAGGAAAGTCCTCCCTGACTTGGGCTTCCATGACTGCCCTTGTGACAGTCTTCTAACATTCAATTTGCTCACCTACCCACACATGAAAGGTAGGGATCATTAATTGACTGTCCTCGACTACCATTTGGCGCAATTTCTCTTTTTTCCCATTGAACCTGGAATTCACCCTACCCAGGAACAAATTCAGAATTCATCCCTGTGTGGGGTGAATCCCATTTTGAATTTGTCCCAGGGTGGGACGGATTTGGAGCAGAGTGTCTGAAGGTGCCAAATTGCTTTTTGACCTTCCAAAATTGCTGTAAAAGTGGTTAGGACCACTGTTTAACCTCTGAGGGCTGCCCTGGGGGCTATGTGTGTCAAAGCGATCAGTGTTTACAGTCACATAATTAGATTGGTGCTATTTTGGTGTCTATAGATGCCCCTTTTTGGTATGCGCTATGCATGGTGCAGCGTCTGAGCAAAAATAGATAACCAAAGCACTAATGATTAGGGTTTCTTGGTAACCTAACCAAATTTTGATTCCCCAAGTATGGAAAGGGCATGCATTATTGAATCCTTGCTTTTGATGAGCGAAGGAACTCAATTCAAGTGTGAACCTTTTTCTGTGAGGTGTTACTTGACCTTGGACATTGATCAGTCATGAATAGGCAAAGGGCGCAACCTTTTATCTGTGAGAATCTTGAGTTCATGATTCATAAAATGCCAAGTGATTTGATCAGATTGTGATTATTGCTTGTTTACTACCCCAAGCAAGAGCGTAATTGTCTTTGTCAATGATTCTTTGAATGCATGTCGTTTTCCTTAATTGGGTGTGTGTTTGCTGATTGGTGACTAAGTGTGACTACCCCCTCAAGCGACGAATCGATGAGGGAATTACCTTCATGAGAAAAGTGACGAGTCGCTTGACCCAAGATGACTTGTGCAAGGGTGCCCTTAGATGGTTTAGCGTTAAGTGTGTGCAGTTTTCCGACATTTAGACCTATTTTTGGTGGGTGGTAACCCTTTTACGATGCTTCTTGGAACTAATATTGGCAAAAATTTGTCCTCCCGTGGAGCGGTCCAGTTAAGATAGCCTTCTTAGGGAGTAGGATAGTGACAATTTGTGATCCCAATGTCTGTTTTGCATGCCCCAGATGTCAAGTGCAACAACACTCTCATCGGGTAAGTTTATTAGCTGTTTTAGTGCATTTTTGTTCAATTTTTGTTGTTTTTTGAAATTTTTGCCCTGAATTCGTCCTAGGGTGGGACAAATACCAGCTTAGAATTCATCTCAGGATGGGACGAATGCTAACAAGAGTTCTCATCCCAGGGCAGAACAAATATAAGCTCAAAAGGCCTATTTAAAGGCAAAAACTAGGGTTTGGGCTCATTTGCATCTGAATTTTCTTGTGATTTGGAGCTCTAGGGAGGAGGAGGTTGATTCTGTGAAACGAAGCACTACCAAATTTCTCCTGACATCATGAGTGCACAAATCGGATTGAGCGACGAAGCCGAAGTGAGACCAGTAAGTGCTCCCCAGTGTTATTGCTTTTGTTTAAAACTGTAAGTGTTTTGTTTAATTTTTTTTTTTGTGATGATGTTTTTCAAAATTTAAAATTGAAACCCTGAAACTGAGCTGAACACAACCAAGACTTAGTGTACAACTAAATGACAAACGTAGTGAAAACTTAGGTAAAGAATTGTTATTTTGCTTATAACTAAAACCCTAGGATAAACGGAACGTAAAACCCTAGTTCTTAGGTTGAGCTGGTCAGTTTTAAAACGTAGGTTAAAACCCTAGGTTTAAAACTGTTATTTTAATTTTATGTTGTTTGTGCAGAATTTTTAGACTTAGAATACCGAAATCCTACGACTGATAATAGGACTGACAAAATATTTGTGTTTTTGTTAATTAATCAGTTTAGAGTTTAAAAACCCTAGACTGACAAATTAATTTTTTTTGAACTTTTGTTTTGTTTTTGAATTTATCAGTTAGGATTAGAAACCCTAGGACTGACAAATTAATTTTGGTTTTGTTTTGTTTTAAATTTATCAGTTAGGATTAGAAACCCTAGGACTAACAAATTAATTTTTTTTTTGAATTTTTGTTTTGTTTTGTTTTAAATTTATCAGTTAGGATTAGAAACCCTAGGACTGACAAATTAATTTTTGTTTTGTTTTTAAATTTATCAGTTAGGATTAGAAACCCTAGGACTGACAAATTAATTTTTGAATTTTTGTTTTGTTTTGTTTTTAAATTTATCAGTTAGGATTAGAAACCCTAGGACTGACAAATTAATTTTGTTTGAATTTTTATGTTTGTTTTTGGTTGTACATTGGTAGGCAATGTTGTATATTCATGTTATTGTTGTACAGTTTATTTTTTCCATGAATTTAATGTTTTTGAATTGTTTTCTTTTGCAGGTAGTTAAGAGTCGGTACCGTGTACCCATTACTTTTGCTGAAGCACGAGGGGCGCTAACTGTGTCTGACTGGGAGTGGCTTGATGCCCTTGGGCTCAAGCAGGTGGCTCGACTGGAGCCTGTGGTCGCAGATCAAGCTTATTTGATAGCCCTGATTAATTTATGGGATCCTCAGACCAACACCTTCCATATCCCAATAGGGGAGATGACCGTGAGCTTAGAGGATATCTATCGGCTTTTGTGGATTCTGATAGATGGACTATCGATCAGGAGATGGGGAGAGGCATCGCTAATCATGAGATGGGGAGAAATGTTGTTGGCACAACTCTATGGTGAGCTATACGAGGTCTGCTCTCGAAAGCAGAATGGTATTAGCTATAGCTATCTGTTGCAGAGTTGGGCTTGGCAGCACATAGTAGTGGAGAGGCCGGTCGGGTTACCATGGATGACTCGGGTGGAGATGGATGATAGGGAGATAGGATATGCGGTTCTATGGTGGCAGTCTAGGGAGTAGGAACATAGTCGAAAATGGTCAGGTTCCATAGGGAACTATGCCGATACCTTCTCTTGGCTTACTCTAGGGGAGGTGCTTTGGCGCCCCTATCAGGATTGTCCAACCTGGCCGAAGGCTGGAGAGTAGATCCGACAGATACGCAAAGAGCGATGGCTGATTGGGTGGCATAGGACCAAGCATGAGTTCTTCTCCTACAACCGGGTGACATGACAGTTTGGGGTGTACCAGGGGTTTCCTGGTGAGCCCGTGGTCTATCGGCGCCTAGGGGATGAGAGAACTCTAGACCGACCGGTCATTGTTCCACTAGGCAAGGATTCAGATGTGGTGATCGATGTCCCAAATGTGGATAATGTTGAGACTACCGTAGAGTATGACCAGTGGTGGGTACTACAACAATTGCAGGGAGAGGGGCCATTGGGAGGCACAGAGGTGATAGCAGTAGGTGGGGAGGGTGCCAAGGAACCAAGGGATGATTGGGGAGCTCCTCGGGAGGATGCAGACATGGTGGAGGTGGAGGATGAGGATGTGGATCTGGGGGTTCTGGATCAGCTAGATATACAGGACGTCCCAGAGTAGTGGGAGCTAGAGTAGGCTGCTATCTTGAATTTGCCTATGCCTCAGGCAGGTTTGGAGGAGGTGGAGGCGAGGCTCAACGTTGAGATAGCACGATTGGAGTACCTGCTATGGGTGCGATATGGGGAGCTAGGAGAGGCTTTGCAAGAGAGAGATATATTGTAGACTCAGTTGGCAGAGTAGGAGAGTGCATGAGTGATGTCTCACCAACAAGAGGGGGATACTGATACTACATGGGAGAGGGATCTCCTATGGATGCAGCTAGCATAGAGGGATAGGGTTTTGGCATAGCACGATGATGTAGTCTCTTACTACCATCGATGGGAGGCAGAGTGGGATCGACGAGAATCAAATTGGTGATGGCATCGACTGGAGATGGAGGGAGAGATTATCCGCCTTGGTGGGTGAATACCTGAGCCTCCTAGAGGTGGATCGTTGCGTCGGACAAGGGGTAGTGATACTGAGCAATCAGCATCATCTCATCGCAGGTGACTAGATGAGGGAGGGGGTAGCAGGCATGATCTGGGGGCTCGCAATAGCTGCCCTGAGGGGTCCCATAGGACCCACACTACAGGGGGTAGTTTCCATCGCACCAATCCTACATGATCATGGTGGCTGACGCCTTAGGCTTGGGGGTTTTGAGTTTTTGGGTTTTTTGGTAGCGAGGTCCGAGGACCAGTTCATTATAGCATGCAAGCATTTTTGTTATGATATATATATACAAATGACTCTTTTTTGTTTATGCGAGTGATGATTTGATTTTAGCATGATGAGTGATGAGTATGGATGTATGCATGTTAATTTATTTTGATGGATGCATATGTTATGATGAATGCAAATGTTTTTGATGTATATGTGATATGCAAAATGCAATGGATGAAATGAATTTGTGTTGTTTGGTTAGGGCACCATAGACTATTTAGGACTTTGTGATTTTGTTTTTAGGTGCTTGCTGTGGTAAATGACTTTGCATGTATACATGTGGTTTTTTTTGTATTTTCGATGGTATTGTAAGGATGAAAAGTAGCGCAGTTGGTTTAGAAATGTAGCTAAGGTTTTCTAAGACTCAGATGGTTTTAACTCACTAGCCATGACTGTACTTTATCTTACAAGACTTTTGAACAAGGTATGAATCGGACTTGTCTTTGACCAAGGTATTTCACATCCTTGTGTGTGCAATTGAGTTCATTTATGTGGTATTTGTCAGAATACTGCCAATGCCAGATAGTCTGTCAACCAAACCTGTACTGAGGATCACCTAATTATCTCCACTAACTCCTTCGTTGTATTTAGTTAGATTAATCTGCGGTGCTATCTAGGATACCATAAGCTAGCTCATCCACATGCAAACATTGATCTATACACGAGTTAATGTGATAGATATATCGTAATGCGAGAGGTTTACCGCCAGTGACCGATAGGCTATCCACCAAACCAGTACTGAGGTTTGCCTCATGACCTATCGAAATGCTGAGAGTTCCAAGGATTCAAGTTTTACTCCCTTCTTTTCTTCAATTGTATTGGGATACTTGCTCGTTTGTAGTGATAAAAATCACTATTTATTTTTATATATTTTTCTTTTGAGCAAGGGATTTGGATTTCGAGTGATAAGAATCACCATTGTATGTGCCTTTTGATGTATGCACTCTAGTGGTGATGTCAAATTTTTGGAGTTTTGACTTTTTGAAATTTTTTTATGTTTGCAACTTTTTGAGAACTTGGGATTCTTGGGGAATTCGGTAGGGAAGATGCTTGTCCTTTTGCCAACTCTCAGCATTCCTGGGGTCATTCACATAGGGGGATGAGCAAGATAACCATTTTGCTTATGGTGACCTAGATTACTGTGCAGGTTTCATCTTTTGTTCACACAACTTGAGAATTTTTATGTGTTTTAATTTGTGTTGGGATGCTACATAACAAGGTGTGATCCAAGTAGAACTCTACCTTCATAAAATTTGTCTGACTTGGTATAGTACTGTTGGCATTTTTGCCACATTGATTCTCATTGATGAATGCATTGATGTATTGTTGGGGATCTGACCTTTGATTGATGCAGCTTGGGCAAAAAAAGGAGAAAAATTGAGCAAAAAATGGTTAAGTCTGAAAACTGCAGCGACGCGCTGACATGTTTCAGAATCGCGGTCAACTCAGTCAACGCAGGCAGGTTGGCGGAGCTGTCGCGATATCGCGACGTGTTCCGAAATCGCGGGTCTGCGGGCAAAAAAAGCATTAAGTTGAAAACATGCAGCGATTCGCTGACATGTCAGCGAATCGCGACTCGGGGAGCGTCGAAGGCAAAAAGTGCAAACTTGCAGCGCGTCGCTGACATGTCAGCGAATCGCGACCGAAAATGGCGATTGATGCAACGACGGAAACATGTAGCGAAATCGCTACATGTTCCGATTTCGCGGGGCAGAGCGCAGGGAGGAGCAACGACGGAAACATGTAGCGAAATCGCTACATGTTCCGATTTCGCGGAGCAAGCTTGCGATGGCGAAGAGGAAGTCAGAGACGTAGCGAAATCGCTACATGTTCCATTTTCGTGGGTCTTCGAGCGATGAGCGTACGGCGGAAAAACACGTCGCGATTTCGCGACCCGTCGCATTTTCGCGACCTGCGCAGTTTTCCCGCCAAGTGCAGTATGAACGGCCGAAAGGGTTTTTTCGATTTTCGATGATTTAATGCTAACCCGAATTAAATATTTTGCGGATTTTCGAGGCGGTTAAAGTCGAAGAAGCGCCCAGGCCACCAAAATTAAAGGATTTATTGGTTCAAAGTATTTGTTCGTGGATTAATTCAACGGTTTTCATGCACATGTTCGAAGAATCGTATTTAATAAAGGACCGCGAACGTTTCATGGCATTTAATTTTTATTTCCTCGAGGCCGCTATTAAGGGGTCGTGTTCCCGATTTTCAAGATATTATTGTAGATCACGAGGAAGTTGGTTTTACGTTTTTAATGCTGCAAAGAGGACGGACCTCTATAAAAACCAATGTAATTTTCATTTGAAAAGGTTGGAAAAACTTGCTGCTAGAAACTGGAATTGTATCTGCGGGAATAAAAGGATCGACTTCTAATTTTTCAAGCGTCGCATGGATGAATTTGCTTTCTGTTTTCTGCATTTCTAATAGCATTCGTACTCTTGCATTGCTATTACATTTAAATTCTGCATACTGGGATTTAAATATCGCGGTCGTGGTACAATTCCTGGAATGTGGGTTTGGAGGGATTTGCGACATGTGATTGTGCGAGGATGAAGCTGATTTCTTATGTTACTTGCTGTTGTTGCGTTTGTAGTTTCCTGCTGTTGTTTTTCTCATCCCATCACTTCGGCCTGTGGCCATATTTCCCATTTCTTTCTCGCAACCTTTTAAATCTCTTTCCAAACAACCCTATCTTAAACCCATTTTTAGAGTAGTAAAGGGAACCAGCCCACTCTGGAGATTGGTCTGGGAGCCATTTCTTGCTTCCAGCCTTTTAATGTTGGCCGGGTCTAGGGCGCAATTGTAAAAATCCTTTCCTGTGGCAGATTCGTGACCAACAGCTTTTGGCACGCCCGGTGGGACAGACTGTTTGTCTCCAAGAATTCATAATTGGTGGGATACGCATAATTTTCCAAAGTGATAACCCCACCGGTGCCAACAGTTTTGGCACATTTTTAAAACACCCGGAGGTCTCAAGATTTGATGAGTTGTCTTGGCCTCACAGCGGAGATTTGTAAGTTCATCTGGCGACTTTGCTGAGTTGAAGATCTGTTCGTGGACGCCTGTTTTTGTTTAAAAAAAAAAAAAAAAAAAAAAAAAATTTCAAAGAATGTTTTTTCTGGCGACTCTGACTTAATGGCGATGGCCGTGATTCCGCAGACCACTGCCACAAAGGTGAGGGTTTTTTCTAGATGGGATGATCCTGGCCCTCTGAATCTGCAAGTTCGGCATGAAATTCCCGAAGGTGCCTTGAAGAATCTGGCAAAATATGACGGTACCGAAGGCATGGCTCTGGCACATGTTGAAGATATTGCTATTTTGTCCATGATCCATGTCATAGATCACGAGGATATCATGATCAGACTTCTGGTTCAATCTTTGGAAGGAAGGGCATTGCAGTGGTACAGACTGCTCAAGCGTCGAAGCATCAGCTCATGGGATGATCTAGCGGGGGCACTAATCAAAAGATTTGACGAAGATCCTTTCTACAGTTCTTTGGATCTCTACCAATTTTTCATGTACATCAAGAGAGCACCTCAAGAAAGCATCACGGACTTCAATGTCCGATTTTTAATAAGTTGGAAGAGAATTCCAGAGAAGATCCGTCCATCACCCACCCAAGCCCTCCTCTTTTATGTTCGAGCTTTTAACTCTTACATTGGTCTCTTTTTGCTGCAGTCAGGTGAACAACGGTTCCCACAAATCTTTGATGAAGCAGTGCGAGTGGAACAGTTGTTGCTCTTATCAGGAAAGTTACCGTGGGGGGAAACTCCATTACCTTCTCCGATGGTTGCTGCTCCTGTTTACCCTGCACATTCATGCCAGATCCCTGAGATGCAGTCATGTGAAGTTCAAGGGATAGATCTCGTCCAAAGGCAAGGATTGGAACATGCAAGCACTTTTCCAGCAATGAACAATATGGTTGCTTGCAGTTTTTAGCAAGAGATGGGCCAAGTAGAAGAACAAGTGCAAATTTTAGAGTCTGAGGAGATCCCAGAATCTAAGTTCTCACTTGAAGAGCCCTGTGATCACATCAAGGAGTTAGAGGAGCCTGTACTCAGCCCACAACCAGTAAAGTCTGCAAAGTGGTGGTGTTGGTTCCAACCACTACATCCAGTACCTGAAGAAGTCCTCCATGTGGGTACTAGTAAGAAGGATAATCTGCTGAATTGCATCCTATCAGCACCATGGAGAACTTCAGGAAGGAGCCAGCCTAATTTCAAGGACCGACTTAAGTATGATCAGATCTGGTCGGGACATTGCAGATTTACCGGATAAAATTCTGAGATTGGATGTCTGGTGGCGACATGCCAATCATGTCGTGAATTATTGTACATAGTATTTTGAAAAAAACAAAAAAAAATAGAAAAAAAAGAAGAAAAAAAAAAAAAGTGGTATTGTTTTTATTTGTTCATCTCGGCTCTTGTTGCCTGCGAGCCGTAGATGCTTGTTTTTCCTTTGTTTTTCTCCTCCCAACAGTTTGGTGGCTTTATAGCACTTTCTTCTTTTCCCTTCCCCGTTTCCTCTCTTTCCTTTCTTCATCTTCTTCCTTCTTTTTCTTCTGCATTAAAACAAAATGAGCCACAGCTGTTGTTTCTTTTCCCTTTTCTGTTTTTCCCCGTTCCTTCTTATCCCTTTCCTCTAAGTTTAGTCTTTTACGCATTTGCTAACAGTCTAGTTCATTTCATTTCACAGCTTTCCTAGTTCCATTCCCACTCCATAACTTTGTTCATTTTCATTTCATCATTCCATTGCAGTCACCGCTTGCGCAATCGCAGGAGCTCACTCCATCATCGCGTTCCATTAGTTGTTTCATAATCAGTTCTATGCAGGTTCTTCCAGTTCTAGTTTTCAGCAGCAGAAGAAGTTTTGCAGCAGTCCTCTGACATGTTTTGCAGCAGCTTGTTTACAGTTCCAATATGACTCTGTGCCCAATGGACTAAGGCCTGGATTCTTGCATACAGCGAGCTGTATACCCCGCGAGCCGCCAAGAATGTTGGCATTTTTGCCACATTGATTCTCATTGATGAATGCATTGATGTATTGTTGGGGATCTGACCTTTGATTGATGCAGCTTGGGCAAAAAAAGGAGAAAAATTGAGCAAAAAATGGTTAAGTCTGAAAACTGCAGCGACGCGCTGACATGTTTCAGAATCGCGGTCAACTCAGTCAACGCAGGCAGGTTGGCGGAGCCGTCGCGATATCGCGACGTGTTCCGAAATCGCGGGTCGGCGGGCAAACAAAGCATTAAGTTGAAAACATGCAGCGATTCGCTGACATGTCAGCGAATCGCGACTCGGGGAGCGTCGAAGGCAAAAAGTGCAAACTTGCAGCGCGTCGCTGACATGTCAGCGAATCGCGACCGAAAATGGCGATTGATGCAGCGACGGAAACATGTAGCGAAATCGCTACATGTTCCGATTTCATGGGGCAGAGCGCAGGAGGGAGCAACGACGGAAACATGTAGCGAAATCGCTACATGTTCCGATTTCGCGGAGCAAGCTTGCGATGGCGAAGAGGAAGTCAGAGACGTAGCGAAATCGCTACATGTTCCATTTTCGTGGGTCTTCAGCAGCGAAGCGTACGGCGGAAAAACACGTCGCGATTTCGCGACCCGTCGCATTTTCGCGACCTGCGCAGTTTTCCCGCCAAGTGCAATATGAACGGCCGAAAGGGTTTTTTCGATTTTCGATGATTTAATGCTAACCCGAATTAAATATTTTGTGGATTTTCGAGGCGGTTAAAGTCGAAGAAGCGCCCAGGCCACCAAAATTAAAGGATTTATTGGTTCAAAGTATTTGTTCGTGGATTAATTCAACGGTTTTCATGCACATGTTCGAAGAATCGTATTTAATAAAGGACCGCGAACGTTTCATGGCATTTAATTTTTATTTCCTCGAGGCCGCTATTAAGGGGTCGTGTTCCTGATTTTCAAGATATTATTGTAGATCACGAGGAAGTTGGTTTTACGTTTTTAATGCTGCAAAGAGGACGGACCTCTATAAAAACCAATGTAATTTTCATTTGAAAAGGTTGGAAAAACTTGTTGCTAGAAACTGGAATTGTATCTGCGGGAATAAAAGGATCGACTTCTAATTTTTCAAGCGTCGCATGGATGAATTTGCTTTCTGTTTTCTGCATTTCTAATAGCATTCGTACTCTTGCATTGCTATTACATTTAAATTCTGCATACTGGATTTAAATACTGCGGTCAGGGTACAATTCCTGGAATGTGGGTTTGGAGGGATTTGCGGCATGTGATTGTGCAAGGATGAAGCTGATTTCTTATGTTACTTGCTGTTGTTGCATTTTTAGTTTCCTGCTGTTGTTTTTCTGATCCCATCACTTCGGCCTGTGGCCATATTTCCCATTTCTTTTTGCAACCTTTTAAATCTCTTTCCAGAAACCCTATCTTAAACCCATTTTTAGAGTAGTAAAGGGAACCAGCCCACTCTGGAGATTGGTCTGGGAGCCATTTCTTGCTTCCAGCCTTTCAATGTTGGCCGGGTCTAGGGCGCAATTGTAAAAATCCTTTCCTGTGGCAGATTCGTGACCAACAAGTACGTGGCTAGAAAGAAAAATGATGACTTAAATATGAAAACTCTTGATACATTAGAAGACCACTGACTCTAGTGTGGTAAAAAGCAGTGAATGGCATTTTTTTTTTGGACTGCTTATAAAATGGAAAAATGTGGAACAAGATGGACTAGCAGAGTAATTACAGTCTATGGTGCCTTTGACCTATACAACCACAAATATGCAATGTATGGGTGTGATGCTTAATGCAGCTACATATTTTTGTATTTTTGATGGATTGATTTTTGTGAATATGAAGATGAGATGTGAGAAGAGCTGTCTATTGATAAATTTAAGCACGCCTAGAAATGAGATGTGATTTTTTGTTGTTCTTGATGATTTTTGAATTTTCTTATTTTGACCAAGCGGTTGTGGGAATCTTTGGAGCATTTTGGGATTGTCCAAGTGATTGTAGGAATCCTTGGGGCATTTTGGGATTGACCAAGCGATTATAGGAATCCTTGGAGCATTTTTGGGATTAACCAAGTGATTATAGGAATCCTTGGAGCATTTTTTGGATTGACCAAGAGATTATAGGAATCCTTCGAGCATTTTTGGGATTGACAATGAGATTATAGGAATCCTTGGAGCGTTTTGGGGTTGACCAAGCAATTTTAGAAATCCTTGGAGCGTTTTGGGATTGACCAAGTGATTGCAGGAATCCTTGGAGCATTTTGGGATATGGCTCTCTTAGATATGGAATGGTCGCAAATGACTGATGTTCAAGGGTTCTGTTTCCTTGATTCCATCAAGAGAGGCTATTCGGTACATCTCGGGTCCTATTTTGCTATCAATTACATATGGACCTAACCAATTTTCCATGAACTTGTCCCTTAGGTGGGATGACAAACTAGAGTTCTTTTGGTTTTCCTTCAAGACCAAATCACCAACCCGAAAGTCCCTCAAGTGAACTTTCATGTTGTAAGCTTTCTTAAGTCACTCTTGATAGATACATAAATGCTTGAGAGCATTAACGTGTCCTTCGTCAAGCAACATAAGCTGGTCTAACCAGGCCTACCGCACAACGTCATCATTGATGAACTCTTGCATTGATATGTGTAGGGAAGGAATTTCCAACTCGAGAGGCATGACTACCTCGGAGCCATACACAAGCAAAAATGGAGTTGCTCTAGTGGGCATCTAAATTCTAGTGCAATAAGCCCACAGGGCAAGTGGAATTTTGATGTGCCAATACTTATGACTATCTATGACCATCTTTTTAAGGATGGAAACTAGCATTTTGTTTGACGCCTCTGCTTGCCCATTTGCCTATAGATAATAGGGTGTCAAAAAACTATGCTAAATTTTGTACTTTGTGGTCAAAGCACACACATCTTTGTTCTTGAATGGCGTCTCGTTATCCGAGACTATTTTGGATGGAATACCAAAATGACATATGATGTTATGCAAAATGAACTCCACTATACGGGGTCCTGTCGTAGAGGTAAGCAAAACTGCTTCCACCCATTTGGTGAAATAATCTGTGGCCATTATGATAAACGTGTGATGACCTAACGATGCAGGGGATATATTTCCAATTAGATCGAAGCCCCACTACAAAAATGGCCAAGTGGATTGGACTTTCTGCAAGGCCTGGGAAGGTACATGCATCAAATTGGCATGATGTTGACACTTCACGCACTTCCTGACATATGCGCAACAATATCGCTCTAAAAATGGCCAATAATAGCCCATGCAAAGAATGCACTTTGCGATGGCCATACCACTAAAGTGGCCACCACATGTACCATCATGCACTTGGGTGACTACCCAAGTGGACTCTTGCTGGTCCAAGCAACGAAGGAGGATTCCTTCATAGCTGCGATGGTACAAAATGTCTCCTATCAAGACATACTTAGCCGATTTCTACTTGAATGCTCATTTTGTGGCATGCGTCAATCCAAGAAGGATATTACCTAACTTGAGGTAGTCTCTAATGGGTAAATACCAGTGCTACTGATCAAAAGCCTTGACGGTATGAACAACCAATCCATATTGAAGTTCATCCCTAGCAAATGTTGAGCAGGAGAGAACTTGTAAGAATAGCGTTGTGTTGCTATTAATGGGAGTAGGGGAGAACAAGGACCCCTAGTTGGCATGTTTTAGACTATCATGGGTTTGAGACAACTTATCTCAGGATGGTTCAATCTAGATCATATGGATTCTTAGCATCAAGTTAGAGCTTACACGCTCCATCACAGATTGTGATAGGGTTTTGAATTGAATGGTTGTCATATCACCGAAAAGGTCTTGCGGGATTAGTGACCCCAAGGAGGCCATTGTGTCTACAAAATTATTCGATGACCGAGGGAGTGCCTCGATGTCGTACCACTCAATTTTTACCAAGAATTTGTCCACAAGGGCTTTATAAGCCTGCAAAATTGGGCATTTACATTGGAATGCCCCTTTGACTTGATTGACAATTAATAGCGAATCACCAAAGATGTTCAGTCGTTTGATGTTCATGGTGATTTTTGTCTAAAGACCTATGAGCAAGGCTTCATACTCTGCATTATTTTTGGTGCATGGGAAATTTAATTTAAATGATAAGGGCATTGGAGTGCCCTGCGGTGTGAAGAATACTATTCCTGTGCCACCACATTGCTCACATTTAAAACCATCAAAAAATAGGCTTATGTCAGCCTATGACTTAGGCTCATCAAAATCTGGTGATTCTGAGACATGGAATACCCCATCATCGGGTAGTTCTATGATTAGAGGCTGATCGTCTTTGAAAGGAGCCTCTACTAGTTGATCGGCTATGACTTGTCCTTTGATGGATTTATGTCCAATAAAATCTATGTCAAATTCCATCAACAACATGATCCATTTCGTCGTGCGACTACTATGATAAGTACGACTCATCATGTATCGCAATGGATTATCCTTAGACACAACATACGTAGTGTTGCTCAGCATGTAGTGGCATAACTTTTTGGTAGCAAACACCACTGCCAAGTAGAATTTCTTGACATATGCATAGTTAAGTTCATAACTGACCAGGGTGCGGCTAAGATAGTAAGTAGCCTATTATTTGTGAAGTTCATTCTTTTGGGCCAGCATGGCATCCAGTGCCACCTTAGTAGTTGAGATGTATAAGTAGAATGGCACTCCTAGTTTAGGTGGTGCCAATACTGGTGACGAAGCCAAGTATCATTTGATGTCATCAAAGGCTAACTGGCACTTGTCATCCCAGTTAAATGCTACCCCCTTGTGCAATAATTTGTTCATGGGTTGGCACTTGTCAGATAGTTGCGCTATGAAGCACTTAATTGATGCGAAATTTCCCTGTAGACTTCTGAGCTGCTTAATGGTAGTTGGGGGAACCATTTCAAGGATTGCCTTGACTTTTTTTGGGTCCACCTCGATGCCTTGCTTTGAGACTATGAAACCCAAGAGTTTTCCAGATGTGACACAAAATATGCACTTCTTCAGATTCAGTCTGACTTTATGCTCCATGAGGCGATTGAGGATCTTGCTTAAGTCATCGAGATGATCTGGGCACAAAAGAGACTTGGCCAACAAATCATCCATGTAATCTTCCAAATTTTTATGCATGTAATTGTGGAAGATGTACGTCATGGCATGTTGGTAGGTGGCGCCAGCATTTTTAAGGCAAAGGGCATGACCTTATAACAAAATGTCCCCCAAGGTGTTGTGAACGCTATTTTTAGTTGGTCCTCAAGATTGATACAAATATGATTGTATCCCAAGAAATCATCCATGAGGGATAGCATTTCGTGACCTGTTGTAGCGTCTACCAATGTGTCAATGCTTGACAATGGGAAATCATCCTTAGGACTCACATTATTTAGATCTAAAAAATTAGTGCATATGAGAATACTCCCATCAAGATTTTTGACGGGCACCATGTTGGACAGCCATGGTGGATAATCCATGCAGATGACAAACTGTGTATCCAACAACTTTTGCAATTCATATTTGACCATCAAGGCCATTGTTGGGTGCATCTTACGTAGTTTTTGCTTAATTGTCTTGATTTTCGGATCAAGCGTTAGATTATGCGTGACTAGCTATGGATCTAGCCCTGGCATGTATCTGTATGACCATGCAAAAACCTCCTTCTTCTCTTTGATAAGGGCAATGTAGTCAGCTTGCTCTTCGGGGGATAAGCTTACCCCTAGCTTGATAATTTGTGGATTCATTGGATCCAAGCCGATGTCTACGTCAGTCGTCTCCTCGATCGACATGTGGGATCCATCCTCCAAATGATGTGGAGTTGGGATCAAATGGATATCATTAGCTAAGTTTAAATTTGCATTGGGAACCTCGGGTTCCTCTTCGGTGTGAAATATATCTTGAGTTGTCCCTGGGGTAAAATGAGGTATTTTACCGAAAGGCTAGTATTCTGATGGGGATAGAGATGAATTGACGCGATCCTAGTCAATGGCATCTATGTCTAGATGCAAGGATTGTGCTGGATCGGTCGAATTGTGTATGGGTGCGATCAAGTCAATGGAGATCATGTGGATGAAATGATTTTGGTCTTCATTACCATGGGTGTGATGAATCAAACATTTTTGATGTTCTCTATGTTCTAGATCTAGTTCTATAGGTATTGGCATGAATGGATCGACCCTATTTGCTAATAGGAGGACAAGGTCTGCCCTTGACACTGATATCACCCTAGGGTCTCGAAGTGGAAGGTGCTCTTCATGTACCCGTAGCAGTGGATCCAACACTTGATCCCACCCTACTGGGTCTACATACCACTCGTGCCTTGGCACTATGCCCATTTGTGCAAATATGTCATTAATCTCCAAGGGGTATTGTTGTTGCATTTGTTGCATGTGGTTGAGATAGGCCATCTCAATTTCATCTTCTGAATCACTATCGAAGATCCAAAAACCTTCATTGGCTCCGACAATTGCTTGCGACATATGAGGCTCATCTTGTTCAAGCAAATTAATCTGGTCCCATTGTAGTTGTTCCATGCTCCGTGGGGGGACCTGATTCTCTTGATGTGGCACTGGCTCGATTGGAGCCTCTAGAGGGAACATAATCAAAAATATCTCTTGATAGTTATTCATGGGAATCCCCTATGAGTGATCACTATTGGATTCAAAGGGATCATATGACACTAGTTCATATTCTGATTCATCCTCCAAAGATCCTTCTAGACACTACTTATACCTTCCTTGAAAATGGGTTCCCAAAATTTTGCCTCTCTATAGCAAAGGATAAGGGTTATTGATGTTAACAAGGGTGGTTGTTGACCATGGGAGGTAATCTCCCAATGTATATGTTGTGTTTGGGTTGGCATAAGGATCTGATGCCAATCCACCCTTGTTGCCTATTCCTAGGCATTCATGTTTTCCACCAAGATGTCTAAGGGCAGGGGGTGGTTGAACCCTACTCCCGACTTGTCATAAGGCATTTGGTATCTTGGTTGGCAAAGGACACACACTCCTTGCTCATACCTGCCTAGCCCGTATCCATGCCAATTGCATTGGCCAAGATATCTCAGAGCGAAGTCTGGGTTAGAAATATAGTTGAAATCTTCTGCAAAAGGCTCTTCATCCTTGTCCTTTTACATGCATGGCTCAACACCATGGTCAAGGCCCCCATACACAAAATTGGTCTAGTTCGGTGGGTAGCCTAAAGGAACAATTGTCCCGATGGGGAGGCGAGGTCTCCCCATGTCTTGCACTGACTCTAGCGTGGTCGTTGCTATGACATTCCACACTAGATACTCCCCTAGGCCCATACTAGCCATTTCAACAGTAATTGTTGGCGATTGAGAGGGAGGGAATGGAAGCTCTTCTTGAGTCCATTCCATGTTGGGTGGACTAGGAGCCTCAACTTCCATTATGCTAGGTATCTCTTCGGTTGAGATGGTTGATATTGTTGGCAGCGCCTCTTCCAAGGTTTGAGCCTCTTCTAGGATTTGCTTCCCTTTGTCCTTCTATTTAGCCATGATAGGTGGCATTGGTAATGAAGGAGCCGATGATGAAGATGCACTTGGCTTGGGTTTTGATGGATTAGTCACCAGTGGTGCTTGCGGCATCGGACCCTGTCTAGATGGATTTAACTGAAAATCCAAGTGCATCGATGGGAGGGTCGATTGCAACATCAAGTACACTGCATTGCAATATTTGAAGGGTTCTAAGTCTACCAAGACTACATGTACTTCCCCTTCAAATGCATACTTCAAACATTGGTGAGCTATCGAAGGGACACACTTCATGTCCCTGATCCATGGCTGCCCTAGCAATATGTTGTATGCCATCTTGCCTTCCAAAACATGGCACAATGTAGATATCATCTTTTTTCCTACCTGAACGGGTAGATGGCACACGCCAACTGTCAAGCATATCACATCATTGAATGCTCGTAGTGTGTAAGTGGAAGCCATGATGTGAGAGGCTAGCAACTTTAGATGTTTCAATGCTACTGTAGTAATGATGTTACTGGATGATCCAGTGTCTATCAACACCCTCTCATATGGGATCCCGTTGACCCATGCGATAATGTGTAGGGGTGGATCTACCATGTCATCAGACACTGATTTAACTTCATCTTCTTGAAAGGTAATGACTGGCTTCGTGCATCATTTTACATGTCCCATGAAGTTATTGAAGGAATTTGCTTCGTGGGGCTGCAACTCGATGGCTTTCAAAATCTCCATGAGAGCCTCTTGATGGGGCACTGATTGCTGTATAAGCTCATATATGGAGAGCCTAGCTGATGTGGTCTACAAACTCTACGTGAGTTTGGTCTATATCGTGGCGTCGATGGAACCTCTCTTGTGGCTGCCTCAAGGGCAACTCTTGGGTATTTCTTGTTCCTAGTCACTATGCTTATCATTCCCACATACCCTTGCATGGGGTAATTCTATTGCACCTCATTGACCTAAAGGGGTTTTTCCTGTGCCTCATGGGCAGGTAAGGGGTCCTTGAAAACCCCCATCTGCTAGTTTTTTGGTGCTATGGGATTGTCCACTACCAATGTCTTATTGTCAATCAGGTCTTGTATCAATCCTTTGAACTTCCAACATGTGTTCAGGTCATGTCCCTTTCGCTTGTGGAACCTACAATATAATTCCTCTCTGTATCCCTTAGGCTTTAGAGCGTTAGGATATATGGTTTGAATCTCTAGAAGGGTGATCAAGTTCATCGCTGACAAGTGGTCAAATAGGGAGTCCCTAAACTCCATATAAGGGGTGTACTGTCGCTTAGGGCAACGCTGCTGATTTTCCTCTTGTTTTTTATTTTCTCTTTCATAATTCTTAGGAGGTACTGCCTGATAATTAGCCTTTTGAGGTTGTATTTATTGTGTAGGCTTAGGGAAATTTATAGCAACTTGATTAACCGCAACAGGTTTTTGTTGCGTAGTCCTTGTATTTATGTTCTTGTTCCACTCTTTCTTCTTAGGTTTGGCAATTTTGCCATCCTGTATTTTGATATCTTCGATGATTCTGGCTTGTGCCAGAGCTTCTTCTAAGGTGGCATATTGCTATAGCTACAATAGCACAAAGATCAATCTCAAACAACTTCGTGAGAACATTTGTGTAAGGTCGGACATAGGGGGAAGGTAGGGTAGCTTAGAAAGCAGAGTCCTCCATCGATTCTCATAGGCCGCCATGGTCTCTTCCTCATATTTCCTGAGGTTGGCCAGGTCATTCAGTGATGCCTTCTTCTTGGTTTTGAAGGCAAAGCGTTCAAGGAACGCATCCACTAATTGATCCAAGTTATTGATGTTGTGCTTCGGCAACTGGGTGAACCAATCCGAGGCAGGGTCCATGAATGTGGTTATAAATGTCCTTAACAATAGCACATCATTATCTTGAATGCCAAAGCATTGGCTCAGGAATCTTGTAACATGCTCTTGAGAATTCTCTTCACCCTTAAAGACTGCCAACTAAGGTAGCTTGAAGTGTTTGGGGTAAGGAGGTGTAGGCAATGATAGATGCATAGGGTGACTGCAGAGTTGGCATAACGTGGGCTTTTGGGGCCCAAAAGATTTGGTTTCCACAGACTCCAAACGCTCTAACAGTGCTTTGTATGCATAAAAAGATTTAATCTCTTCCTCTTTAGTTTGCTCCCGTTGTGGGTTGTGGGAGACTTGAGGCCTATGGGGGGGTGGCTGAATAGCAGCCCCTCCGCCTTGGTAGGGTGTTTTAGCCTGCTCTACTTCTTGTTCATACTCATCATAAACTTCCTAAGGAGTCTCTGGGCAAGACCTATGACCCTGAGTGGGTCCCCACAGAGGGTACCCATCGTTGTTTCGGGGAGTGGCCTCCCTCTCAGGTCTATGGGGTATCAGAAGCAAAAATTGACGAGGACGCGAAGACCTATCCCACACCAAGGGATTATGCCTCTCATATTGTTCTACTCTTTCGGTATGAGGGGTTGGAACCCTCTCAGGTAGCTTATAAAGCAGCTCATCTATTTGGTGCTGAATGCACTCCTTGTTAAGGCGGTATAGGCACTCTAGCTGCTACTGATCTTGCTCAAGCTGTGTGATCTGGGCTTGGCAGGTGACATGTCTTGTGACTTCCAGGTCAATTTGGTCCGCCATCTTGGGCCTAGGAGGCCTGAATGCCTCTCCTATGCATTTTCCTCAGTCATGATGATCTGAGATCTCAATGGTTTGCTTCCCTCTATCGAGGTTGGCAGCATTTACTCGAGGCTCTGGCCTCAGTGGGTGACCATCGTATCTAGCAGGTGCAGAAGCGCAAGGCTCCTACGATATATATTGCTCTTAAGGAATGTGATGGTCTTCCTTGTACTCCCTTTCGTAGGTGTGAAAGGGGTGGGCGGAGTTAGCTTACCCTATTTGGAGAGCCCTGCGCTCTAGGGTTTGTCTATTGGTTCTAACAATGATGGGAGGCAAAGGAGGGATGCCATAGTCATGTGGCCTCTCCTCATGGACACTATGCCTCTCTAGCACTTCATCGCATGGTGGCCACTCATATCTAGCTTCTAAGGGAGATTTTCTATCTACGTTGAGTGCCACGTGTAAAGATTCTTCTTGAAATGGGCTATGATGAACAGGCGTGTCCCCCATAGGGGTGTCCCTATAATTCCACCTTGACATGGAATTATGCAGACTCTCTTGTGGGTTAGACTTCCAAGGCGGTATGGCCAAGTCCTTAGGGCTAAAGCGAAGGCGACTTGTGCCCACTCCTTGTACAGTTTCTGCAGCTTCTGCCCTTGATTGGGCTTGGCTACGGGTGTACACCATGGTGGTGCTCTTCTACAAGCTAAGCATATTTTTATATCTTTTATGATTTTTTATGCTACACTTAAATAGAAAAAAACACACACATACACAAACGGTGATTATCTCATTTAAAGGTTGAAAGTGTGTCCTAAAACTGGTTTAGTGTGTTTTCTTGTTTTTTTGAGGTTTTTGTAAAGAATATTTAAATGCAAAATGAAGGCTCTTATGGCTCCCAAAATTAGTCACCCCTTCGATATACCATTGCCAGACCGATATACCAACATCTCTATATACCCGCCCTTACATGAGGGAAACTATAGGTACATGAGAGCAGATGGTACATGGAACATAGGCGATACGAAATAGGGATTGCCCTATTTATGACACCTACCATAGAAGACTTATCCTTGCATGCTAGGAATAACCCCAGCAAAACTCGGTCATCTTTCGTCAGGATTTACGTCTAATAATAGTGACAATCGGGGTAAATGAATGTAAAATTCAATCCAAGGTGGTGATGAACCCACCGTTGGTCTTGATCAAGGGTTGGGGTCTTACGACCAACTCCTTAGTTTAAGGAACAACGTGATGTGTGGGGTTAATTTTAATTTGCAAAAAATGAAATAGGCAATCAAAAAGGAAACTTTCCCTAAGCCATACAAAAACTAAAAATCAAAAAATAGAAAATAGAAATTTGACAGAGGCTTGTTAAAAATCCCTACCTCTTCTCTACTCAAAAGGATGTTTCTGATTCTCGACCCTGAAACTGCACAGACAAAAATTCATCTCTGGGTGATACGAATACCATAAAATAATTCATCCCAAACTGAGACAAATTTGAATTCGTCCCAGAGTCAGACGAATTCCAGTATTGTATTCGCCACAGGTTGGAACGAACAACAGTCAGAGTTCGAAAAATGGCACCTATAAGCAAGAAAACACAAATTTTTGATCAGTTTCTTGATCTCAAAAATCAAGGGATAGCGTCCCACCGTGATCACCACTAAAAACATGAGATTCTAGAATTTGAAAAGAAACACTAAAGCTATGCAATGTGAAACGAAATGTAACGCTTTAATCCTAGAAATTTGAAATGCATGAAATAGGGAAAAGAGACGAATTGAGACAAAATGAAAGAAGTATAGAAAGCAAAGCCCTTTTTATTTATACTCTCTCAATATCGGTTACAAAGACGTCTCCCACATTTTTAGGGGCTAGGAGCGTTAACATGCTTCAATTACAATAGTGACTAGTGATCCTCCTTCCGCATGCCCACATGCAAAATGGGCGGGCCAAAGTGTTGCCGCCACTGGTGTGAATGAATATTTGATCCTTGCTGCTCCTCTTGCATTTAAAGAAACAACAAAATCATTAGTAGAACCTATTGCAAAGATGAAACGTTTGTTCTCTAAAAACAATGAAGGATGCATGCATGAAACTAAATAAAAGGATAAGTGAACTGAATCAAAATAGTCTACAAATTTCACATAAACAAAGGAACATCACTAGAAGGTCATTGCAAATGAAACAGTTGGGAAATTCCTCACCGATTTGAATTCACTCCTGGGTGGGACGAATTCGACTGCAATTCATCCCAGGGTAAGATGAATTCACCTACGACAAAGAGCTGAAGTGATACTGCCCCAAATGTCATGTCTAGGGAGCTCTAAATGACCTGCAAACTTAGGGTTAGCTAATTGGAGGAATTTTGGAAAGACCCAGATGGTTAGATTTCCCCAATTTGGCCTCCATCAATGGGAATTTGATGTAGCTACCTGCAAGTTAGTGAGGACAACAAAAGCGATAAAACATGATAATATTTGATCAAATCATTAAGAAATCAGAATTAAAAGCTATTTAAGTAGCATAATATGGAATGCAAAATAAAAAAATGAAAAAAAAAACAATCTACCATGAATTCCCAATCATTCTTAAAAAAAGAAGATTAGGCTCGCAGCAGTGCGGGGTGCCCTGGCGGGCCACCCACCGTTGGAACCTGATTTCGGCACCAATCCACTTGGGATGGGCCCAAAATATCTTGTAATGTGTTGTCGGAAAATTGGTAGATTGATGTGGTCAAGTGTCGGGTTTTGGATCTTGATTCACACTTCCAATAACCACCCAATGACCTCCCTTGTGAAAGAGATCAAGGATGTGGAAGAGGTGAATCAAAGGTAAAGCATGATATCAATTTGGCAGCACTTCGTTGCTTGAATATGATTCCAACCTGTCCCCTTTTGGGTGAGAAAGTTCACCATTTTATAGACCCAGGGAGTCTATTTAGATGGGCATGCATTGGCACCATGTGGAAGTCATGCCTTCCCATGAGGGATGAAAGTCCTCCCTGACTTGGGCTTCCATGACTACCCTTGTGACAGTCTTCTAATGTTCAATTTGGTCACCTACCCATGCATGCAAGGCAGGGATCATTAATTGACTGTCCTCGGCTGCCATTTGGCACAATTTCTCTTTTTTCCCGTTGAACCTAGAATTCGCCTTACCAAGGAACAAATTCAAAATTTGTCCCTGTGTGGGGCGAATCCCATTTTCAATTCGTGCCAGGGTGGGACGAATTTGGAGTAGAGTGTTTGAAGGTGCCAAATTGCTTTTTGACCTTCCAAAATTACTGTAAAAGTGGTTAGGACCACTGTTTAACCTCTGAGGGCTACCCTGGGGGCTATGTGTGTCAAAGTGATTAGTGTTTGTAGTAACATAATCAAATTGGTGCTATTTTGGTGTCTACACCTAGGAACCACCATCTTTGCTTATGAATGAATCTAGGGAACTGGTACAAAAATCCCCTGAATAGGAACTAAAATGAATAGCCTGAGGATCCCAGGTGGGAAGCAGCAACATGCACAAATATGGAATCCTTGGAAAACTAATCTAGGGAAAACAGGGTCTACATGCATTGATCATGGGTCCCCCCCAAAATTTAGACATGCAATGGAAACCCTAGAAGAAGTGACCAAGATCCCCCCATCCTTGCTCATGGATAGGTTTAGGTAACTGGAACTGGGACTAGGAACAATCCAGGTAGCAGAAGATGCCCACTCTAAAGGCCAACCAATGCCTTGGGCATCCACCAAAATGTAGATCCAGCAAGAAGAAGCCTTCGAATAGGAAACCAAAAAGGGTCCTACCCAATGGGATGGGACCAGCAGCAACCATAGGCATCCTAAAGAGGATTCACTGGAAGAATAGTAAACTGCCACCTAGACCAACCTCAAAGTAGAGAGGACCTCACAAGAAGCACCAAGAAGTAGTAAAAAATCCAACCTGCCATCACCACTGATTGAGGAAGCCCTAAAAATAGGATCCAAACAAAAAACCTAAAAAAATCCCTAGGGCAATTCCTGAGGGAGAATGGGTAAGGGATCTTGAAAACATGTAGGAAACACTAGGAGACCCCTGGGATGCACCAAACCATGAGCTCAGGTATGTAAATCCTAAAGCTACTTGGAAAGGAATAGAAAGTGGAGAATTATTTCCCTCTAGGGAGATCATCTTCTACAAAGCATTCTCAGGGCGAGACCCAAGATGATCTAGGGATTGGGCAAGAACCAGGGTAGGGTGAGCAGGGAGAGGAAGAAGGACCCTCCCCCTACCTCCCTGATAGAAACTAAAAGAGTAGTTTTTGTTTCTTATTCAATATGGAAAGCTATTAATTAGGAAGATCAACTATGATTAAGCAAGGAGAATATGAGAATATATTGTATATTATTTCAAAAAATTAAAGGTATGTTTATATTATTTTTTATATTAATATTATTTTTATTTTTTGTGAGTATCATCTATAAAGAACAAAATAACCTCTAAGAGAATATCTTAATACAAAATTATATATTATTAGAAATTAGGAATATGGAAAGCTATTAACTAGGAAGAACAAATATGCATACTCAATAAGCAAGTAAATTTGAATATATATTGTGTATTTATTCAAAATAATAAATATAAATTTTATATTAATATTATTTTTATTTTGTGTGTGTATCATCTACAAAGAAAAAAATCACCTCACAAAAATGATATATTATTAGACATTAGGAAGATGAAAATCTATTAATTGGAAATATCAAATACACTTACTCCACAAGGAGAAGTTGAGAATAAGAAACATGTGATGTTTCATTGTCTTGTGGACCAACATCTAAGATAAAAACACTTATTGCAATATAATGACAAGAGAAATTTTCTCACAAAATAAGGATATTTTTAAACATCATAACATAAACATATATATGATCCTTATGGATTAATATAGTTAAGTTGATCTTAAAATAAAATTGTTAGAATTTCACAATAATAGATATGCAAAGCATTACACAAAATATGAAGAGAAGAGTGGAACTGATTGATTTATTCCAAGGATCAACTCTGTATAAATAGCAGAGTTGATCATTGAGAGTCGTTGGATTACAACAACTCATCAGACCTGATGAAGACACCACTGAGAGTTCTCCTGACACATGGAGGAGTGGAAACTCAAGTGTCTATCCTAGTGGAACTTAAGAGAATATTCTCTTATTCTAACACCCCCCTTAAGTGATACTAGGGGTGAATTGTACAAATGAGTCCTGGCAACAAGGCCTGATGAGGTACTCATGTACAATGACTTCTTTTGAAGAGATGGTAAAACCCAATGGGAAAAAACCATCAATCAAAAGGAAGTTAGAGGCTTGTCTTCGTATGGCAAAGATTGTCCTCTTTAACAAGAAAGAAAGATGAGTCCCAACAACTTGGCCTGATTAGGTACTCATTTACATAATATTGTTGGTGAAAAAACCCTTGTGGAAAAAACCAACAATGTGAGGCTTGTCTTCGTATGGCGAAGATTGTCCTCCTAATACAATAGATAGTTGGTAAAAAAACCCTGTGGGGAAAAACCAACTATGAGAAGAAGAGAGGCATGTCTTCGTATGGCGAAGATTGTCCTCTTTAACAAGAAAGAAAGATGAGTCCCGACAACTTGGCCTGATTAGGTACTCATTTACATAATATTGTTGGTGAAAAAACCCTATGGGAAAAAACCAACAATGTGAGGCTTGTCTTCGTATGGCGAAGATTGTCCTCTTTATACAAGAAACAAATATGAGGCCCGACAACTAG
The DNA here is from genome assembly GCA_028583015.1 of Wollemia nobilis. Lineage (NCBI taxonomy): Eukaryota > Viridiplantae > Streptophyta > Pinopsida > Araucariales > Araucariaceae > Wollemia > Wollemia nobilis. The sequence continues at coordinate 3,251,833 of JAQPPZ010001237.1, forward strand.
GCCTGATTAGGTACTCATATACAATAAATAGTTGGTGAAAAAACCCCTATGGGGAAAAACCAACTATTAGAAGAAGATTATCATCATAATTCCAATCAATGCAGTTGTATAACTCCAAGCTTATCTCGCAACTGAAGGTAACGTGGAGAAGGAAATGACTTGGTGAAGATATCTACAATTTGTGCCTCAGTTGGAATATATTCCAAGTGTATATCCCCGCTCTGAATATGTTACCTTATGAAGTGCATGTGTATCTCAATGTGCTTGGTTCATTGATGTTCAACTGGATTGCGTGCAATATGAATTGTGCTCTGATTGTCACACCAAAGAGTTATAGGATGTTCATGGGTGAAACCAAATTCTCTCAAAATTTGATGAAGCCAAAGAGCTTCCTGACTAGCCAAAATTGTTGCCCTATATTCTACCTCTATAGAAGATAGGGCTACTACTTGTTATTTCTTGCATAACCAGGCTATTGGTGAGGAACCAAGGCAAAATACATAGCCTGAGGTGGAACATCTATCTTCTACTGAACCTACCCAATCTGAATCTATGTAGCCAATTATATCCATGGATTTTCCCTTGTAGAAGAGCCCAAAGTGAGTAGTGCCCTGCAAGTAACGGAGGATTCTTTTTGTTGCTTGCCAATGACTGAAGTGAGGCTGATGAGAGAATTTGGATATGAGGCCAACAACATATGAGATGTCTGGGTGAGTATGAGTAAGGTATAGCAAACTTCCTACAAGCTGATGGTATAGAGTGGCATCACAAAGAGGGGATGAGTAGGAAGTACTAAGATTAATTCTAGATTGAAAGGGGGTAGGAGAGGGTTTGCAATATATCATTTTGAATATTTGTAGAAGATCTAGAGTGTAATTTTGTTGGCACAAAGAAATACCTTCATCTATTTGACTTATTTGGATCCCAAGGAAGTAATGAGCTTTACCTAGATCAGCCATTTCAAATTTTTTAGAGAGGGAGTCTTTTATAGTCTGAATGTGAGTCAAGTTACTACCAGTGAGAAGAAGGTCATCAACATATAGGACAAGAATGGTGATTTTGCCTTCATTTCTCCAAATGTAAACTGTGTTATCAGACTCACAATGAGAAAAACCTGCTGAAAGAAGGAAGGAGTCCATATTTTCATACCAAGCTCTAGGGGCTTGTTTGAGGCCATAGAGAGACTTTTTAAGCCTACAAACAAGAGAGGAGTCTTGAGTGAAACCAGTAGGTTGTTCCATGAATATCTCTTCCTTTAAATATCCATGTAAGAAAGCACTTTTTACATCCATTTGATAGACTGGCCATTTATGGGAAGCAGCCAGAGCAAGAACCAATCTAACAGAATCCATTTTAGCAACTGGAGCAAAGGTTTCTGCATAATCAATACCTTCAATTTGAGAAAAACCTTTCGCTACAAGATGAGCCTTGTGTTTGTCTATTTCTCCATTAGGCCCATATTTGGTTTTGAAGATCCATTTACAATGAACTAATTTCCTTCCTTTAGGTAAGGGAACTAAATCCCAAGTCTTGTTTTTTATCAAGGAAGAAAATTTGTTTTCCATGGCATCATCCCATTCCTTAATACCTGAGGCTTCTTTGAAGGATTGAGGATCAGAGGAAATAGACTGACATACAAGACCAGTGCCTATGGGGTTGGATGATCTAGTTGAAGGAAGATTTTGGATGTAAGGAGTAGCTTCTTTAACAATGGTGCGGGCCCATTTTGGCATAGAGGAAGGAGTTGAAGGAGTTGAAAGACATTGAGATGGAGTTACAGGTTCTTCATCTTGATTATCAATGACCAAGTTAACTTCAAGAGTTGGCTCTTCATAATATTGAGGTTCTACTATAGGAGAAGGCTCAATGGAGGAAGAGGGCTTTTGAGGATCTTTTTGAGGGAATGTTTCATCAAATTGGACATTCCTATGAAAGAAAACCTCATGAGTTGAGGGATCAAGAAGCATGTATGCTTTCAATTCTTCACAATAACCGATAAAGATGAGATTTTTGCTTTTCTTATCAAGAGCCTTCCTTTTCTTCTTTGGGATGTGAGCCCAAGTAGTACACCCAAAGATCTTGAAGTAGGAAACATCTGGTTTTGAGCCAGACCATGCTTCTTCAGGAGTTAAATGGTCAAGAGCTTTATGAGGTGTGCGATTTTGAATATAATTTGCATAGTTAATAGCTTCTGCCCAAAATTTTTTGGAAGATCTCTTGAATGGAGCATACAATTTGCCATCTCTTTTAGGGTTCGGTTTTTCCTTTCTGCAATGCCATTTTGTTGAGGATTATGGGAGATAGAATGTTGATGAATGATACCATGACTTGAAAGAAATATGGAGAACTCATTACTGCAGTATTCCCCCCCATTATCAGTGTGAATCTTCTTGATTTTGCAAGATGCCTGATTTTCAACTAAGGCTTTAAAAACTTTAAAGTGGGATAAAACATCACTTTTATATTTCAGAAAGTAGACCCAGGACCTTCTAGAAAAATCATCAATAAAGGTTAGAGCATACTTTGCTCCTTTGAAATATGGTTCAGGAAAGGTCATTAAGTCACTATGGATTAAATCTAGAGGGGATGAGGTTTTTGGAGAACTACTTGGGTGGAAAGGATCTTGATGTTGCTTTCCAAGAGCACATCCAGGACAAAATCCATTACTAGAAGAGACTTGGGGTAAACTTGTTACCATATCATGGGTGCTCAAATCCTTTAGGTAGTTGTAACTAAGATGACCAAACCTTTCATGCCAAATTTGACTTTCAAGATCTCCATGAGCCACAAAATAGGAGGCTCCTTCTGGATTTTGGAAGCCTTTGAAGTGAAATAGATGAGAGTTATGATCAATATTCCCTTTGGCTATAAGAGAATGGGGATCTTGGAAGTCTCTTATCTCAACTCCTATTGGGGAGAAGAGAACAATTTTCCCATTTCCAAAAGTACAAATATGATAGACGGAGAGGAGATTGGTGGCAATGTTTGGAACATAGAGAACATTGTTTATAGAGCCACCATCAATGGTTATATCCCCTTTTCCTTTTATAGGGATGAAGGAAGAGTCACCTACTTCTATGCTACAAGTAGAGCTAGAGGAGATAGAAGAGAAAGACTTATCTGAAGCAGTCATGTGATGAGTAGCTCTAAAATCTAGGACCCAAAAATTAGAGGAAGAATTGGAGGTTTTTCCTTGAACATTAAGGGCTTTTCCTATTTTCTTTTTATTTTCTATCTTTTGATCTTTTATAGCTGCCTCTAGTTGTTGTAATATTTTCTAGCATTTGTTTGCAGAGTGACCATTCTTTTTACAGTGAGTACATGTTATGGGGGTCTTTTCCTTATTTTTGAATTTTTCTTTAGAAGAGGTGGAGGCTACTAAGGCTTTAGAGGAAGAGGAAGAAGAAGAGATTTCATATCTAGCAAGTTTGGTTTCTTCCCTAGTTAATCTATCACAAAATTCTTCTAAAGAAGGCATTTTAAAGGTTGTACCAAGAGCATCTTTGGTAGATATAAAGGTGGTAGCAAAAATTTGAAAAACACCATTTAGCTTAGAAAGGATTAGATAAATGTATTCTTCTTCAGTCTTAGTCTTCCCACTACCTTTGTATTGAGTGAGGATTTCTTTGAACTTAGTGAGGAAGTCAACAATACTACTAAAATCTTCAGGAGACAAAGATGTTAGTTCAGCTTCTAGTTGCATTGATCTCATCTGATCTACTTTCCCAAACAAGGTCTTTAGCTTCTCCCAACTTTCATGAGGAGTTTTGCAATCTGTAATGTGAAACCACAAACTTTCATGAACATTAGAACTAATAATACCCATAGTTTCATGCATTTTTCCTTTATGAACAAAAATTTCATATTCTTTCTCAAATTCTGGTTGCTTTTCTTCTAAAAAATGAGTAAGGCCTTTTTGAGATATAAGATTTAAGATTTTAGGTTTCCAAGTGTGAAAGTTATGAGGGGTGAGAGGTTCAATTGAATTCATCATCTTAAAAGATTTGAAGTTTTAATTAACCAATATATCCCCCCTTAGAACTTCAAAAATTAGATTAATGCAAAAGGTTAAGGTTGATGAAGCTTTTCAATATTAAAAGAACTCAATATACCCACCCTAACGAGAGGGAAACTATAAGTATAATGAGGTTTTTAGTATTGTTTGCTTTTGAAATGCCAAATCCTTTTAGTTCATCATAATACTCGCCCTTACGAGAGGGAGACTATAAGTGAGATAAAATGCCAAATATAATGGATTAATGAAAAAATATATGCCTGGCCTTTATACCAATTGCCTCTAAAAACCTGCCCTTACGTGAGGGAAACTATAAGTTTTTATTGGTTTTGATACATGGAACATAGGAAAAATATTTTGAGAAATAAAGGATATTGAATTTTAATTTTAACACATATATAAGAGGTGTTGATTTAAGAGTTCAAAAAATAAGTTAATTAAAAGAAAGGATATATTTTAGAACACTAACTATAATTTTAACTTTGAATATTTAAAAGCACTTAATGTAGAAGATAATATTTTCTTTAAAAGGTGCTCTTTAAATAATTAGAACATAAAAGGAAGAGGATAAAATTTATAACTATTTAATTGAAGAAGATTATAGTTTTAATTATAATTTTATATCAATTAAAAGTTTTCTTTGACTTACAAACAAATTTAATTATTTAGAGAAATCACTCATATCAAGATAGAATTTGAACTATATTATTGAAGAAGATTTAGAATAAGAACTTTTGAAGTTTATAATTATGCAACCCTATTCCATTCCCGAGGAATGTGAACAAAAGAGATAAACTCCAAATTACAACAGAGTTGAAGAATCTATCGAACAACCAAAGTCAACCTCTAGTGAACATTATCAAGATGGTGAGTCCTTAACAAATTTATAATAATCTGTGAATCAGACTCACAGATTATCCTCCGCAAACCCATAGCCAACCCTTGTTCCAAAGCACAACAGATAGCAAGAGCCTCCATATAATTATTAGAGTGTATCCCCTTATAGCATGAAAAAATGAAACAAGCATTCCCAGCACTATCTCTCCCAACTCCTTCGATACCAGCATGCCCAGGATTACCTCGAGAAGACCCATCCGTATTGATCTTGACCACCCCTAGAGGAGGAGGATGCCATCTCCCATCTCTCTGCATTTTTTTCCCATCTCGGTTTCTAGATGAAATAACAGGACGAGGACCATTCTCCACAAATCCCAAATTTTGCATCATCAAAATCTCTGACTGCTCCAAAGGAATACTAATCTGGCATGTGGAAGAGATAGTTTCCTGGATCATACCAATGATTTGCTACCAAAGCTGGTGAACAATAAGCTTGTTATCATGAAAAATTCGTCGATTTCTTTCCAACCAAATCTGCCATAGAATGCAAGAAGGACCAATAGTCCAAGCAACCTGGAGAAAGAAAGACTTAGCGGGAGGTCTCCCTAAACTCCTCCGAAACTCCAAAAGAGAAGAAGCATGGGCACAAGGCTGCTTCCACACCTCCCACCAAAGATGCCAAATATCCCGTGCAAAAGAACACTGAAAAATAAGATGACCTGAAGACTCTTCACTGTTCGCACATAAAAAACAAAAAGAAGGTCCTTGAAAACCTCTCTTTTGCACATTATCCCAGGTAAGGCATCTATTGTGAGTAGCTAACCATAGATAAAAATTGCATTTAGGCCAAGAGAACTTAGACCACACTTGCTTCCACCAGGGCACCTCATCATCCCCAAAATGTTGTCGATCCAACTCCCTGTATCCCGAAGCCACCGAATAGACCCCTCTAGGATCCAAGCCCCAAGCCAAAACATCATCATCCTGTAAAGAAGAGCAGGCCCTACAAGCCAAAATACGAGTAAACTCCTCTCTTTCCTGAAAAATACCCCTTACTGGCCAATCTATAGGATCCTTCCAATGAACAACCTCAACCTATCCAAATCTTTCAAAAAATTTGTAGTCCATAACCCGATTCCAACCGGCATCCAAAAAGACTTTGCACAAATTCTGAAGATGAGGATACATGGATAAAATGGCAAGGAACCCATCCCAAGCATCTTGCTAAAAGAGAGCCTTGGAACCCTTATGAAAAATCCAGAACAAACCTTGCTTAACAAGATTCACCCCCTTCTTAAGAGTGTTCCAGATGAAAGATCCCCTACCAGACAAATTGTATCTGGGAATCTCAAATATTCCTTTTTGAGACAATTAAAAGGATTTTTGAAATTTGAGTCAAATTAAAACTTCAAAAATGAATTTTAATAAACTTATAAATGAGGAAAAGTAAAGAATATTAACAATGCTTACGACCCCGATAGAACACATGTGACACAAGAAAACCAGAGAAGACATTGCATTCAATTTAAAGGATATGCTGTGATTAAACGATGATAGAGATGAAGTAAAAGGTATCATTTTCTTGTAGTGCAATTCTGATAACCTTGAGGAATCAATTTTGATGACACCAATAATCCAAACTATCACCAAAAAAATATTGAGGCCTTCAAGGACTTTAAGGAATGCACATGCGAAGAAATAAAATGAACCACAAATAATAAACATTATAAAATAAAAAATAAAAAATGTTAACCTTTGTTACCTCTCTAGAAGAGAGCTTGGAAGTGTTCTCAAAGAGTGCAAAAAATTCTTTACTCCTCAGACATCTAAAAATTAAGATCAAGGAACCAGAATCCACCTGTGTTGGAACATTTCCTTGGATAACATATGGAGAGCTCAAAAGTCGCTCAGAGGATGTATCACCAGGAAAAAAATGTTCTTCTAGTAGATGGTGGATGCCAATGTCATGGAAGTTGCACGAAATTAATCTCTCCTACAAAAGAAGACTTAGAAAAATATCTATAACCTCCCCTATAAAAGAATACTCAAGAAAAGTGCTATTAATCTAAGACGAATCAGAAAGCTTGAACCAGAGATGAAAGCAACAATAGAGAGTGTGTGATATTTCCACCAGGCATGTAGTATATAAGGAGCAACAGAAAATGAGCATCGTTCTAAATACACCCAATCGGTAGGATTCATTGGAAGCCAACAAGGGCCACATTTTGGGTGGCATGAAAATCCCAATGAATGGAAGAACCACACTAGAAGTTGTATTAAATCATAAACATTGTTTAAAGCAAAAAGGGTTAAAAAAGATTTAAATATTCCCTATTTAATATATGTGGGGCAAAAAATAGAAGGAGCCATGTCGTTGAGGTAGCGCCAAAACTATTTGGGGCCTCTAAACAAGGACATAGTACCAAAAATAATTATGGGCCATGAATTTTCTCTTTTTCTTAAAAAAATAAAATATGTAGCTATAAAATAAATGGTCCACGAATTTCCCCTGTTTTTAAAAAACCAAAATATGTAGCTATAAAATAAATAGGCCATGAAAGAGATAAGAGGTATTGAATCAAAACCAAGGTATTAGAGAATTTTTTTTTAAAAATTATCTGAGCACGAAACAATATCTAAAAAATCAATTCTTATATAATAAACAATGAATATTTTGCTGAAAAAAATATGGATAAAGCTGACTATTGCATAAAATGAAGCAAGTTAGTCAAAATAAAATCCAAATCAAATGAACCAGATCCTAGAACCTTCAAGAGAGAATGACAGAAAAATCTATCCTGCTCTAGTACCATGTTAGAATTTCACAATAATATATATGTAAAACATTACACAAAATATGAAGAGAAGAGTGGAACTGATTGATTTATTCCAAGGATCAACTCTATATAAATAGCAAAGTTGATCATTGAGAGCCTTTGAATTACAACAACTCATCAGACTTTATGAAGACACCACTGAGAGTTCTCCTGACACATGGAGGAGTGGAAAATCAAGTGTTTATTCTAGTGGAACTTAAGAGAATATTCTCTGATTCTAACAAAAAAAAAGCTATTTATGTCATCTCTTTTTCTTTTATTTTTTTTATCCCATGGATTTTATTTTGTGAGGAAATTAAAAATATTTTATTTATTTAATATTTGTCTAATATTTGCATTCATTTATGCATATTCTAACTAAAAATAAATTCATATGCTTTTCAACTATAAATAAGAGATTGAAGGTTAAATCCAAAGGGCTAATATTGTACAATAAGATTTAGTGATAAAGTTTGAGTGACTTAACATATATTGGATAAATTACATTGTTTCATATGACCCATAATTAAATGTTAGAAAATACATTCTTCTTCCTTAAATATCTATAAACAATATTAATATTAATATATTTTTTTAAAATAAAAAGTTTAATTAAATCAGAGAGAAAAGATACAAAGGAAAAAAATACACCAAAAAACATAGGTTTCCAGCATACAAAAGACATCGAAAATCAAAAAATTCCAAATGACTAAGGTAGTAGCATTCAACAAAAGAAAATAAATAAAAGATAGAACCAACAACATAAAGCTCACACCCATCCTCCTCTTTTCTAAGCTATATTCCTAGTAATTATAATATTGGAATATTTTCTTTTAATATCACTGTTGGCAAGTGCATTTTTCATCTTGTTAAATTTCCCATGAATGTGGAAATAGTCCACTTATTTTATTGAGAATTCTAGCAAGTTGTATTTGAATACCCATATGAACAGTATAAAAACCAGATTTATAAATGTCACTCCAATAAGCTAGTCCATATTTTATTGGTGTAGCAATTTCATATTAGTGTGTTGTTTCTTGAAATTTTACCATTCAAAATTTAGGGGATATGGAAGTGGAGGTTCTCTCTATTCCATAAAATTGTTGTGCCAATACAAAATTTCAGAGAGCTTAGAGATTTGTGAATGTTGTAGATCTTCTTTGAGAGCTAGGTTACAACTGCTTAGAAGAGGAGGCTTACCAAGAATGAGATCATGCCAACGGTCAACTTGAGTGCCATCACCTGGAAGCCAAGAGACCTTGTTTAGAAATAATTTCTTGGCTTGTACAATATACTTCTATATTAAAGAAGCACCTGACCTCATATTAAAATTTCTCATTAGGTGAATTCTTGTAGTTGAGACAAATTTTATTTTTATATATTTTTCCATGGGATTTTTTGAGGCTGAGATAGATGCCATAACAATTTGGCCTCTAAATTATTGCTTACTATTTTAGTATAAACTATACCAAGTTCTCCTTATACATTCTTATAGCAACTGATTCCCATCAAACTAAATGTAATTTATTTTTTATTTTGTTTACCTCCTTGCCATAGAATTTTTTTCACCAACCTATCAATGGTTTAAAAATCCTTTTAGGAGTATAATAAACCAAAAGTTGATATATAGAAATAACAAAAAAAATAGACTTTATTAGCACTCTTCTTGCAGCTAAACTCAACCAACCATTACTATAAGTAAGAATTCACTTTTGAATTTTCTCAATGGTTGGTAACCAACTATTTTTATATTTAATATGAAATACCATAGTAACTCCTAGGTATCTAAAATATTGATCTGATCCTTCCTTGAATCCAAGAATTTTTGCAAAACCTCTATTTTCTATGGAAGTGGTGTTGATTGTGTAAAACTAGCTTTTGCTACCTGAGGCTGCTTAAAAGTAGTTAGGACAACTCTTGAAGATCTTAATGTTGTGCTTGGTTTAAAATATGGTATCATAAAAAAATTAGGCATGCATTAAAGGTCTAACACCATAAAAATATTTTATTACAATTAATTCCCCAGCTCTATGTAAGTTATTAAGAGCTCCATCAAGAGTTTCAACAAGTAAAATGTGGAGATAGGGAGATAGAGGGTAGCCCTAGTGAATTCCTCTAGAAGGCAAAAGGTTCTCCATTGATCAAAGGGGATATCCAAGGAGATTTTATACAAGATTCAATCCATTGAACCATTTGGGTTAGAAACCCAAAGTTAATGAGAATTATTTCCAAAAACTATAATTTGAATCTATCAAAAGCATTTGCCATATCCAATTTTATGGTAATCTTCTTTGATTTGAGATTGGAATAGTAATGAAGAGTCTCATGAACCATAATGATGTTATCATATATTTGCTTTCCAGGGATAAATCCTCCTTGTTATTTAGAGATAAAATTGCTAAGAAATATTTTGATTTCATTAGCAATTATCTTTGTCATTACTTAATAAGAGCAGTTGCAAAGAGAAATTGGCCTAAATTAGTTAAAAGTTGTGGAGTTCTTCTCCTTGGGAATTAGAGAAAGGAATATTAAATTAATATCTCCATAAAGAGTAAATTATTTTATGACATCTTCAATCATGTGCAATAGGTCACCGATAAGATACATGAATTGCTGATAGAAATTATTAGTAAAACCATCAAGTCCTGGAGATTCATCTTGAGGGATAGAACACACCACAAAATCCAATTCTTCTTTAGTAACTTTGGTACATAAACTAGCTTTATCCTCTTGAGTAATAGAATATGGAATATTCTAAAGTAAAATATATTAGGCTTGAATATCTCCAAATTCATGAGTGAGTAACCTTGAAAAGTAATTTTTAGCTAGTTATTTTAATTTTTCTTTCTTTGTGTAGATGATGTTGTCCTCCCCAATACTTCTAATAGTATTCCTACAATATTTTTGCAGATTTTTGAGATAATTTTTTTTTGTGTTTTATCCCCTTTTTGTAATCATATCATCCTAAATTTTAATATCCATATGGCGTCTTCTGCAACATTCAACTTGCATAGTTTAGCCAATAAAAAATTTATTTTCTCAACATGCTGACGAAGAGAAGTATCTTCTAAATATATTTCTAATTTCTCATGTTGTAAAATAAATATTTTTTTTGAGGTGACATTTTAGATAGCCATTTTCTAATTTAATTTTTAAGTCTTACAATTTTCTCTTTCTAAATATCTTGTGGTATTTTTGAAGTAGTTTCCTATTTCCAATTGTTCTCAACTAGAGGTCTAAAAGAATCTAGCTCTACCCATCTTGAGTTGTATATAAATGGAATCTTTCTAACTTCTATATTCTATCATTTTTACAAAATAAATGGTTTATGATTGCACTTTGGATTATGTGACTAATTAAAAGAGGGTAAATGGACAAAATATTTTCGCTAACTAGAAATTTGTTCATTTTTTCAGAAATGTAATGAATTTCCGATCTTCTATTTGTCCAAGTATACTTTCTTTTTTTAGGGATGATATCTTGTATATTTTCTTGGGCAATTATATGCTTAACCAGATATTTTTTGGAATCATAATTTCTTTTCCCCCCTGTCTCTTTCCAATACTCCAATGTGATATTCATATCTTCTCCAATAAGAAGGTTCTCAAGTTGTTCTTGGATGATCCAGTCATGTAATTGATTCCATGCCTCTATTTTGTGCACAAGGTTGTTTGGCCTATAAAAATTGACAATAATGATGCAACCACTAAAACATTTGAATTTTAAATCAAGCTAATTATTTTGTTTATGTTTTGCTATGCAAATTAATTGCTAGAAATAACAAGTTGTTATAAGCCCTTCTAAAGTACCTGATACATGAACTTACTTCTTCAAGCTCTAAATATCTCTAAATCTTATTCTATTCTTGTGCCACTACATGATCTACCATTTTGGATTCTTGTAAACAGATAACAAGAGGTTTATAAAGTTTCACTAAATATAAAAGGTAGTTTTTTTTTCAAGGGACTACCCAATCCTCTACAATTTTATGATAAAACTATCATTTTTTTCAAAGTTTCTTCTTCTCTTTGGATTTGGTCAGATTTTCTACCTTTGGTTATTGAGCGTGGTGTTGGAGTTGCACCTGGTATAACTAATTCCACTTTTAAATATTCTTGAATCCCTTCTTCCCTGTCTTCATTTGATGGCTCTGAATCTTTTTCATAGTTCTTCGGTTATGTTTCTTGTATGTCATTTGAGTGGTCATTGAAGGGTTCCTCCATAATATCTTTACATTTTTCTTGACTTCCATTGTATTAATAATAATAATTATATTATATTAATTATATTTTATTTGTAATAATAGACATTTAATTTTATTTTATTACAAATGTTTAAACATCTTAAAATTAATATATTAATATATTACTGTAACATACACAATCAAAATAGTGACAAGGATAAGAATAACTTAATGGTTAGACTTTGGCCTTTCTCTAGGGATGTCAAGGTTTAAACTATAATGTACTTAGATGGGGATAGACTGGATGGATAGTAATAGTCAGTCTAGCATTAATAAAGGTTTTAGGTGTAAGGAAGCTATAATTAAAAAAAAACAAATTCAAATCACAAGAAATATAACCTCTATTTACTTTTCTAATTATATGCTTCTGTTAAACTAACTCCAAAAATATATATATATATATATATATATATATATATATATATATATATATATATAACTATTGTTATAGTTAACTATAACTATAACGAGATCAATATAGAGTTAATGAAAACAAATATAACTCTGTCACATTGACACTAGAAAAGAATTCTCATGCTATTTGAACGTTACAAGTTGAACAATGTTATAGAAGACACTACGTTTCTAAAATCATATAATTAGGTCAAGAGGAATCCGTTAGAATCACAATTAAAAATTTAAGTTCAAAAGCATGCATAAATTTATTTCGTTTTCATAAACTTGGAACATACAAAATAAAATTATACTACTTGATGTTCAACAATTCATAATCGTTTTTAAGTGCACTTTGCACATGCTTTTAAATATATTGGAAAATGCAGCTCGGGAGAAGATGGTAATATAAAAATTTGTTATGTTAAATGTATTTTACATGGAGTCTCTAGTGGTCCATATTATGATGGAATTTGTCTTTCTCGTGGTAGTTGTCATTGTAGTATTTGTTTCCAGATTTCCGCCTACTGTGTCTTAAATAAGTCGTCCTGCAGAGTTAGTATTTTTTTCGAAGGAGAAACGGTCATATTTACAGTTTTTTTTACATAATTTAAATCTTGGGCTTTCCACAGTCCTTTTCTACTTGGAGCTATAGGGAAAGGTTATTTTTGCTCTATTTTTTTTCAACAAAGTACATTTCTTCATTTAAGAAAATTGCAAATCCAAATTGCAAATCCCAGGCTGTACAAAACCGACACATACCCCTTGTTTTGATTTGAGCAATCTCGAGGCCACATAAAATTTTTGATTTGAGCAATCTCGAGGCCACATAAAATTTTATTTGTTTTAAATATTTTAAATTTGAAAGTGAAATTTCAACGAAAATTTTGACATGGTTCTTTCTCAGTCAGTGCAGTATCGTATTTAATCCCCTATAATCTTGCATTCCAGAAATCACAGTCTAGTAGGTTTGTTTCCCATCACCCGGACCCACATAGAGACTCATATTATTAACGTGGACAAGTAGGGCAGGCGGCAAGTCATGCAATGAAAGCGAATAAAAGTTTTCATGTTTCTGAGTTTGGACCTGACCGGTCTTCGCCTCCAGTAATTGCCGGAAGGAGTATTCACTGGCTGGAAATCTAAAAACTAATCTAAAATGAAGATACGGTACAAACTTTGTAGTCTATCTTATACTTGTATGTATCACCTCTATATTATATTATATTATATTATATTATATATATATATAATATTATATTATATTATATTATATTATAGCTTCACTTACATTTAGATCTTTAAGAAAGATGGAATACAAATTTTTAATGTTATTTCATTTTTCTAAGGATTATATTACTGTCATTGTTAGTTATTTTGAATTTTATATAATAATTTAGTTTTACTTTTATGGGAGACAGAGAAAGCAATAAAATTGTAAAAAAATAGGTTTTAAATGATAATTATTGTACTAATTATTGAAATTGTTTGTAGATTTATAAAAGTGGTATATAATGGTAAACTATAAAGTTTAATGCATTTTAGTTTATTTTTCCTTGGAAAATGCTTTTAAATGCTTTGAACTATGTTGAAAGATGCTTGTACCTTTTTGGTATTGAGCTATATATTTGAAAGAAGTTTAGAGTAAAAAGATAAAATTTGAAATATAAAAAATAAGTGTATTTAATGATGTTTTGAATATCATAAAAACTTTTGTAAACTTTATTCAAGTGCAGTCCTTTGTTCTCTAGAAAAAAAAATTGTCCTTTAAATTATATGTTACTTTCTAAACATATTATATGAATAATTTAGAAGTCTAAATATGAGGTTTAAAATTTTGGAATTTCGGTTAGATAAATCCTCTACAGCAATCTATGGGATACAATTTAGTCTAAGAGCTTATTCAATAAACTAATGCCACATTCTCTAAAAGAGAATTGTAGAAATTTTTAGCTTTTACATTTGCTTTTTCATGTTATTTAATAAACTAATGCCACATTCTCTAAAAGGGAATTGTAGAAATTTTTAGCTTTTACACTTGCTTTATCATGCTAACAAAGAGTGTCTCATTTAAACCAACCATAAGTGGGATACATTTTTAACCAAAAAAATCATAAACTAATTGATGTAGCCTTCTTCTTGCAACTTTATGTATAAGGGTGTTGGTAAAAGTTTTAGCTTTTACACTCACTTGATAAGGTTATGAAAGGAAGAGATTTTTTTAAACCAACTATAATATTTTATAGAATGTATGTGGGATCCATTTTTAACTTAAAAGTTTCTTCATTAACTAATTGGTGGAATCCATTAATAGATCAACCTCTTGCCACTTTTTCTAAAAGGATGTAGTAGATGTTTTTAGCTTTTGCACTCACTTTATTAGGTTAAGAATAAAAGAGAACACCTTTCTAATTGAAGAGCTTGTTCACAATAAATATTTTGTGGTCCTTACCATATCAATCTATTCTTACCATTTTCTATAAGAGGTTGTTGTTAACATAACCTTATTTCAAATAATTTTTTTTTTTTTCAAAATCCCTAGTTGGAGTAACACAACCTTCTTTCATATAACTTGTTAACATGTCCTTTATTTTATCTATTTTATGAAAACCATCTAGTCAAGTAAGCATCATGTTGGTTATGTGTTGAATCACATCATAAAAGTAATATAAATAATATTTCAACTATGATATCTTTACAAAGCTACATTCAGGTTGCCACTTTCAATTTCTTAGCAACATATGATAGGCTATCACTAATTACAAGGACCTATCCCTTAATGCTTAATTTCAATAGGGAACCATTAAGCAACATATAACATATTTCTTTCAATCATTTAAGACTTTTTGATAATCAATTATGCTTTTGTACTTGTTGAACAAAACCTTGATGTTGGTGTATTATTAAAGATCTATGTCAATTGGGTGTTGTAATTATTTGATTTCTTATCATTATTTCTTCTGTAGAAGTCTCCAAGTTAGGGGATTTCTTCACCTATTCAACTTTACATGCCACTATGTCTCTTCAAATTCTTTGTCTACCCCTTTGTTGTGACATTCATACCCACTGCTAACTAGAATATTTTATCTCCAAGAATGCAATGGAATGTTGTGAAAGATAATTTGTCACATGGTTCTTTCAAGAAGAAGTTTCAATTTATGGTGTTGATCTATTTTTTAGTTTTTTATTTACATCCATTCATACAACTCAAAGTTTAGTCACATTAGTTATGTTGAAGATAATTCTTCTGATATATGCTTCACCTTAATTTTTTTGAAGATTATTTTTATGATACATGTGCTTGTTGGAAGTCACTTGTAGATGCAAAGGGTGCTAACCACAAAAAATTGATGGATCTTTTGAAAGCACGTGGTGGCGAATCTTTGGTAAGTCTATAGATATTGTACAACATTTCTTTTTTTTTTTAACTTGAGCTTTGTAGGTAGCATAATTATTACCTAATGTCTTCCATCCCTTCATAGTCTTCATGGTTATATTATTCTATTTTACATTTTACATCCAAAGGCACATTCAGCCAATTTTGGGTTGGATTTTGAAATGATTGGAAAATTTTGGTATAATTTTTAAATTCATATTCTAATGACAAGAACTGAAAATGGTATTTGGCTTAGATTTATCTGCAAACAAAGTGTTTGGAATGCATCAAAATATACCATTTCAGCAAATATTGAGAATAAACAATGACATTATTGGAAGCTTATGAATTATAACCCAAATTTCTTAGAAATTATTTTTTTTGAAATATCATCTATGTCCTTTTGCAACCATTAAATCTGAAAATTATCTTCAAAATAAAACAATCAGCAACTGATTTTCTTACTAGGATTGAAAGTTATGAATGTTTTCTCTTTTTGTCAACAAACCCAAAAACATAACAAAATGTCCAACTTGCTACAACTATAAATTCCTCATTACTTATCACAATTTAAAAAGTAATTAGTCATTTTTTAGTACAAAAAATAACCTGCAAGCTGATGTAAAAATATTCTAAAAATGATTGATAAACAAATTAATACAAGTTTTTTCTTTTTGAAAAAAAATCTTGCAGCCAAAAAACAACTTGAACAACCCAACTTCAAACAGTTGTAACTCTCTCAAAACTTATCAAAAATCCACAAATGAGAAGTCATTTTTATAGTACTCAAAATATTCTGCAAATGATTGCTGAAAAAGTTAATACAATTTTTTTATTTTGAAAATAAATTTGCATGGCCAAAAAACAACAAAAATAACTCAACTTCAAACAACCATAACTTTCTCAATACATATCATAATTTAAAAAATGAGCATTTATTTTGAATTACTAAAAAATATCTACACAATGGAGTAAAAAAATTCTAAAAATTACTATTGAGATAAAAAATATGTCCTCCACAAAATGTGATATTTTTTTCTGAAAAAACATGCCTTAGCTCTGCAAAAACAAACCCACTTTTCCAAAATCATTTCTTTGATACCAAATATTGTGAACCTCTCTTCTCATTCCACAAATAATTAAACAATTTGCATAAATATTCAACATGCATCCACAAATAAATTAATTGCACAATAAATTACTTAATAAAATAGAGATTTATTATACCCTTGAGGTAGAGGAACATCATACAATGCTCCTTTTGGAAGGAAGCCACTCCACAAGATATCTAGCTCAATGAGCCAAGACTTCTTCAAGAATACATCATAGATACCTTTCACAATGGGGTACATATCTCTTTATAAAAGAGTGTGATGGTTCACCTTTCATGAGTTACAAAGTGTATAATAGTATAACAATATTCCTTACGGTTACATATGAAAATTCCTCCAATGGTTACAAATATGATTCTATTACATACCTATTTATATTTTGACATGTGTTCTTACTTACCCAATAATTAATTTATGGCTCATACTATACAGTAGAAAAATGTCCTGTCTAGAAAATGAAATTGAGAAGCATCTAACGTTCTATTAAACCATGTAAAAGAGACAATAAAGTAAGCAAGTAAATAATAAATAAGTTAAGAAAATTGGGGGTTCTATTTGTATACATTAATTTTGCAACTAGGAAGTTACAATACATCCCCTTGAGGGCTTTCCATTTGATATAATTTAAATTACAAAGTTTTAGGGATCTAATCCCTTCATGAACTTATAATGTGCTTTCAATATTCTTCTTGCACTCACGATTGTAAAGAAATATTGTGATGTTGTTGCTTTGATCTATATTTCTTCACCTCCTTAGCTCCTCCATAATTCACTAGAATATCTATACCTACACACAAGGAATTGAAATATGTTAATAGCATATGTGTATTATGATAAAAACCATGAAATGCATGCAATATTGAATGTAAAAAGTGTAATAGACCAGTCTAAACTATTCCAAATGACATGAAAACTTAATATGATATATGTTATACTATTTTGTAATAATATGAGCATAAATTAAAGTGATATTATGAACAAAACCTATGGCCATCCTTGAGAGGGCCAATTAGGACTGTAATCACAAAAATACTAATTAACAATTCAAAACCACTTCAAACTTCACCAAAATTAAGTATGATGCTAATATAATGCTATTAAATTGATCTACACTAAATTTAGATAAAAATTATGGGCTAATTCATGGACATCCCTAAGAGTTCCAATTAAACTGTTAATTTTTCTAGGTGGGGATGAACATAAAATAGGGTGGTTTCTACCACCAATTCTACTTGGATCTAGTCTATAATCCTCCTAGGGGTGTTGTCATAAAATTTTATAAATTAACTCATAGGAATTGATAGGTTTTGAAAAATATGAGCATATATGGGGATGCCTTAAAAATACCTTCAATTGATGAGGTTTCCAAGGGCAAATGCGAGGGTAAAAGGTAAGGGTAGATTTTAGTAGCACTTCGTGATCAATACTTGCAAATGTCTCTCCCTAATATTGAGTGGAAATATTCCAATTTATAGCCCAATATGGCAAAGGGGGCAAAAGGGGTGAGTTGGGACATGCAAGGCAAGCGTTGCCATTTGTCAATACCTTTGCCATGCATAGGGTAGAAGAGGCTTCCCATGAGGACTTCCAATTTGTAGTCTATAATGGCC
Source organism: Wollemia nobilis (assembly GCA_028583015.1). Lineage (NCBI taxonomy): Eukaryota > Viridiplantae > Streptophyta > Pinopsida > Araucariales > Araucariaceae > Wollemia > Wollemia nobilis. The sequence continues at coordinate 3,270,235 of JAQPPZ010001237.1, forward strand.
ATGACAATACCCCGATATGTTATGAGTGATTGGGTGGGATAAATGGTAGAAATTTATTACTATTTATCTCACCTTTTACTTTTTTTGTGGCCTAGAGCATGGTCGTCCCACCTAGGGATGGTTGCTTATGGCCATCCTTGGGTGGGATGTCCATGAACTAAGGTCATCCTCGGGTGGGACGGTCATGGCTTCATGGACCAAACCCTCACAAAATTGGGTTAAAAATTCCTAAAAGTTGTTAGGAGCCATAATTAATCCCTGAGGGTTGCCCAATGGGGCCATATGGTGTTAATAAGAGTGGTGCCTTGGAAGTCTTATCCAATTTACATGATTTTAGTGTCTATAAATGCCCCTTTATGAGATACATTGTGTGCAACAAAGTGCTAAGCAAAAATAGATGACTAAATCATTAAATTATTAAGGTTATTTAGTAACCTAACCAAATTTATATGCCTCTATTGTGGAAAGAGCATACATTCTTGGAATCCTTACTTTTGACATAATTGAAGGATTGATTTTGGTATACCTTTTAGCCACTCTACAATGGCAGTCTTAGGGGCTTAGGGTATACTTGGTCTTGGTTCCTTGATTTACCTGTAAGTCTTCTTTGGGTAAATTACCAAGGATTCAAGGAGACCAAGACTTTATTTTATTGCATTTTTTGATTATTTACCCCAACGTAGGCTTGAAAAATTATTTTTGGCAATGATTTTTTTTAGTGCTTGCAAGTTGCACTTTTGAGTGTTTAAGTGTTGATTTTGATTATAAAATAATTTTTATGACTACCCCCTCAAATTATGAGTCAATGAGGGCATGACCAATGATGAAATTTATAAGTCACTTGACCCATATGACTTGATTGGGATAACTGTTAGTTTTACCCATTATAAGATTTATCAATTTTGTGAAGATTTTGATTGTTTTGTTGGTATTTTATGGAAGAAAATAACTAAATGCCTCATTTCCATGGAGTGGTCCAACCATAATGGAATTCTTGGGGAGAAAAGTAGAGAATTTTACATTCATCCATGAATAGTTTGAATGCAATCTTTATCCTTTGTGAAATTCATCAATTTTGACTGGTTTTTGGTGGCTTTTGGGCCTTTCTTTAGCTTTTTTATTTGTTGTATTAGATGTATGCAATGCTTATATTTGCATTACTAATGCTTTTATCATGGATTCTTATCATGGATGCATGTATTGCAATATGATGTGATTTGATGATATGTGTATGAGTATATGCAAAATAAAATGAATGAAGTGTTAATCTATACTAATGAGATATGAATACTATCAGGGTTATGCACAAGCATGAAATATTATAAATTGGCTCTATTTAGGATTTTTAAAATTTTGAAAAGGCTAATTTTGGATCCTTTCATTAGGGCCCATTCGCCCAAAATTTACAAGGTGGAAGTTTTTTTGGGGTAAATTCACCCGACGTTGATAATCATGAACTTAACTTTATTTTAATTTGTGACCTCAAATTACATATGATTTTGATTTTTCCACCCAACTTGCCTTAAAATTATAAATGATCTTATATTTTCCATCCAAATCGCATTCAAATTATAAATGATTTTCTTTTTCCTACCCAAATCACCTCATATACTACGTGTATATATACTATACTAGGTATTGATAAATATACATCAAAAATACTCTAACTCAAAAATATCTCTAAAACAATGAAAAACTTGAGAAGGTTGCAGAGGAGTGAATATAAAAATAAACCGATTGGTTGAAGAGGATTGTTGATCGGTGCAAGACGATCAGTTGCAGAGCTGTGACTATCAAAATAAATCAATTGGTTATAGAGGAGTGTTGATTGGTGTAAGACGATCGGTTGTAGAGTTGTGTATGTCAGTATAAGTCGATTGGTTGTAGAGCCATGTATATCGACATAAGTTGATTGGTATCATAACAATTTTTATTGGTATAAGTCGATCGATGTCAAAGCCGTGTCGATTGGTATAAGCTGATCGGTTGCAAAGTCATGGCTATCGGCATAAGCTAATTAGTTTTAGAGTCGTGTCAGTTGGTATAATATGATCAGTTGTAAAGCCATGTTTATCGACATAATATGATCGATTGTAGAGTCGTGTTTATCGGTATAAGCCAATCGGTTGGAGAGTCATGTCTATTGACATAAGTTGACCGATTGTAGAGTCGTGTCTATCTGCATAAGCCGATCGGTTGTAGGGGGTGTCTATTCACATTTGCTTATCGGTTGTAGAGGTATCGATTGACATTGGTTAGTCAATTGCAAAATCATGTCAATCATCATTAGTAGGTCAATTATAGTGGTGTTGATCAGTATTCATTTATTGGTTGCAGAGGTTACGATAGGTATTGGTTGATTAGTTGCAAATGTGTTGATCGACATTCGCCTGTTAGTTACAAGACCATGTCAATCGGTATTAGGTTATCGGTTGCAATGTTTTTAGCATAAATATGTCAGTTGTAGGGATGTGTGGTCGAAATTCTATCTGTTGTAAGGACTATCGATTAGTATAAGTTGATCGATTACAGGTAAGTGTTTATCAGTAAAAGCGTATCGATTGTAGAGGATTCATGACTAAAAATCGATAGAGTATTCTTATTCCATTATTATTTTGTCCAAATCTCTTTTTCTATAGTTTCATAGGCACTATAGGTGAACTATACACAAATCTATTTGTGTTTCAGGAGCATTTATTTTGTTAGATACTGCTTCTTGTCTCTTAGAGAATGTTTTATACGTAGTATAGAAGCACCATATGTAATTGCAGTCGATAAGTATTCCCTGTCATGTTGTGTGTTAGGATCATATATTCATCTTGAGGGATGTCTACTATTTTTCTTCAAATTCATATACATTTTCTAACATCTGAAGGTTTTTCTTTATAAATACAATGTCACCTAATGAATATGGAAAGAAGGGAGGTCAATATTCTTCTAAAAAGATAATTTTGAAAATTTTTACACAAGTATCAAAATGCAATGAGACATCAATCTCTATATATTCTATACAACTTGCAGGTACATGCACCTTTTACCATCAGTTTTTTACAATTTCTATTATTCTTAAATGTAAAACCTTTCTCTATTAATAGATAAATGATTTTCCACTTATCTACCTCTTTTTAAATGCTTTGTAAAACTACATTCTATTAATTCTTTAAAATAGTGCATTTTTTACAAAAAAAATATAAAGAACACCAAATATTGAATGCAGTAAACATTGTCAACCCTGATGTGCGTTCAATTGAAGATATTATAGAATATGAGATAGTACCACATGATAATTTTTCCAATAATGAAATTCAACAAACACTTTGGGATATTTTAAATTCAGACACATCAACCAAAAAATAAAAAGACAGTACAATTAAAATTCAAACCTCTGGGGAATATTCTAGTCAAAAATCTAAATGACAAAAGATAAGCGAATGGACTATTGCAAGGGATTTTAAAAATGAATGGGCACGATTATACCCATTTATTGAGTGAGATGAGAAATTGAATGTGTGTAAATGTATTATTTGTACATGAAATCTTGGAAATGATTATTTATTACAAAATAAGAAAGACACAATAGAAAAACACTACAAGAAATTTTACATCAAAGAAGTATGAAGTTATGAAACAATTAAAAAATTCATAGGTGGAAGGATGCAACAAAATGTGTGCATGTGAGATATGCTCTTGAATATGAAAAAGCAATGAAACAAAAAAACTCTCATTGATAAGGGTGGAACAATGGAGGCACAATTTCAAAAAGTTAATAATACTGTTTTAGCATCAAAGAAATTGTAGTTTGCTATTGTATACATAACTATAAAAAAATATTTACCCATGTCTGGTTTTGCTAATTTTAAGAAAATACTTTATCTAGCCAATGTACAAAACCTTACTAGTTCACATCGGTTAAATCGAAGTGGTTGGGAAACGGTAAAATTTCTATCATTGGTTGAGAAGGAATACCTAAGAGAGAATGTGAAACAAGCCAAATTTATTTCACTTTCTATTGATGAGGTAACATCTATTGACAACACATCTTGGATTTGCATAAATGTTTACACATTCAAAAATCATTTGAAACAAACTCATTTACTAGCATTACATAAGATGATTGAAAATTGTAATGCGAAAAATATTTATAATGTTGTTGTAACTAGTTTAAAGGATATTATCAGAATGAATGAAAATGAAATAACCAAAAATTTAATTTGTGTTGGAGTTGATGGTGCAGCTACAATGCAAGGATAAATGAATGGTCTTTGTGTTAGGATTCAGACTTCCATTGCCCCATATGTGATTCCTATTAATTGCATGGCTCATCGAATGAATCTTGCATACAAAATTATGAGCAATTTTGATAATGTAGCCAAAGTGGAATAACTCATCCGCGATATACACTCATACTTTTATGCAGTCCAAAAATATTTGTAGAGTTTCAACAGTTTTCTCTAGGTGTAACTAAAGGCAAAAAAGTGTTAAAATATATGGAAACTAGGTGGATTTCACTATTTCTACCTACAAAAATGGTATTTTCAGAATATCAATCCTTGGTTGGGTTTATGTATACACATCATAGAGATTTTGCCAAGGAAAAAGATTTGCTTTTTTGTGCGACTGACTTGGAAACTGTTCTCACCTTACGTGGTATGAAGAACACAAGCTTATACTGAGAGGGGGGGTGAACAGTATAAGACCACTTTTTACTTTTCTTATCCTAATCAAAATTATACAATATATCAATGGCAATATCAATAGCAGAAAACCAAAGCAATGTACAAATCATCACACACACATGAGACACCAATTTACGTGATTCGCTCAATGTGAGCTACATCCACGGATAAAATCTTTCACTAAATTTTATCAATCCAAATTCTGGGAATACCTTTCCCGATTACAATGTTTATGGGCACCAACCCAAAGGAGACACCAATCCCCTAATCTCGAGTTCGTGGGCACCAACCCACAGGAGACACCAATCCCCTAGCTCTGCTCTGGTTGGTGATCCTCTAGAAGACCTCTCGCCTCCGCTGCCCTTAGCAAATGGAACTCTATCCATAGAAGACACCTGTCCTCCCTGCTCTGGCTGGAGACCTCTGTCCTCAACTCTATCACCTCCAAAGCTGGTCCTCGAATTTGCACTAAACACAGTCCTTCGGTCTAGCACAAATGTCCTCGTTCGTCTTTGCCTGTCTTCTCTCTATGCCCTCTTCTCTCTCTACGCAAACACACCCGCACTTGGTCGAACTTCAACCCTTGCACTATCTGCGCACACTCTTCTTCCTTTGTGATCTTTCACACTCAGAATGATTCGACGAAATGCACTCTGCACACTACAATCGAATTCGCACTCTGCTCACAGCGATCGAACTTCTTGCACTGCGCACTATCTCCGAACGTCGCACATCAACTACACATCCAATCGCCCAAACAACCCTCCTTTTATATCAAAATTTTCAAGATGAAAACTTTAATCTTAGTCGGCTGTTATACCAAAAACAAACCCTAATCTACGTCGGCTGCAAGCCCTAATTTTTGTCGGCTAAAATTTAACTTTGTCGGCTTCACTGCCTCTGGAACTCTTCTGTAGCTTCTGCCGTGAAACTACAACATGTCGCGATATCGCGACACCTTTGCAACCGTATACTTTCTTTTGGCTTTTGTCGTGATATCGTGACACTTCAGCCTTTGTCGACTTCAACTAAGCTCTTGTCGCGATATCGTGACACTTCTGACTTAGTCAGCATCAACTTTGCTTTTGTCGTGATATCGTGACATTTCTCCCTTCGTCGACCTCCTTTCTGCTTTTGTCATGAAATCATGACACTTTTGTCTTCATAGCCTTCCTCTCTGCTTTTGTCATGAAATCGTGACACTTCTCCTATAGAAGACCTGCATTCTATTTTTGTCATGAAATCGTGACACTTTCTCCAACCGAACGCTGCCATCTCAATCTATCATGAAATCGTGACACTTTCTCTTCCTTGCACTCTTGTCTGCTTGCACTAGCAAAAATGGAACATGTCACGAAATCGTGACACTTTCATTGCCTTGTGTTTTTCTCTGCCTTACGCCCACGAAAATGGAACATGTCATGAAATCATGACGCTTTCACCTTTGAGCTCTTCCTCCTTGAATTTGTCATGAAATCATGACACTTCTAGCTTTCGTACGTTTTCTTTGCAGCCTATCACGAAATCGTGACGCTTTCAGCTTTCGTACGACTTCTCTGCAACCTGTCGCAAAATCGTGACGCTTCTCATTTCAGACTCTTCCCTTTGTTGCATGTCATGAAATCATGACAGTTCTTACTTGGAACATTTTCATCTACAACATGTCACGAAATCATGACACTTTATCTTGCTTCCACTTTGTCTTCTGACTTGTCACGAAATCGTGACACTTTTTCTCCTTAGCGCTTTTCTTTTCTTTGGGTTGCGAAAACCCGACATGTCATGATATCACGACACTTTTTCTCTCGGACTCTCTCTCCTGCATTATGTCATGAAATCATGACATTTTTTCTTTCGGACTCTCTCTCCTGCAACATGTCACGAAATCGTGACACTTTTTCGTCCGTTCAACCTTCCTTGCAATATGTCATGAAATCATGACATTTCTGACTTCGAACATTCTCTCTCCTCTTTGAGTCGTGAAACTGTGACATGTCGTGATATCGTGACACTTTTCTAAAAAGCTTTCTCTCCTGCTTAAGTCATGAAAATGCGACATGTCACGATATCACGACACTTTTCTAAAAAGCTTTCTCTCTCCTACTTAAGTCGCGAAAATGCGACATGTCGCGATATCGCGACATTTTTCCAACTTACTTTCTTTCGAACCTGTCATGTCGAACCTTCATCAAAACAAATTATTTTACATCAAATCAAATTCCTTCAAAAGCTTCTTGACATCAATGACAACTTATACACTTGAGCAAAGGCAATGTACCCAAGGTACCCAAAATTGCCAACAATCTCCCCCTTTGTCATTGATGGCAAACCTTTACTGAAAACACGTCTCAAGAGCCAAAACTGAAACCAACTGTGCTAACAACCGAGAAACTGTGCCCACAACTGAGAATCTTCCTCTGAAGTTTTGCTCCCCCTGACTTGAAGCTTTCCTCTTCACTTGAAGCTCTCCCCCTTACTCATATCTCTCTCCCCCTTTGTCATCAATGGCAAAGGGTCACCTTTGGGGCTCGGGACTAAGAATGAGCTTCTTAGCTTAGTCCCTCCCCCACCTCCTGATGAGGTGATTAATTCTGGGGTGGGAGTAAAACTCCCATTAGGCACTGATCATCATCAGCGTCTATAACTTCCTTGTCGGGCCTTCTCTTGAACTCTTTGTCCATATTCCCTGTTCTGTTCTTGTTCCTGTTATCATTCCTGTTCTTATCCATGCCTTGATCCTTGGACCTGTTCATACCATTGTTCCTGTTCCTGTACCTTGGAAGTTTAGCTCTACACTGTCTAGCTGTGTGACCTTCATTGTTACACTTATAACAAGTAACAATGTTATTTCTTTTAGGCATACCTGTTCTTTGAATCCGCCTGTTCTGACTAACCCTGTTCTGACCAAACCTGTTCTGGCCGAACCTATTTTGATCAAACCTGTTCCTGTAATTAACCTTGCAATAGACTGCCTTGTGCCCAAACTGTTGACAAGAGTAGCAATACCCTTGAAAGAAACTAGCACTTCTGAAATTGTCGTTTACCTTCTTCACTTGAGCCATGCAATGTGCAGCCATGTGACCAAACCTGTGACACGCAAAACATCTGCCATGAAATTTTCCTTTATTCGACCTCTTGGGTCCTGAAAACTTCTTCTTCTCATTCTGAATTTTGTTTTCTATTTCTGCGCATCTATCATTCAAGGACTCATGATCTGAAATACTTTCCTCATCAGAACTCTCTTCCTTTTGGAGTCTCTTACTAGACTCTCCAGCTTGTTCCTTGTGTGGCTTAACAAAACCAAGGCCTGTTTTATCCGTTGTCTTTCTTTGACCTTTGATGAGTGACTTAACCTTTTTGGAGCTATCTTGAAACCTCGTAAAGCTTATCCTTGTACTCTTTAGTTTCCTCTTTCAAAGAAGCCATTTTCTGTTCTAACTCACTATACTCAAGAACCTTAGACTCTAACTCATCCTTGAGTTCTTGTGTCTTAGCCATAGAGAAGTCAAGACTTTCTATAAGATCATCTCTCTCCATACAACATTCATCTAACTTATCCTTGAGTCTAGCATTCTTCTTTCTTTCCTTTTTCAAAACACTAAGAGCGTTAGTAAGTTCACTTTCAAGATCCTTTATTTGTTTGCTTTCTGAATCATCAAAGCCTTTTTCAGATTTCTTATCACTAGAGGTGCTACCTTTTTCAAAAACCATACACGCATCTTCCTTATAGTTTTCTGAAGCATCCTCATACATACTAGAAACCAAATCATTATTTGTGCAATCATCCTCAAGGTGACCAAAATTTCCACATCTAAGACATTTCATGATAATGAATCTATGTTTCGGTTCTTCCTCTTTTTCTGATATGAACAACATCTCATTTTCATTATCACTTGAAGAACTTTCACTATCACTACTAGAACACTTACTTGCTTTGTCTAGGTAGAAACTCTTCTTGTGCTTGTGAGAATACCTCTTTCCTTGATTGTTGTGCTCATCTTTGTTCTTTCCGTGATGCTTGTGCTTTTCAGAATCCTTGCTCTTAGAATCCTGTTTATCTTCATCACTTTCATCCTTGGGAACAGTACAGTCTATAGCATAATGACCAAACTTTCCACAATTGAAACATCTTATATTTTTCATGCTTTTGTGCTTTCTAGAGAACTTGCCTTTCTTGCTGTAATATGCCTCTTCATCACTAGAAGACTCATCACTCTCTTGAAGCTGTTTACCCTTGGATTTCTTGGTAGCCTTGAAAGTTGCCTCTTTCTTGACGTCAACCTTCACTTGAGTTCTCAACTCAAATGCTGCAAGTATACTATGGAGCTCATCCTTTTTCAACTTATCCAAATCTTTAGCTTCCTCAATAGCAGAAATATTTTCACTAAATCTATTAGGAAGAGATCTTAAAATCTTATCACAAACATCATTTTCAGCAAGCTCAAGACCTAAGTCTTTCATGGAGTTAACAACCTCATCCATACGAAGCATGTAGTCACTAATATTTTCATCATCATTCATCTTGAGTTGTTCAAACATACCTTTGAAGTGTCTCAACTTGGCCTTTCTGACATTTGTATCACCTGTATGAACCACCTGTAGCTGTTTCCACATTTCACTAGCTGTCTTGCAGTGAATCACTTTGGTGAGATCTGCTTTCTGTAAGCCTTTCAAGATTGCATTCATTGCTTTTGAATTGCTGTGATGTAGGAGCCTTTCTTCTTTAGTATTTGGACCATGTACAGGAATAGTGTACTCATCTTCAATTACTTCCCATACCTCATTACCAAGTGCCATTAGATGAACCTTCATCCTTGCACTCCAAAGACCAAAATCTGACCCATCAAGAATAGGTGTTGCATTGCCACTTGAATAATCCATTGTGTTCTTTACTAGCTTTTCCTTCAAGCTGTTAAACTTTTCGAAGGCACCCGCTCTGATACCAATTGAAGAACACAAGCTTATACTGAGAGGGGGGGGTGAACAGTATAAGACCACTTTTTACTTTTCTTATCCCAATCAAAATTATACAATATATCAATGGCAATATCAATAGCAAAAACCAAAGCAATGTACAAATCATCACACACACATGAGACACCAATTTACGTGATTCGCTCAATGTGAGCTACATCCACGGATAAAATCTTTCACTAAATTTTATCAATCCAAATTTTGGGAATACCTTTCCCGATTACAATGTTTATGGGCACCAACCCAAAGGAGACACCAATCCCCTAATCTCGAGTTCGTGGGCACCAACCCATAGGAGACACCAATCCCCTAGCTCTGCTCTTGGTGATCCTCTAGAAGACCTCTCGCTGCCCTTAGCAAATGGAACTCTATCCATAGAAGACACCTGTCCTCCCTGCTCTAGCTGGAGACCTCCTGTCCTCAACTCTATCACCTCCAAAGCTGGTCCTCGAATTTGCACTAAACACAGTCCTTCGGTCTAGCACAAATGTCCTCGTTCGTCTTTGCCTGTCTGCTCTCTACGCCCTCTTCTCTCTCTATGCAAACACACCCGCACTTGGTCGAACTTCAACCCTTGCACTGTCTACGCACACTCTTCTTCCTTTGCGATCTTTCACACTCAGAATGATTCGACGAAATGCACTCTGCACACTACAATCGAATTCGCACTCTGCTCACAACGATCGAACTTCTTGCACTACGCACTATCTCCGAACGTCGCACATCAACTACACATCCAATCGCCCAAACAACCCTCCTTTTATATCAAAATTTTCAAGATGAAAACTTTAATCTTAGTCGACTGTTATACCAAAAACAAACCCTAATCTACGTCGACTGCAAGCCCTAATTTTTGTCGGCTAAAATTTAACTTTGTCAGCTTCACTACCTCTGGAACTCTTCTATAGCTTCTACCATGAAACTACAACATGTCACGATATCATGACACCTTTGCAACCGTATACTTTCTTTTGGCTTTTGTCATGATATCGTGACACTTCAGCCTTTGTCGACTTCAACTAAGCTCTTGTCGCGATATCGTGACACTTCTGACTTAGTCAGCATCAACTTTGCTTTTGTCATGATATCACGACATTTCTCCCTTCGTCGACCTCCTTTCTGCTTTTGTCATGAAATCGTGACACTTCTGTCTTCATAGCCTTCCTCTCTGCTTTTGTCATGAAATCGTGACACTTCTCCTATAGAAGACCTGCATTCTATTTCTGTCATGAAATCATGACACTTTCTCCAACCGAACGCTGCCATCTCAATCTGTCATGAAATCGTGACACTTTCTCTTCCTTGCACTCTTGTCTGCTTGCACTAGCGAAAATGGAACATGTCACGAAATCGTGACACTTTTGTTGCCTTGTGTTTTTCTCTGCCTTACGCCCATGAAAATGGAACATGTCATGAAATCGTGACGCTTTCACCTTTGAGCTCTTCCTCCTTGAATTTGTCATGAAATCATGACACTTCTAGCTTTCGTACGTTTTCTTTGCAGCCTATCACGAAATCGTGACGCTTTCAGCTTCCGTACGACTTCTCTGCAACCTGTCACGAAATCGTGATGCTTCTCATTTCAGACTCTTCCCTTTGCTGCATGTCATGAAATCGTGACAGTTCTTACTTGGAACATTTTCATCTACAGCATGTCACGAAATCGTGACACTTTATCTTGCTTCCACTTTGTCTTCTGACTTGTCACGAAATCGTGACACTTTTTCTCCTTAGCGCTTTTCTTTTCTTTGGGTCACGAAAACCCGACATGTCGCGATATCATGACACTTTTTCTCTTGGACTCTCTCTCCTGCATTATGTCACGAAATCATGACATTTTTTCTTTCGGACTCTCTCTCCTGCAACATGTCGCGAAATCGCGACACTTTTTCGTCCGTTCAACCTTCCTTGCAATATGTCACGAAATCGTGACATTTTCGACTCCGAACATTCTCTCTCCTCTTTGAGTCGCGAAACTGCGACATGTCGCGATATCGCGACACTTTTCTAAAAAAATTTCTCTCCTTCCTAAGTCACGAAAATGCGACATGTCGCGATATCGCGACACTTTTCTAAAAGCTTTCTCTCTCCTGCTTAAGTCGCGAAAATGCGACATGTCGCGATATCGCGACATTTTTCCAACTTACTTTCTTTCGAACCTGTCATGCCGAACCTTCATCAAAACAAATTATTTTACATCAAATCAAATTCCTTCAAAAGCTTCTTGACATCAATGACAACTTATACACTTGAGCAAAGGCAATGTACCCAAGGTACCCAAAATTGCCAACATGGTATTATACCAATGTTATAAGAAATGAATACTATGATTAAACTTACACAGGAAAGGGCAATTTATATTGTCGATTTCATTAGGACGAGAAAACATATATGTATAGTTATTGACAAGATTTATTTATCCAAAAAACATTTTGAGGATCCCAAGTTTGATAGTTGGAATACGTTAATTAATTTCAATGAACCGAAAAACTTTTTAAAGTTCAACATCAACGATAATATTTGTATTGCTATCCATGGAAATTTTATTCTTGTATATCATTTTGAAAAGCGATTAAATACTCTGACAGATGATTTTGAACAAGTGTCCGTTACTCATTCTGGATTCGATGAGGTTTTGGATAATACTAAGAATAAATTGAAAAGAATTGCAAATACATTAACAAGTGAGATAAGAGATTATTTTAAGAGAGAAGAGACACTTGAAGCCATTTTTGTTGTTAATCTTATTTTCTAAAATCCTTGTGGTGATCAAAGTAGTAGAAGTGAGTTGTTTGTAAAATATATAGGTAATATTATGACACATTTCTCTAAAAGTGTGGAAATAAATGGCATTGAAATCAATGGTATTCTAAACAAAGATCTTTTGAGACATCAGTAAACCAATTTTGGAATAACAATGTATAATCAAATTGCACAATTCAAAAATCCATATGAGACTGGTTCAATCATGCATTTCAGGAAAAAATTGTATTGAAGTAGTGTCTTGCAAGATACTATGAGAGAATACATTGTTTTATATGAATTATGTTAGACAATGATTTTTTGACCTATTGAAGATGAAAGGGATTTTAGTGCATTAAATTTTCTTAAATCAAAATTTCGTAACAGGTTGGATATAAATTTGGAAAATTGTTTGAGAATGTATGTGTCATCATACAAGGTGGGTAACTTTCCCTATGACAGAGCATTGACATTTTTTAATTCCCTAGTAGAAATAAGAGGTCTCTCTAAAATGGTTGATAATGATGAAAATGATTCAGCTAGGAGTGATGATGATATTATGAAAATGCAAAATTCACAGTTTCTCAGTTATTGTGGAGAAGTTGATAAAGCTTTGTATTACCTTCCAAAAATGTAAAAATTATAATTATTATATGACAAATTCATATAATCTAATATTTTTTTGGATTTGAAATCATTTTGTAAAATTTTAGTGATTTGAATAAATTCATATTATTAGTGATTTTTTGGATTTGAAATATTTCATATTATCAAATATTTTTTGTATTTGATTTGTTGTAAAATCATATAATAATTCAATTTTCAATGATTATGCATGTTTGCTTTTTAATGTTATGGATTATCTATGTTTTCAAAATTTATGATATATGTTATAGCTTTAAGTTAAAAATTTGAAAACCATGTATATGTAATGATGTTATGTTATTGAAATAAATGTATATGTTGACAAAAAATAGTTATTTTTCATTTGAATTTAAATATATGTATGTATCATTAGTTGTATGATATGCCAAAATATAGTGATTTTTTATGATTTATGCTTTGTCATTGAGTAAACTGTGTATGCATACTAAAAATTTATGTACATATGTATTAAAAATGCATGTAGTATATTACTCTAGATATGGAAAATGAAAATTTAAACCATTCATAGATATATTAATTGTAAACTCACTTCGAAATATAAAAACAATATAGCATAATATAAATTACCATATTCATTTTTATACAACTATAATGACTAACTATGAATGCACTAAAAATTAAAACCCATGCATAGATATATCCTTCGTAAAATCAGTTGAAAAATAAAAATAATATAGCTTAATAGAAACAAAAATACTCACTTTTATACTACAACAAGAATGAATATGAATAAACTGAAATTTAAACACATGCATAGATATATCATTCATAAACTCATTTGAAAATTGAAATATAAAAACAACATAGCATAATATATGGAAATTGAAATTTAAATCTTACATAAATATCTTCATCGTAAACTAACATTGAATATGAAAACAATATAGAATATTAAAAAAGAAAAAACATTTTTCTATACAAGAACAAAAATGAATATAAATAAACTTAAATTTAAACACATGCATAGATATATCATTCGTAAACTCATTTAAAATTTGAAATATAAAAACAACATAGCATATTTGAAACACCATAATACTTAAAATATTGAAAATAACAAACAATTATGAAAGTGTATTTCTTAAAAGTAAAATAATAAAAGCAAATATATTGTTTTCATACGAAAACATATGAACAAAACATCAAATTTTATAAAAACTATATAAACTCACTTTGAAATATAAAAACTATATAGCATAATACATATGACCATATTCACTTGAAATATAAAAACAATATCACAAAATAGAAATGAAATTACTCACTTTTATACTAAAACAAGAATGAATATGAATAAACTAAAATTTATACACATGCATAGATATATCATTCGTAAACTCATTTGAAAATTGAAATATAAAACAACATAGCATAATATATGGAAATTAAAATTTTCCCCTTTCATTAATATCTCCATCGTAAATTAACATTGAATATGAAACAATATAGCATAATAAAAAAGACAAAACAATTTTCTATAAAACAACAAGAATGACTTTGAATAAACTAAAAATTCAAACTCATTTGAAAATTAAAATATAAAAACAAAATAGCAAAATCCACAAGACAAAACTCATTTTTTATATCACAACATGAATAACACTGAATAACATGTAAATATATACCTATGCATATATTCTACATAAAATCAAGAATATTTGAAATACAATAATACTTAAGATATGAAAATAACACACAATTATAAATGTAAATAGTTTAATAGTAAAATAATAAAAGCAAGTGTCTTGTTTTCCAATGAAAATATATGAAATGTCTTAAAATTGGTTTTAAAATTTATTTTTCCCCCTTCCTCCACTAATTTTTCCTTCTCATTGGCTTTCGTAGTCTCCATAGTAATGACACCTCCCTCATATTTCCCTTGTTCAACTCCTTTTTCCACATCCACTACTTCTATGATTACAACATCCTACATTTCGATGACTCTTTTCTTGAGCTGGGTAATAGTACTATCAATTTCTCTAGAATTGACAAGGATCATCTCAACATTTTGCATTCCATCGAGAAGGGTATTTTCTTCTTTGCCAACATCTTAAGATGTTGGTCGTTAAACTTTTTACCCTTCTCCTTAAGTAGAACATCAATATCCAATCCATTGTGGATAATGGTTTTTTGCAAAATGTTATTTTGTCAAACTGATTCCTGTGCTCTTTTTTCATTTCCATGGAAGCGTTTAAGAACTCCTTTGCCATCCTGAGATAGTCTTGCAGGTTTTGAACCTACTTCTTGATAATTACCTTTACCTAAAAAAGGAAAAAAAAATTAATCAACATGAAAAGATAATTACATTTTAAAAAAGGGAACAATAAATTTTTTAACACAAAAGTGACTGAGTCAAACCTCAGCAACATTCTTTGCAGCTACAACAATAGCAACATTTTTATTATCATTTTTCCATTCATTGTAATAAGCTTGGGCCTCACCGTTTATATTCTTCAATATGTTCATTATAAAATTTAAAATTTCATCTGTGTATGATGTATTCAACTTCAAAATACTATATTTTACTTGTTGTAGCAAAGCCTCCATATTTTATGTTTCATTTTCTTTTTTTTTTTTTTTTTTGGTGGTGGCCACAAGGGGTAAACAGACTATGACCACGAGGGAACCATTACATAACATATCCGCAACATGTGAGGCGAGAGATTAGAACCTGGGCCTCTCAGCATCTAGAGAGGTTTAACTACCCACTTGCTCTCCAAATCCTCTACATGGACGGATGATCAACAAAAAATTTCTTTCTCTTTTTGAAAAATTATTGTATCAGGCATTAATTTTCTTTATCAACACTTTAGCCTGATACTCCAATTTTTTCATTTATGTTATATCTAGAAGTAGCAAATTCTTAATTGTAGATTCAATGTTATCAGAAACCAAATTTTTTTCTAAAAAAATTACTATTTCATCCTTTTGTCGAGGAGGAGCTTGACGGGTGCTTATTTCCCTTGGAGGAGATTTTCTTGAACATTTTGCACCTTCATTTACTTTATCTTGAAGAAATTCTGATATTTGAAATTGAGTGTGTGTGTTATGTTGCAAAAAGTAATATTTATCAAGTGAAAAATCAACCAACCCAGTGGAACATCAGCCAACCCAGTACCAAAAGCTTTCGGTATATCTTTAAAAGTAAAATTATTATGAAAAATATGGTCAAAATCAGAAAAATTCTTTGATACTTCTCTCTAAAATTTGTTGTGTTTCTTCTCTCTATGACCTATATGGAATAAAGTGTTTTCCAACCAGGAATAATTTGCCTTGCATTTGAGTTGGGCGTTGTGGAGGAGGGGGTAGCATTTGTTGATTTTGTTGATGAAATTGTTGCAAGGGACCTTAAAACATAAAAATACTAAATAGTTAAAATTTTTGTGAAGGTAGAAAATAAAAACTAGTTATAAAATTACATTATGAAAATTGGTTGCAAACTTTGTTATAACAATTACCAAAAGAAGAAAAAACATCTTGCCTAGCTGTTGTTGCAAAATGGAATGTGGTCATGCTATACATCTAAAAAAAAAAATTAATTAAAAACAGTAAAAATATTGTAAAATTTTTGTTTCAATAGTAATTAAAACTTACTCCCAGAATATGAAACATCAAGCGTAACTATGACCGTTGGTAACGAACGTGCAACCACACTTGGATATTGTCAATGAACAGGAGAAATAGATCTTCTATGTTTCCTTGATGATCTTCTCCTTAGCTGTGGTGTTGCTTCCTATGTAGGTGTTTCAGAGTCTCCTGATTCCTCTAGATTATAACATCTGAAGCATCATCTTGCTTTGAAGAGGAATAGGATACCCTTTTCTATGTTTGGTATAAAATGTCAAAATTACAAAAATATAAACAATGGAAAAATAAAAAAATTTACTTAAATATTAAAAACAATTACTTGAACCTGTTGTTCTGTCATGGCTAAATTGACAAGGGTTGAGTGCCAAGATGTTGTTACTGTGGTGTTCTACAAATTATAAAAAGATTTATAAAAAAACAATAATATAATTACATGTACTAACTGTCGACGAGGGTGAAGCATGGGTTTTCATGTTCTCTATTTCCAATCTAATATGATTTGAGACATAGGTGTACAAGTCAAATTTTTGGTGTCCAATACAATAGACCAAATATGCTAAGGCCCACATCAGAATTTTTGTCAGCCTTCCTTGCAGAATGAGTCTAGAAAGGAAGAATTCACAACATGCCCGAATAAATTTATTTTCAATCGCTAGTACGATCAAACCCCTTTTGGACTTGGTGGACATAACTGCAAAAAAACTAAAATTAGTAATTGTACATTCAATCACTGACAAGAATTTAAATTCAATTAAATAAAAAATAGTTATACCTTGAAAATATTTCTACTGCACTTTGAAGTTGGTCTTCAAGTAGAGTTTGTCGTCATCAGTTAACTAGTATTTGGAAGTGATAGGCTCAACACCAGCATGGGGCAATGCTGTCAATTTGGCAATATCAATGGTTGAGAAATAAATAACAATGTTTTTATTGTCGATGATAAGGTTTACCTTGCTTGAATCCATATTATAAGCTGCAATGATCCTCTCCACAAGTTTAATGTTTGTATCAAAATGGGACATTGAAACAAGACCCTGAAGACCGGAGTCTGTGACCCAATACATGTCATAATCTAGTGTTGATAAAATTTTGAAAATCAAGGGGTAAACCAAGTTCTTATAATTAACTTTAAACATTCCAGGGGTTATAGGGGATGTCATAGGGTGTACGTGTATGGATAAGAATATTTAGTGGAAAATATTTCAAACAAGAGAAAAATGGTTAAAAACTATTTAAAAGTTAAGGTAAATTGTAAAAACCAAGATAAAAGTGGAGGAAGAGGGTTCATATTGCATTCAAATGAGAGGAAAAGGGGTAAGAAAGAGTTAAAATGAGAGAAAGAGGGGTAAAAAAGCTTTAAAATAGGAGGAAAAAGGTTTAAATCATGATAAAAAAGGGAAAAAATGACTGTTAATTCCCTTATATAGAATTTTTTACATGCAATCGTTTAACAGATGGATGACATGTATCCTCTACATGCAATCATTTAAAGGATGGATGACACATGGCATAGATGCACCACTGCTACCGATGGGAACTCGAGACTGTTGCAGCACATCGACACGCATGCAACTGATTTACATGCATTTGATTGACATGGTTGCAACCAATCGGTATTGCATACATTAGATCATCATGTCTATAGTGGATCATCATTTTTGCAATAGATCATCATGGATGCAACTGATCATCATAACTACAACTGATCGTCATGCATGCAACAAATCACCATAGCTGACATAGATTGTCATGGTTGCAATCGACCATCATGGCTATAACCGATCGGTATGGCTACAACCGATCATCATGGTTGTAATATATTGTCATGGCTACAACCGACTGTCATGGCTCAACTGATCATCATGGTTGCAACTAATCGACATGGTTGCAACTGATCGGCATGGCTATAACTAATCAACATGGCTACAACTTATTAGTATGGCTACAACCAATCAATATGGTTGCAATCAATCGACATGGCTATAACCGATCAGCATGGCTTCAATCGATTGACATGACTATAACTGGTTGCAAGCAATTAGCATGGCTACAACTGATTGCCATGGTTACAACTGATCGACATGGTTGCAATTGATCATCATGACTACAATAGATCAGTATTGTTGCAACCGATTGTCATGTCTACAACCGAACATCATGCTATTGGTCATCATGTCGACCTAAAGTCTTTCATATCGACCTAATTCTTTAAGTATGTCATACATTTTTAGATTTTGCAACCAATATTCATTGCCCCCAAAACAAAAAATTCACCATGGTTTGAAATTTTTTTGAGACAAATTTATGAAATTCGCCACGGTTTGAAATTTTTTGGAGAAAAATAGATGTAATTTGCCATGTATAATTCTACAAATTTCATCTATATTCCAGGATAATTCGCCTTGATTTTATAAATATATTTTGGGGCCAAACCCTTATGCATAACCCTAAATACTATTTGACACACTAGATGCTAGCACTATAGACTGTACGAAATTCAACTTATTCATTTTGACTTTATCATGAGATTATATAATGGATTGTGAAATGTAAATTAAAAACATGTAATGAGATGATATGTAATGAAATGAATAGTATAATATTATATGATGTGTTTGGGATTTTCAAGAGACTCAAACACTCTAGTGATCTAGTCAAAAGTTTTATAGTAACTATGCAAGAATTTTTAGCAAGATATAGATATGCTAGGATGACCAAGATATTTAGTATACCTATGTGTGCATGTGATTTCATTGCTATGATAACGTATAAAGTTACCCTAGTGACAAATAGGATTCTTGAAGTCCATATGTACTAAAGATCACTCTACGAGTATCATTATTCTAAGTTTTTTACATAGTTGGATTAGACTACTAGGCAATACAGTTAACCAAAAAGTTAGCTCATTCACATGCAAACATTGGTCTGTACAAAATCAATTTTCTTATGTGATATACATATCGTCATGCGTAAGGATACTACCATTTCTGATTAGGATTGATGCCACCTGATCTATAATGAGGATTACCTTATGGTTTGTCAAATGTTGAGAATTCCAGGGATTAAATTTTAGTACTTCCTTATTTTCTTTTATATGTAAATTGCTCTAAGGATTTGCTCATTTCATGTTGGTGAGCAAGGTATTTTGGTAGTGGTGAGAACCACTATTTATTTTTCTTTTTACTTTTTCTAATGGTGATAACCATTTTTTCTTTTGAACATTGTTAAGTGGTAACAACCACTATTTATTTTTATTTTTAGATACTAGCCCCAATTTGGTGTGAAGCAAAGGATTTTGATTATTTTGGGTAAGAATGAAGTTTATATTTTTGTCAATTCTCAGAATACATCAGATCATCACGTCTATAGTGGATCATCATTTTTGCAATAGATCATCATGGATGCAACCGATCATCATAGTTGCAATTGATCATCATGCATGAAACCGATCACCATAGCTAAAACATATCATCATGGTTACAATCAACCATCATGGATACAACTAATTGGACATGGCTACAATCGATCATTATGGTTACAATAGATCATCATGGCTACAACCGACCATTATGGTTGCAACCAATCATAATGGTTGTAACTGATCGATATGGTTGCAATCGATTGGCATGGTTGCAACTGATCGACATGGCTGCAACTGATTGGTATGGCTACAACTAATCGGTATGGTTGCAATTGATCAGCATGGCTACAATTGATCAGCATGGCTACAATCTATCAACATGGCTACAACTGGTTGCAACCAATTTTCATGGATGCAACTGATCGTCATGGCTACAATTGATCGACATGGCTGCAATCGATCGTCATGACTACAATCAATCAGTATTGCTACAACCGATCATAATGCTATTGGTCATCATGTCAGACTATAATCTTTTATATAAGCTTAATACTTTAAGTATGCCATACATTTTTATATTTTGCAACCGATATTCATTGCCCCCAACATAGAAAAATTCACCACGGTTTGAAATTTTCTTGAGATAAATTAATGAAATTCACCATAGTTTGAAAATTTTTGGAGATAAATAAATGTAATTTGCCATGTACAATTCTACAAATTTCATTGGGATTCCAAGACAATTCACCTTGATTTTATAAATAGATTTTGGGGCCGACCCTTTATGCATAACCCTAAATACTATTTGACACACTAGATGCTAGCACCATAGACTGTACGAAATTCAATTTATTCATTTTGACTTTATCATGAGATTATATAATGGATTGTGAAATGTAAATTAAAAACATGTAATAAGATGATATGTAATGAAATGAATAATATAATATTATATAATGTGTTTGGTATTTTTAGGAGACTCAAGCACTCTAGTGATCTAGTCAAAAGTTGTATAGTAACTATGCAAGAATTTTTAGCAATATAGATATATATATATATGTTAGGATGACCAAGATATTTATTATACCTATGTGTGCATGTGATTTCATTGCTATGATAATGGATAAAGTTACCCTAGTGCCAAACAGGATTCTTGAAGTCCAACTGTACGGAAGATCACCCTACGAGTATCATTATCTTAAGTTTTGTACATAGTTGGATTAGACTACTAGGCAATACAGGAAACCAAAAATCTAGCTCATTCACATGCAAACATTGGTTTGTACAAAAGAAAGTTTCTTATGTGATAGAAATATCGTCATGCATAAGGATACTACCATTGCTAGGTAGGCTTGATGCTACTTGATCTATAATGAGGATCACCTTATGGTTTGTCAAATGCTAAGAATTCCAGGGATTCAAGTTTAAGTACTCCCTTCGTTTCTTTTATATTTAAATTGCTCTAAGGATTTTCTCATTTTCATGTTTGTGAGCAAGGTATTTTGGTAGTGGTGAGAACCATTGTTTATTTTTATTTTTACTTTTGCTAATGGTGATAACCACATTTTCTTTTGAATATTGTTAAGTGGTAACAACCACTATTTATTTTTATTTTTAGATACTAGCCCAAATTTGGTGTGAAGCAAGGGATTCTGATTATTTTGGGTAAGGAGGAGCTTGTATTTTTGTCAATTATCAATATTTTTAAACCATTCACATAGGGAGATGAGTGATATAAACTTTTTTCTTAGGGTAACATGGACCACTTTGTAGATTTCATCTTTCCTTGTGCAAAAACTTGGATTTATTAATGTGAAAATATGTTGGGATTTTGACATATACAAGGTACAATCTAAGCAGGATTCTACCTTCTAAAAATCATGATAGCTTTCTACAAAATCTAAAAAGAAAACTAGAGATGGCTAAGTGACCAAAAACCCTAAATATACCTTATAAACAATGGCTAAGTAAATAGAAATAGACACACAATATGGAATGTGGATGGAAATGATAATTATAATGTAAACATGTAGTAAAACTAACCTTTGACAACTTTGATTTTGATAGATGCCTAGTGTGCATACCTGGTGCTATGATCAACTCTAAAATACAAAATGCAATGATAGGTATACCTAATGCAAGTTATGTTATAATGCAATCCAATATTTTTGTTTTTTTGATATTTTAATGATGTTTTTGGATTTTTGATACATATATATGTATATACAGTTTTACCAATGGGCTTAGTGAATGTCATTGGGGCTTTTGGATGACCATAGAGTTTATAGATACCTTTAGGGCTTTTTGGAGTGACCAAAGGGCTTATAAATACCTTTGGAGCATTTTGGGATGACCAAAGGGTCCATAGACACCTTTGGGGCATTTTGAGCTTATCAAAGGGTTAATAGACCATTTTGTAGTATTTTAGGTTGACCAATGGGTTCATAGACCACTTTGGAGTGGTTTAGGGTGACCATAGGATTTGTAGACTACTTTGGAGTATTTTAGGGTGACCAAAGGGTTCATTGACCACTTTTGAGTGTTTTAGGGTGACCAAAGAGTTTGTAGATTTCTTTGGAGCATTTTAGGGTGACCAAAGGGTTCGTAGACCGCTTTACAGCATTTTAGGGTGAATAAAGGGTTTGTAGACTTCTTTGGAGTATTTTAGAGTGACCAAAGGGTTTGTAGACCACTTTGGAGTGTTTTAGGATGACCAAAGGGTTCATAGACCACTTAGGAGCATTTGTGAGAGACCAAAGAGGTCATAGACTACTTTAGAGTATTTTAGGGTGACCAAAGGGGTCATAGATAATTTTAGAAAATTTTAGGGTGACCAAAGGGTTTGTAGACCACTTTGGAGCATTTTAGGGTGACAAAATGGGTTGTATACCACTTTGGAGCATTTTAGGATGACCAAAGGGGTCGTAGACACCTTTGGAGCATTTTTGGGTGACCAAATGGTTCATACATTGCTTTAGAGTATTTTAGGGTGACCAAAGGGTTTGTAGACTATTTTAGTGCATTTTAGGGTGACCAAAGGGTTTATAGATCACTTTGGAGCATTTTAGGGTGACCAAAGGGTTTGTAGACTACTTTGGAGTATTTTAGTGTGACCAAAGGGTTTGTAGACCACTTTGGAGTGTTTTAGGGTGACCAAAGGGTTTGTATATACCTTTGGAGCATTTTGAGGTGACTAAAGGGTTCGTTGACATATTTGGATGGATCTTCTATCTATAGATTTTGATATTTCTATTTCTTTGTAATAATATTGATAATTCCAATAAATACTTGGAGAGGTAGATTAATGTGCACCTCATTAGGTTGTTCAACTTGATAATCAAGTGTTGTGTTTACTTTGTGTGTAGGTAAGGGGTATTGGATGACTCCTATCTAAAATTCTTGCCTCTTGATCATATCTTGAACTAAATCTCAAAAGGGGTAACATGTATATATTTCATGACCTCTTTTGTCGATGCTCCACACAATAAGTATTTTACATATGCATATTTTATCTACGCTTATTATATTTCAATAGACGAATCTCTGGAAGCATGATTGCTTGTGCCTCATACAATTAATTGAAGAATGACACTAAGGGTTCTAAAAAAGGATTAAATGTGCAAGGTTGATGGTATTGCTACCTTTACCTTAGGTTATGTTGAGACTTTATCATGGACTACATAGGAGGTGATTGGTCCTGAAAATCTAGGGGTTCAGGTTTTGGATGACTCAACCATAACTCGATGCTTATGAGTCAACTCGATATCTATTGTAAATCATTATGTTTGTGACTTACTTGTATCTCCATATTGATTATCCTATCCAATATATGTTGTGAAAATAATGTAGGTGATGATTGGATGGTGGTTGAGGAAGCTGGATGGCAACTGATAGATGGAGAATCTCCCTAATCAACATTGATTGCCCCCAAATCAAGGTGTAGTGGATTTGATGGGTTATTCAAATCATACAATGGTGTAGTAAGATCTATGGAAATCATCTTTATGGATGGATGATATATAGTTAATGGGCCATTGGATCTAGAGACAATAGGTTATCTCATGACTCACAAGAGTGGCTGCAGTGGTGGTGGAATGATAGACGATGGTCGATGTAGAAGGCAACAATCTTGCTCTTTGAGTGGCAAAATTTGTCACCATATGAGATGTTACACTGGGAATATACGTAGATAAAATTCTTCTTTTCCATCCAATGGGATGACCTACTCATATTCCTCATGTGAACTAGGATAATTGATGGGTGCTATACCATAGTCTAACTCATCATATGTTGTCCATTTGTGAGAAGGACCTTGATCCTCTTCCTCATTATCATATGGTAAGATATGAGAACTCTCACCCATTTCATGAGACTGGGTAAAATCACAAGAGAGCCCTTGATCTATCATATTTATAGGAAAGTAAACCTCCAATGAGTGGACATGATTTGGATTGTGTGCAAGCTCATCCCTGTAGTTCATAACCTAGGCATTCTAAACTCTCTATGAGTACATCTAAAGGTACCAACTTCTTGTATCCCAAACCAGATTTATCATATGGTAATTGATATTGTAGCTAGAAAAGAACACAAGTACCTTGTTCATATAACCCTAGTCCATAGCCATGCCAATGGCAACAATGTAGATATCACAAGGCATAGTCGTAATTCAACATGTAATTCATGTCCTTCGAGAATGGCTCTTCATCTTCTTCTTGTTGAGGAATCGGTAATGTTCCATATTTGATACCCTCATATATAATTTTTTTTTTATAGGGTAGTATGTTGAGAGGTACGATGCTACCTATGGGGAGATGATGTCATTCTATATTTTGTACCGTGTCAATGGCTAGAATTGTTGTGATGTTCCTCACTAGGTTTCTTCTAACCATGTACTAGCCATATGGATTGTAACTTGGGATGCTAAAGATGGAGGAAATGAAATGAGGCTTGAGATGACTCATTGTGTACCTCATAATATGGTTCCTCATTTGCTAGACTAGGAATATCTTCTATAGATATGGTGGAAATGATGGGAGGGATCTCATCAATTGGCCTCTTCGACATGTTCCTCTATAGAGGATTTGATGATGATGAAGATGTTTTTGAAGTTGCCAATGATGATGATGGCATGGATGAATATGGTAATGGGGTAATGGAAGGTTATGATGATGGAAGTGGACCTCAAATAGATGTATTTGGTTGGAAGTCCACATGATTCGATGGTAAGGTCGACTCAAGGATTTACTGCATCCAGTTGTAGTACTTAAAGGGCTCAAGGTCTACAGATATGATGTGTACCTTCCCTTCATAAGTATACTTTAGATATTAGTGAGCAATGGAGGGGACACACTTCATGTCCTAGATCCAAGGTCTACCCAATAATATGTTGTAGGCCATTGCACCCTCCAAAACATGACACAATGTTGATATATTTTTGCATTCCACCTGAATGGGTAAGACTATAGTGATGGTTGTGGAGCATATCGTATCATTGAATACTCAGAAGGTGTAAGTAGACACAAAAATATGGGATGCTAGAAGTCCTAGATGTTTGAGAGCACTGGTGTTTATTATGTTACTTAATAAATGAATGTAAATTAAAACTCTCTTATATGGTGTTCCACTCACACATGCAATGATGTGTAGATGAGGATCAACCACATCACTTTCTATCGGTTTCCATTTGTGCTCATGGAACATGATCACTCATTCTTTACACTACTGCACATGCCCCATAAAATTGATAAAGGATTTAGACTCATGGGGTTGCAGATCAATCAACTTAAGAATGTCCATAATATCTTCTCTATGAAGTGGAGATTATTAAATGAGATCGTATATGGAAAGTCTAGCCAATGTTGTTTGTAAGCTTTGAGCAAGCTTACTTTTTATTGTAACCATTGGATAAGGTGGAAGGATTTGCACTAGAGGTGGTTGAGGTTATGACATTTGTGGAGTATCACTTTAAGCTATAGGTGGTGCAACTTGACTTGGGTAGAATCTATTCTTGGTCATGATACTAACCATTCTGATGAACCCTTATTGATGGGGTGCCACCTTGACCTCATTCAATTATTTGGTAGGAGCTACCTATACCTCATGAGTGGGTAATGGGCCTTTGAAAATACCTATTTATTGATTGCTTGGGGTAAGAGGATTATCCACTTGAAGGTCATTCTTCTCAATCATATCATGCACTAGGTTTTTAAAATAATAGCATGTAGGTAAGTCATGCCCAATGTGCCTATGATATCTACAAAATAGGTCTTATCAATGTCCCAAAGTCTTTTTTTTACCTATAATCAGGTCTATAAGCTTTATTTCTATTAAAGTAATCACTTTGGCAGCCTACATATGATCGAATAGAGATTCCATTGACTCAGTGAAGGGCATATACTATTTCCTAGGGTGACGTTACTGAATTTACCCCTAATTTGCTTGGGTATTATTATTGTAACTCGCAGGAGGAGGTTGGGCCTGATAATTTACCTTTTGAGGAGGCATTGTTTGCATAGGCCCTAGGACATTGATGGCCACTTGATTGACCACTGCTGGATTTGATGGTGTAGGATTTCCCTTTCAGATTCTTAGTCCACTCCTTCTTGCAATGTTTTGAGATCTCCCCCTCTTGAATCTTAATCTCTTATATGGTTCTAGCTTGTGCTATATCATATCCAAGAGTGGGATATTGTTGGAAATTTTGAGTAGTTGTGTTGTCATTGATATAAAGAGTTAGTTTCAATGATGTCAAAATTTAGTGTAAGGATTTGACAAAAGGAGGGTTAAAATATTCATATTTTAAGCCCAAGACATTTGGTTTAAAATCTTCACATGATTGGTCAAAAGGTTGGCTAAATACCTTGAAGGAAGGACATACCTAGGCCCAAAGAACAATATATTATAATATTTATTATTATAATATTTATAAATTATTTATAATATTTATATTATAAATTAATTTATAAAAATAAATTAATTAAACCCTAAGTTAGGGTTGGGTGCAAAAACATTTAAATAAATTTTCCCCCATTGATGTTCGAAGGAAAAGGAATATGGTATTTATACCATAAGGCTTGTGACATTATGGAAATCCAAATTATTGCATGTGTGAATATTGACTAAGGTTTTGATGCAAATTTGTGAGTGCATAAGGCAAGAGGTTTTTAATTTTTAAAACTAGTAAAAATATGGAAGGATAAAAGTACTAAGGCTAAAACTCTTATAACCAACCACGTGGTTGGGCTAGTGTCAAGGATTAGTAGCATATATTTTTGGGTGAGTGGAGGTCTCACGTTCGAGTCCTAATGACAGCAAAGGGGTAAAGGTTTTGATTTTTATTTTGGTGCCAATTTGAGGAACAAAGAGCATGAGGTACTTTCACCTCTCAAGTGAGTACCTATCTCACACAAAGGTTAGACTACAAATAGGGCACTGGTGGCAATGCAACATGGGATTGAATCCCATCGAGGTAGTGCACACAAAAGGTATTTAAATGTTTAAATTTTATAATTTGTGCTTGGTCTAAATTTGTATGGTATGCGCCTTGTGGAGATATAAGGTGGTTGAAATAAATATTATTTTGGCCATGTTTGAAGGTGTTGAATAATTTAAATTTTAAAGTGCATTGGAATATTTTTGAATGGTGGTGATAATTATTTTGAAAATGTAAATCTGAGTAGGGAGATATAAGGAAGTAATTTTGATCATTCTAAGCATTAAAATTATGAAGGAAGTTATAGTGAAAGAGAGTAATTGGAATATTTTATAATTATATTTTGAGAAGTTTGGAGATTATAAGGTGTACTTGAGACTTGATATTTTTGTATGGTGAAATAACTATTGAGGAGAATATTTGTGTAGAAATTTTGAGATAGGTTGTTACTATCTAACCTTGAAATTGACAAAGAGAATTTGATTGTGATTAAGACAAGTTTTGAAGACATATCTTTATCAAAATAAAAGGTATGGGCACATCATCATTATGAGTGAAATATTGTTGGATTGAATGTTGTGAAATGAAAAGTTGGAGTGAAAAGGATTGTTTGATAAGCATTGTTGGAAATGTTTGAGTGAGCTTTCATATGCATGATTGGTGAATGTTTATGAGAACAATTATGTTATACATTGAGGATTGTTTGAGTTAGGGTTTGAAACCCACATTGTTCATTCTTTTCTAAGAAGTTTGAAAACCCTTGGCTAGGGTTTTTGAAAGAACATGAGTATCATTGTTATGTGATATTGAAAACCATATTGATCTAGGGTTTGTTAAAGAACATGAGTATCATTGTTATGTGACATTGGAATCATCTTGAGTCAAGGTTTGATATCCATAGTGTGAGTTGTTGGAAGTATAGTGAAACACTTGTTTAGGGTTTTTAAGCAAGTTGTGTTTCATTGAGTTAATATTTGAATGATTTTAGATGTGCATTAATAATTAAAATCATGGAGTGATAGTTCAATTTTTGTGAAATAAATTTTGCTTTATTTTTTAATTGATTTGAAAAAGAGTTTGAAAGTGATAGATTGATTTGTTGGGTAATAAACCTAGTGAGTGTGAAACATATTGAGTCTTTAATAATTATCTATATGTTCCCATGGTTAAACAAGATTATGAGAGAAATTTGTTGGTGTATTGAAGAGGTTTTTTGAAAGATATTAAATTATTTTTTGTATGCAATTTTTGCATTTATTGGAGTAAGCTTTTGTGAAAGCTTAAGGATAGAGTTACGCAAGCTTATGTGAAAGCTTGTGGGAAGATTTGAGTAATCCTTAGAGGGGACTTAAGGAAAGAGTTGAGTAAGTTTTTGTGAAATATTAAGGATATATTTATGTGAGCTTTTATAAAATCTTACAAGCATATTTAAGGTAATTCTTGGTGAATAATTCTTGAGCATATTTGAGATGAATCTTGGTGAAGACTTGTTGAGTGGATTGATTAATTTCTTAAGAGGAAATGTTGAGCAGATTTAAGATAAGTCTTGGTAAAGACCTGAGAGTAGATTGAGCAAGTTTTTGAGAGGACTTATAGATATATTTGAGATAAGTATTTGAGAAGACTTGAGAGTAGAATTAATTGGTTTATTTGTTTAAGCTTTGTTTTAAGGATTAGGGCAGATCTAAGTAGAGTTGAATTGTTATTTGATCAAGCTTTGTGTTAAGTATTGAGGATAGATTTGGGAATATAATTTGGTGCATATTTGAGTGTATATTTGTGCCATACCAGAGATAGATTTGTGAGTATATTTGTGCTAGACTTAGGATAGTGTTTAGTGTAGATTTGATATAGATATTGAGTAGAGTTGAGAGTAATATTTGGAGGTGATAGAGTAGAGGATAATAGTTTCTAGTGGATAGAGATCCATTAGCCAGGATAGTTATGATAGAGGTATTCTGAGTGAGGATAGATGTATTCTATGGAGAGAGATCCACAATCCAGTATAGTTGGGGTAAAAGTCTTCTAGAATATCACCAGCCAAAGTAGAGGAGAAATAGTTATCCTATGGATAGAGATACACAAACCAAAAAAGAAGATTGGTGTCTCCTATGGATTGGTGTCCAGGAACTTGATTAGGGGATTAGTGTCTCCTTTGGATAGAGTTACATACATATTGTAATAGGGAAGGAATACCAAGAGATTTTTTGAGAAAATTTTAGTAAAATATTTTCTCCATGGAGTAGCCCACATTGGATGAACCACATTAAATTGGTGTCTCTATTATGTGTGATGATTTGTGAATTACTTTTATTTTCCAAAGTCATAAAAAAACTTTTATGGAGATAAGACAGACAAGAATTCAAGTAATAGTGATGGAAGATCCTTATAAAATAAAGAAGAAGAGATTATGTTTATGACAGTAGAAAAAGAAGATGTTCAAAAAGAAGCAAAAATGAAACCAATAATTTTAAGGTGTGGTAACTTTGGTCATATTGAAGATCATTGTACAAGGAATGGGTTCAATTTTAGTTAAGATGAATATGAATATGCTCTTGAAGATCTAGAAGAAGAAAGTCTAATTTTGGCAATAGAATAAAAAGGAAGTGTTCCTATTAAAAATAGATCAGAATATACTCTTAAAGACAAAGGAATAGAGGAAGAATAAAAAAATAAAGAGGAAGGAGAAGTTGATCTTGAATGTGCAATTACTTTTTCTCTTAAGGAATTAATGAAGGTAAGAAAGCAGAACTCAAAACTCAAGATTCAATTTCAAGAATGTGATGAAGATAAAGGAAGGCTTATACAAGAAATCAATGACTTAAAAGTTAAATTTAAAAATAAAAAAAGAAGTTGAAAAGGACATGATTGAACAGTTAAATATGAAAGAGCATGAATGTGATGTTCTAAGGAAATGACTTGAAAATTTTAATAACAAGATATACCACTTCAAAAAAAGTTCAAAGGATTTGGATGATATTATCAAAACACAAAAATCTCCATTCATGAGAACATGACTTGGTTTTGAAGAGGAACATAGAGAAAAAGGAGAGGAGTCAATATCAAGCTCCAAATAAGAAGAATATTTAGAAAAATAAAGTGAAATAGGAAGTGAGACTTCTGAGGATAAGTTGGAAAATATAAAATTCTACAAGAAAAGGAACAATGTACAAATAAGGAATAGATAGAACATGAAACATCATAGGGAAGAAAGAACTAAGAGATCAATGGGGTCAAGGCAAGATTTCTTGATTGAACATTGCTTATCATGTCACAGGTTTGGACACAAGGCTATTATGTGCAAGACACATGACAGACATGAATATGGTTTCACTAAAAGGAATCTCAGAAATGGGTATCTATTTCAAGGGTACTATTACTCTTGTAATCAGTTTGGTCATAAGGTAATTAATTGTAGGGTTCATGATATGAATAGATATGGCTTCACCAGGAGGAACTTCAAAATATTTGCACCTTCAAGGAACCACAACATTAAGTGTTATAAGTGCAATAATGTTGGGCATATGGCTAAGTGGTATAGAACAAAATTTCTAGATACCAGCAGGAATAGGAATATTCAAATAAATTAGAAGGATCAATTGAGGAAGAAGGTGGAAAAATAAAAAGAACAGTGTATGCTAGGAATAGAGATACTCCAACCCCAAAATTAACCACCTTAAGTAGAGGAGGTGGGGAGGGGGTTGAGCTAAGAATCTTATGTTTATCCCCAAAGGTGGCCCTTTTTTTGATTGATAACAAAAGGGGAGATATTTGAGTTAGAGGGAGAGCATTCAGTTAGGAGGAGAAATTTATCAAGGGGAGTAGAATTGGAACAAGGAAAAATGAATGGTTAAAGAAAAATGGTTGCCATAAATGACAAAGGGGGATATTGTTGAAAATTTTGAGTGGTTGTGTTGTCATTGATGTCAAGAGTCAGTTTCAATGATATCAAAATATAGTGTAAGGATGTGAAAAAATAAGGGTTAAAATATTCATATTTTAAGCCCAAGAGATTTGGTTTAAAAGCTTCACATGATTGGTCAAAAGGTTGGCTAAATACCCTGAAGAAAGGAGATACCTAGGCCCAAAGGAAACAATATTACAATATTAAAGGTGGTAAAATAAGGTATAAGGGTGAAAAATAAAAATAACTAGGCCCAAAGAAAATAATATTATAATATTAAGGTTTAAAAATAATGCTTGAGTTTATTTATAATATTTATATTATAAATTTATTTATAAAATAAATTAATTAAACCCTAAGTTAGGGTTGGGCGCAAAAAAATTTAAATAAATTTCCACCCTCTGACGTTCAAAGAAAAAGGTGTTGGTATTTATACAATAAGGCTTGTGACATTATGGCAAGTCTCTAAATTATTGCATGTGCGAATATTGGCTAAGGTTTTGATGCAAATTCATGAGCGCATAAGGCAAGAGGTTTTTAATTTTTAAAACTAGTGAAAACATGGAAGGATAAAAGGACTAAGGCTCAAAGCCTTATCACCAACCACATGGTTGGGCTAGTGGCAAGGCTTGGTAGCGTGGATTTTTGGGAAAGCAGAGGTTTCACATTTGAGTCCCAACGGTAGCAAAGGTGTAAAGATTTTGACTTTGGTTTTGGTTCCAATTGGAGGAACAAAGTGCATGAGACACTTTCACATTTCAAGTGAGTGCCTAGCTCACGCGGTGGTTAGGCAGTGGCTAGGGCATTAGTGGTAGCATGACAGGGGATCAAATCCCATTGAGGTAGTGCGTGCAAAAGGTATTTAAATTTTTAAATTTTATAATTTGCACTTGGTCTAAAGTTGTATGGTATGCACCTTGTGGAGATATAAGGTGGTTGAAATAAATTTTATTTTTTCCATGGTTGAAGGTGTTCAATGATTTAAATTTTGGTTTAAAAAGTGTATTAAAATATTTTCCAATGGTGGTGATAATTATTTTTAAAATGTATTTTTGAGTAGGGAGATATAAGGAAGTAATTTTGATTATTCTAAGCATTAAAATTTTGAAGGAAGCTATAGTGAAAGTGAGTAATTGGATTCTTTGCTAATTATATTTTGAGAAGTTTGGAGATTATAAGGTGTACTTGAGACTTGATATTTTTGTATGGTGAAATAACTATTGAGGAGGATATTTGTGTGGAAATTTTGATATAGGCTGTTACTATCTAACCTTGAAATTTGCAAATAGGATTTGATTGTGATTGATATAGGTCTTGAAGACATATCTCCATTAAAAAAAAAAAATTATGGGCACATCATCCTTATGAGTGAAATATTATTGGATTGAATGTTGTGAAATGCAAATTTGGAGTGAAAATGATTGTTTGATAAGCATGGTTGGAAATTTTTGAGTGAGCTTTCATATGCATGATTGATGAATGTTTATGAGAACAATTGTGTTAGATATTGAGGATTATTTACATTAGGGTTTGAAACCCACATTGTGCATTCTTGTGTGAAATAACATGACTATAATAGTTATGTGATATTGAGAACCATCTTGATATAGGGTTTGTGAAATAACATGAGTATCATTGTTATGTGACATTGAGATCATCTTGAGTCAAGGTTTGATATCCATAGTGTGAGTTGTTGGAAGTATAGTAAAACACTTTGTTAGGATTTGTAATCAAGTTATTGAAAGCACGAGATTTTGGGCAAAGGAAACACTAATTGCGATGCATTCAAAATCAAATACGCTTAAGTCCTAGAAATGTAAATTGCATGAAATGAAAGAGACACATTAAAACGAGATACAAGCAAATGGAGAAAACACAGCCCTTTCATTAAAACTTTCTTGATCTCTGTTACAAAGACGCCTCCTCCCTTTTTAGGGGCTAGGAGCGTTAAAAGAATTTGATTACAATCACTTAATGTTCCTCTTTTCGCGTGCCCACACTTGAAATGGGCGGGCCAAGACGATGCCGCCACTGATGTTGATGAGTCTTTGACCTCTGCTGCTCCTCCTGCGAACAAAGAAACAACGAAGATGTCAGTAGCACCTGCTGCATATAAGAAGTGTTTGTTCTCTAAAATCGCCAAAAGATGCATGCAAACATTTGTCTGAAACAGTGAGTAAAGTGAGTCCAAATGGCCTGAAAACTTGATAAAAGACAGAAGATATTACCAGAAGGCCATTGCCACTGAGACAGTTGGCCAATCTACCTTCACCTAGAATTCGTCCCTGGGCAGGACGAATTCTGACTGCAATTCGTCCCTGGGTGGGACGAATTCTTCTGTGTTGGAAAAGCCGACCTGCTGCTGCTCCAATGTCGAATCCCGAGACCTCCAAAACACCTGCAAACAAAGGGGTTATGTAATTGGGGCCATTTTGGGATGACCCAGATGGTCGGATTCTCCCAATTTGGCCTCTATCCTCGGGAATTCGATATCGCCACCTGCAAGTTAGTGAGACAACAAAGCGACACAAAGCATGATAAAACCTGATCAAAATGTTATGAAATTGAAGCTATGAGTTAACCAAACAGAATAACACAATATGCAACCTGAAACAATAATCTAGAATGCTTTAAAACTTAGAAAGTGCGGGGGTTCCCAAGTGGGCCTCCCACCGTTGGCACTTGATTTCGGTGCCAATCCACTAGGGATGGGCCCAAAACCTCTTAGGATTGGGATGTTTGTGAATTGGTCATGTAAGGTGGTCAAATGTTGGATTGGGTTGGATCCATGCTTCCAAAAGCCACCCAAGAACCTCCCTTGCAAAAGATATTAGTGGATGTGAGAAGGTGAATCAAAGGGATGCAAATGGGTATTCAATTGGACAGCACTTCGTTGCTTGAAATCTCCTTCAACCTGCATATTTTGGGTGAGAAAAGTCCCACCTTTTATAGACCCATGGGGTCTCTTTTGAGAGGGAAGCATAAGCGCCATGTGTTGGTCATAGGTGCCATGTGGCGGTTATGTCTTCCCATGAGGGAGGAGAGTCCTCCATGACTTGGGCTTTCATAACTGCCCTTGTGACAGTCCTCTAACGACCTATCTGTCCACCCACACACGCGTGCGAGGTAGGAGTCATCAACTGACTGTCCTGGGCTGCCACTTGGCACCATTCTTCTTTTTGCCCGTTAAACTCAGAATTCGTCCCTACCAGAGACGATTTCAGAATTCGTCCCTGGGTGAGACGAATTCCAGTTAGTATTCGTCCCTGGGTGAGACGAATACTGAGCAAAGTGTCTAAATGTGCCAAATTGCTTCCTGACCTTACAAAATTGCTATGAAAGTGGTTAGGACCACTATTTGACCTCTGAGGGCTGCCCTGGGGGCTGTGTTTGTCAACGCGATCAGTGTTTGCAGTCACATAATCGGATTGGTGTTGTTTTGGTGTCTACAGATGCCCCTTTTTGGGATGCGTTGTGCATAGCACAGCACCGAGCAAAAATAGATAACCAAAGCACTAATGATTAGGGTTTCTTGGTAACCTAACCAAATTTTGATGCCCCAAGCATGGAAAGGGCATGCATTCTTGAATCCTTGCTTCTGACGAGCTAAGGAGTTTGATTTCAAGTGTTAACCTATTTTGGTGAGGTGTGACTTGAGCTTGGACATTGATCAGTCATGATTAGGCAAAGGGCGCAACCTTTTATCCTCGGGGGAACCTTGTGTTCATGATTCACGAAATGCCAAGTGTTTGATTGATTTGATTGTTGCTTGTTTAATGCCCCAAGCAGGAGCATAATTTTCTTTTTCAATGATTCTTTGAATGCATGTCGTTTTCCTTAATTGGGTGTGTGATTGTTGATTGGTGACTAAGTGTGACTACCCCCTCAAGCGACGAATCGATGAGGGAATGACCTTCATGAGAAAAGCGATGAGTCGCTTGACCCAAGATGACTTGTGCAAGGGTGCCTTTAGAGTGTTTACCATTTAGCATGTGCAATTTTTCCAACATTTGGACCTATTTTTGGTGGGTGTTAACCCTTTTGGTGATGTCGTAATGGGGTGAAATTATCGAAAATCCATCTTCCCGTGGAGCGGTCCGGCTATGGTAGCCTTCTTGGGGAAGTAGGAGAATGAAAATTTGAACCCCGACATCGAATTTATTTGCCTAGAGGTTAAGTGCAAGAGCACTTGTGTCCGGCAATGCTTATTGTTGTTTTTTGTGTTGCATTTTTTATTATTTTTGTTGTTTTTTTTTTTTTTTGTGACACCATTTGGGGTTTAAATCATCAGAAATTCGTCTTCCCGTGGAGCGGTCCGGCTATGGTAGCCTTCTTAGGGAGTAGGATTATGATAATTTGTGACTCCCAACATTTATTTTGTATGCCCTGGATGTCAGGTGCAGCAGCACTCTTATCGGGCATAGTTATTGTCTATTTTTAGTGCATTTTTTATCATTTTTTGATGTTTTTGAAGTGCTGGTCTGAATTCGTCCCTGGGTGGGACGAATTCCAGCTATAGAATTTTTCCCTGGGTGGGACAAGTGCTAACCTGAGCGCTCGTCCTAGTCAAGGATGAATTCCAGCTCAAAAGGCCTATTTAAGGGCCAAAACTTGCATTTGGGCTCATTTGTGTCATTTTTTTCTTGCGATTTTGGAGCTCTGGGAGGAGGAGGTAATTCTGCGAAGCGAAGCGCTATTGGAATTCTCTCTGCCATCATGAGTGCACAAACTGGTTCGAGCGGCGGAGCCGAAGCGAAACCTGTAAGTGTCTTCTAGAGCTTATTTTTGTTTAAATTTGCACTTGTTTTATTTAATTATTTTTTTTGTGATGTTGTTTTTCAAAATGTGTTTTAAAAATTAAACTCGAAACTGGATTGAAGACACTAAGACTTATTGTAAAATTAAACGTAGTTAAACCTAGGCAAAGAATTTTGCTTATGACTAAACCCTAGGTTAACGGAACGTAAACCCTAAGACGTATATTTTTTTGTGTTTTTGAATTTCTTTTTATTCTGTTTTTGAATTAATCAGTTAAGATTAGAAATATTGGAACTGAAGGTTTGTTTTTGTTTTGTTTATTTTATTTTTTGCTTTTGTTATTGCTGTACAGTTCTTTTCCATGATTTTTAATTTTTTTTTGTTGAATTGTTTTCTTTTGTAGGTTAGGAGCCGGTATCGTGTACCTACCGCCTTTACTGAGGCATGGGGTGCACTGACTGATGATGATTGGGAATGGCTTGATGCCCTTGGGCTCAAGCAGGTGTCTCTACTAGAGCCTGTGGTCCTGGATCAGGCCTATCTGATGACCCTGATCAAACTTTGGGATCCGCGGACCAACACGTTCCATCTTTCGACAAGGGAGATGACTGTAACTTTGGAGGATGTCTATCGGTTGCTTCGAATTTTGATAGACAGTCTGCCTATTAGGAAATCACCGCGTGATCAGCGGACTATTGTACTTATGAGATGCTTTGGGCATGGGGAGCGGCTGGGTGTAGTGAACCCAGTGGAGACAGCCGAGGTGGACTGCCAGGCTGGTGGGATTTTTGTTGGCTGGTGGTAGGAGAGGGGGGTGTTAGGAGTGAGGCACGCATTCTTGATGGGCCTCATTTCTAACATGCTTCTACCTGATTCATCAGGCACGAGGTTCCCGTGGAACCTGCTGGATTTGGTATGGAAGTTGGTAGAGTGCTCGATAGAGGCACCGCTGATTTTGAGGTGGGGACAGACATTGTTGGCATAGCTCTACGGGGAGCTGTATGGGGTCCGCTGTCGACAGCGGAAGGGGGTCAGTTGCAGCTATCTGCTGCAGTGCTGGGGTTGGCAGCACATAGCAGTGGAGAGGCCGACCGGGTTACCGTGGATGACTCGGGCGACGATGGATGACATGTAGATAGGCTATGCAGTTTTGTGGCGGCGGTCTACGGAGCAGGGGCAGAGTCGGCGATGGGCAGGTGTTGTAGAGCACTATACCGATGCCTTCTCTTGGCTCACTCCAGGGGAGGTGGTTTGGCATCCTTATCGGGACTGTCTAGCCTGGTCGGAGGCTGGAGAGTGGCTTCGACGGGTACACAGGGAGCGGTGGTTGATCGGGCGGCACGGGACCGAGCATGAGTTATTTTCATACAGCCGGGTTACACGATAGTTTGGGGTGCGCCAGGCGTTGCCTGGTGAACCCGTGGTCTATCGACGATGGGGAGATGAGAGGGATCTAGATCCACCGGTCACCGTGCCATTGGGCGAGGAGTCAGATGTAGTGATCGATGTCCCAGACGTAGATGACGTTGGGACTACCACTGAGTATGACTCGTGGTGGGTGCTACGGCGATGGAGAGGGGAGGGGCCACTAGGAGGCGCAGAGGCGACAATGGAGGGTGCTGAGGCAGTAGGTGATGATTGGGGAGGTCCGTTGGATGATGCGGACATGGTGGATGTGGGGGATGAGGATGTAGATTTTGGTGCTCCGGATCAGTCGGACATGCAGGATGTGGAGGAGCAGTGGGAGCCAGAGCAGGCTGCTTTTCCAGAGGGTCATGTTCGTCAGGCAGATATAGAGGAGATGGAGTCTGAGGTATGCACTGAGATTGCACGACTGACAGAGCTACTATGGATATAGGATCTGGAGCTGGGGGACGCACTGCGGGAGAGGGATCTCTTGCGGGCCCAGCTAGCAGAGCGGGATAGGGTTCTGGCACAACGTGACGATGCAGTGTCATACTATCATCGATGAGAGGCAGAGTGGTGTAGGCATAGGATAGACTTGGAGAGGGAGGTCATCCGCCTTGGCGGGCGACTGCCTGAGCCCTCGGGTAGTGGATCTTTATGCCAGACGAGGGATAGTGCAACTGAGCAGTCAGCATCATCTCGTCGCAGGCGATTAGATGAGGGAGGCGGTAGCAGGCATGATGCGGGGGCTAGCAGTAGCCACCCTACAGGGTCCCATAGGACCCACACCACGGGGGGTAGTTCCCGTCGCACCGATCCTGCGTGATCATGGTGGTCGACGCCTTAGGTTGGGTTTTTGGATATTTTTGTGGGGTCAGAGGACCAGTTTTGTAGCCTGTGGGCATTTTTTGACGATATATATATATATATACCGGTTTTATTTTGGTTGTTTACATGTGATGATTTGATGTTTGTTATGCATGATGGCTAATGACTATGAATGTATGAATGTTTATTTATTTTGATGAATGCAGATGTTATGATGAATGCAAATGTTTTTTATTTCTATGTGATATGCAAAGTGAAATGGATGAATGATATTTGTGGTGATTGGTTATGGCACCATAGGCTCTTTAAGACGCTCTTTATTTCATTTTTTTAGGCGATTGTTATGATGTATGACTCTGTGTACATGTGGTTTTTGTACTTTGTCTTACAAGACTTTTGAACAAGGTATGAATCAGACTTGTTTTTGACCAAGCTATTTCACATCCCTGTGTGTGCAATTGAGTTCATTATTGTGGTATTTATCAGGATACCGCCAGTTCCAGATGGGCTTTCAACCGAACCTATACTGAGGATCACCTAATTAGCTCCACTAACTCCTTTGTTGTATTCAGTTAGATTAATCTGCGGTGTTATCCAGGATGCCATAAGCTAGCTCATCCACATGCAAACATTGATCTGTACGCAAGTTAATGTGACAGATATATCGTCATGCGAGAAGTTTACCGCCAGTTACCGATAGGCTATCAACCAAACCGGTACTGAGGCTTGCCTCATGACCTGTTAGAATGCTGAGAGTTCTAGGGATTCAAGTTCAACTCCCTTCTTTTCTTCAATTGTATTGGGATACTTGCTCGTTTGTAGTGATAAGATCATTGTTTATTTTGATTTGTTTTTATTTATTTATTTATTTTTTATTTATTTTGAGCAAGGGATTGGGGATATGGAGTGACGAAAATCACTATTGTTTGTGCCTTTTGATGTGTGCACTGTATGATGTCAAATTTTTTGATGTTTTGACATTTTGCAAATTTTTTGATGTTTTGCAACTATTGAGAACTTAGGGATTCTTAGGGAATTGGGTAGGGAGGATGCTTGTCCTTTTGCCAACTCTTAGCATTCTTGGGGTCATTCGCATAGGGGGATGAGCAAGATAACCGTTTCGCTTATGGTGACCTGGATTACTATGCAGGTTTCATCTTTCGTTCACACAACTTGGGAATTGTTTTATGTGTTTTAATTTGTGTTGGGATGTTACGTAACAAGGTGTATTTCAAGTATGACTCTACCTTCATAAAATTTGTTTGACTCGGTACATTACATAGCTAAAGAGCAAAATGATGACTGAATCACTAAAAACTCTTGATACATTAGAAGACCACTGACTCTAGTGTGGTAAAAGCAATGCATGGTGTTTTTGTTGTTTTTGTAAAATGGAATAGTGTGGAACAAGATGGACTAGTAGAGCAATTACAGCCTATGGTGCCTTTGACCCGTACGACCACAAATATGCAATGTATGGATGCAATGCTTAATGCGGCTACATATTTTTTTGTGCTTTTGATGGATTGATTTTTGTGAATATGAATATGAGGTGCGAGAAGAGCTCTCGATTGATGAATTTGAGTATGCCTAGAAATGAGATGCAAATTTTTGTTGTTTTTGATTATTTTTTATTTTTGACCAAGTGATTGCGATAATCCTTGGAGCTTTTTGGGTGACCAAGTGATTGCGATAATCCTTGGAGCTTTTTTGGGTGACCAAGTGATTGCGATAATCCTTGGAGCTTTTTGGGGTGACCAAGTGATTGCGATAATCCTTGCAGCTTTTGGAGTGACCAAGAGATTACGATAATCCTTGGAGCTTTTGGAGTGACCAAGAGATTGCGATAATCCTTGGAGCTTTTTGGGTGACCAAGTGATTGTGATAATCCTTGGAGCTTTTTGGGTGACCAAGTGATTGCGATAATCCTTGGAGATTTTTGGGGTGACCAAGTGATTGCGATAATCCTTGGAGATTTTTGGGGTGACCAAGTGATTCGATAATCCTTGCAGCTTTTGGAGTGACCAAGAGATTATGATAATCCTTGGAGCTTTTTGGGTGACCAAGTGATTGCGATAATCCTTGGAGCTTTTGGAGTGACCAAGTGATTGCGATAATCCTTGGAGCTTTTGGAGTGACCAA
The DNA here is from genome assembly GCA_028583015.1 of Wollemia nobilis. Lineage (NCBI taxonomy): Eukaryota > Viridiplantae > Streptophyta > Pinopsida > Araucariales > Araucariaceae > Wollemia > Wollemia nobilis. The sequence goes on from JAQPPZ010001237.1 coordinate 3,310,713, forward strand.
GTGATTGCGATAATCCTTGGAGCTTTTTGGGTTTGACCAAGTGATTACGATAATCCTTGGAGCTTTTTGGTTTGACCAAGTGATTGCGATAATCCTTGGAGCTTTTTGGTTTGACCAAGTGATTGCGATAATCCTTGGAGCTTTTTGGATTTTGACCAAGTGATTGCGATAATCCTTGGAGCTTTTTGGAGTGACCAAGTGATTGTGATAATCCTTGGAGCTTTTGGAGTGACCAAGTGATTGCGATAATCCTTGGAGATTTTTGGGTTTTGACCAAGTGATTGCGATAATCCTTGGAGCTTTTTGGGTTTTGACCAAGTGATTGTGATAATCCTTGGAGCTTTTGTGTTTTTGACCAAGTGATTTTATGGATCCTTGGAGCGTTTTTGGATATGGCTCTCTTAGATATAAAATGGTCGCAAATGACTGATATTCAAGGGTTCTGTTTCCTTGATACCATCAAGAGAAGCTAGCCGGTACGTCTCGGGTCCTATTTTGCTATCAATGACATATGGACCTAACCAATTTGCTACGAACTTGTCCCTTAGGTGGGACGGCAAATTAGAGTTCTGTTGGTTTTCCTTCAAAACCAAATCACCAACCCGAAAGTCCCTTAGGTGAACTTTCATGTTGTAAGCTTTCTTAAGCCACTCTTGGTAGATACGTAAGTGCTCGAGAGCATTAACGCATCGTTCATCAAGCAACGTAAGTTGGTCTAACCGGGCCTACCGTGCAGTGTCATCATCGATGAACTCCTGCATTGATATGCAGAGGGAAGGAATTTCCAACTCGAGAGGCATTACTGCCTCTGAGCCATATACGAGCGAAAACGGAGTTGCCCCAGTTGGTGTCCGAATGCTAGTGCGATAAGCCCAAAGGGCAAGTGGGATTTGTATGTGCCAATCCTTATGACTATCTGTGACCATATTTTTAAGGATGGCCACTAGTGTTTTGTTTGATGCCTCTGCTTGCCCATTTGCTTGCGGATAATAGGGTGTTGAAAAGTTGTGCTGAATTTTGTACTTTGTGGTCAAAGCACGCACGTCTTTGTTCTTGAATGATGGCCCATTATCCGATATTATTTTGGATGGAATACCAAAATGACATATGATGTTATGCAAGATGAACTCCACAATGCGGGGTCCTTTCGTTGAGGTTAACGGAATTGCTTCCACCCATTTAGTAAAATACTCTGTGGTCGTTATGATAAATGTGTGACGGCCTGACGATGTAGGGGAGATCTTTCCGATTAGATCAAAGCCCCACTGCGAAAATGGCCAAGTAGACTGGACTGTCTGTAGGGCCTGGGAAGGTACGTGCATCAAATTGGCATGATGTTGACATTTCACGCACTTCTTGACATATTCGCAACAATCTCGCTCTAAAGATGGCCAATAATAGCCCATGTAAAGAATGCGCTTTGCAATGGCCATACCACTAAAGTGGCCACCACATGTACCATCGTGCGCTTGGGCGATCGCCCAAGTGGACTCTTGCTGGTCCAAACAACGAAGAAGAATTCTGTCATAGCTGCGATGATACAAAATGTCTCCTATCAAGACATACTTAGCCGCTTTTTGCTTGAATGTTCATTTTGCGGTGTGCGTCAATCCAAAGGGAAGATTACCTAACTTGAGGTAGTCTCTAATGGGTAAATACCAGTCCTGTTGATCAGAAACCTCGACAGTATGAACAACCAATCCCTTTCGAAGTTCTTCTCTAACAAATGCTGAATGGGATAGAACTTGTAAGAATAGCGTTGTGTTGCTATTAATGGGAGTGGGGGAAAACAAGGACCCCCAGTTGGCACATTTCAGACGATCTCGGATTCGAAAGAACTTATCCGAGGATGGTTCAATCTGGATCATGTGGATTCTTGGTGTCAAGTCTGAGCTTGCATGCTCTATCGCGGATTGTGATAAGGTTTTGACTTGAATAGTTGTCATATCATCGGAAAGGTCTTGCGGGATTAGTGACCCCAAGGAGGCCATTGTGTCCACAAAATGATTCGATGATCGAGGGAGTGCCTCGATGTCATACCACTCAAGTTTTGCCAGGAATTTGTCCACGAGGGCTTTATAGGCCTTCAGAACTAGGCATTTGCATTGATATACCCATTTGACTTGATTGACTATTAACAGCGAATCACCAAAGATGTTCAGTCGTTTGATGTTCATGGCGATTGCTGTCTGAAGACCTAGGAGCAAGGCTTCATATTTTGCATTATTGTTGGTGCACTGGAAGTTTAATTTAAATGACAGGGGCATTGGAGCACCCTACGATGTGAAGAATACAATTCCTGTGCCACCACCTTGCTCGCATTTAGAACCATCAAAGAATAGGGTTATGTCGGCTTGTGACTCAGGATCATCAGAATCTGGCGATTCTGAGACATGGAAGACCCCATCATCGGGTAGTTCTATGACCAGAGGCTGATCGTCTTCAAGAGGAGCCTCTGCTAGTTGATCGGCTATGACTTGTCCTTTGATAGATTTTTGCCCAATAAACTCAATGTCAAATTCTATCAACAACATGATCCATTTCGTCGTGCGACTACTATGATAAGTACGACTCATCATGTATCGCAATGGATTCTCCTTAGAGAAAACATACGTAGTGTTGCTCAGCATGTAGTGGAATAGCTTTTTGGTGGCAAACACCACCGCCAAGCGGGGTTTCTCAACGTATGCATAGTTAAGTTCGTAACTGACCGTGGTGTGGCTAAGATAGTAAGTAGCTTGTTCTTTGTGAAGTTCATTCTTTTGGGCTAGCATGGCGCCCAGTGCCACCTCAATAGCTGAGATGTATAAGTAGAATGGCACTCCTGGTCTAGGTGGTGCCAATACTGGCAATGAAGCCAAGTATTGTTTGATTTTGTCAAAGGCTGACTGGCATGACTAACTGCGGGTCTAGTCTCGGCATGTCTTTGTATGACCATGCAAAAACCTCCTTCTTCGCTTTGAGAAGGGCAATGTATTCGGCTTACTCTTCGGGGGAAAGACTTACCCCTAGCTTGATAATCTGTGGATTCTTTGGGTCTGTGCCGATATCTACGTCAGTCATCTCCTCGACTGACATGTGGGATCCGTCCTCCAACTGATGTGGAGTTGGGATCAAATGGATATCATTAGCTGAGTTTAGATCTGCGTTTGGAACCTCGGGTCCCTCTTCAGCTTGAAAAATATCCTGAGTTGTCCTTAGGGTGAAATGAGGCACTTCATCGAAAGGCCAGTACTCTGATGGTGATAAAGGTGAATTGACGCGATCCCAGTCGATGGCATCTATGTCTAGATGCAATGACCGTGCTGGATCAGCCGGATTGCGGATGGGTGTGGTCAAGTCAATGGAGATCATGTGGATGGAATGATTTTGGTCTCCATTACCGTGGGTGTTATAGCTCGAACATTCTGGATGCTTCCTATGCTCCGGATCTGGTTCTGTAGGGACGGGTATGAAAGGATTAGCCCTATGTGCTAATAGGAAGACGGGGTCTTCCCTCGGTACTGATGTCATGATGGGATCTCGAGGTGGACGATGCTCATCTTGAATTTGGAGCCATGGATCCAATACTTGGTCCCACCTTGCTGGGTCTACCCACCATTCATGCCCTAATCGTATGCCCATCTGTCCCATTAGATCTTCATGAGTTAAAGGGCGGTGATGTCGTCGCGCATGTCTGAGATAGTCCATCTTAGTCTCATCTTCTGAATCACTTTCGGAGACCCAAAAATGTTCATTCTCTTCAGCAACTGTTGCTTGCGACGTTGAGGGCTCTCCTTGTTCTAGCAAGTTAATCTGGTCCCATTGCGGTTGTTCCACTCTTGGTGGAGGGACCTGATTCTTTTGACACTGTGTTGATTCATCTGGAACCTCTAAGGGGAATAGCTTCAAAAAGATGTCCGAAAGTCGTTGATGTTCTCTTTGAGGATTAATCTCTAAAATTTCACCTCTCTCTAGCAAAGGAGAGGGATTACTGCTATTGCCAAGGGTGTTTGTTGACCATGGGAGGTAGTCTCCCAATGTGTATTCTGTATTTGGATTGGCATAAGGATCTAGTGCCAATCCCCCCTTGTTGCCTATTTCTAGGCCTTGCATATTTTCGACCAAGATGTCTAAGGGCAGGGGGTGGTTGAACCCTACTCCTGACTTATCATATGGCATCTGATATCTTGGTTGGCAAAGGACCCGCATCCCTTGCTCATATCTGCCTAGCCCGTATCCATGCCAATTGCATTGGCCGAGATATTTTAGGGCAAAATCTGGGTTTGACAGATAGTTGATATTTTCAACAAAAGGCTCTTCGTCTGCTTCCTTTTGTTTGCATGGTTCAAGACCATGATCAAGGCCCCCATACACAAAATTTTTCTGGTTTGGTGGGTAGCCTAGAGGAACAATTGTCCCTATGGGAAGGCGAGGTCTTCCCATGTCTTGTACTGACTCCAATGCGGGGGTTGCCACAACATTTTGCACTAAATACTCCCCCAGGCCCGTATTGGCCATTTCGACAGTGATTGTTGATGATTGGGTGGGAGGAAATGGGAGTCCTTCCTGAGTCCATTCCATGTTCGGTATTTTAGGAGTCTCCGCTTCTGCTATGTGAGGTGTTTCTTCTGTTGATACCGTTGAAATTGTGGGCAACCCTTCTTCTAAGGGCTGAGCCTCTTCCATGATCTGTTTTCCCTTGTCCTTTTGTTTGGCCATGATAGGTGGCTTTGATGATGAAGGAGCAGATGATGAAGGCTCACCTGGCTGGGATTTTGTTGTTTTGGTCACCAGTGGTGCCTGCGGTATTGGACCCTGTTTAGATGGATTTAGCTGGAAATCCAAATGCGTTGAGGGGAGGGTCGATTGAGGCAGGAATTGTACCGCATTGCAATACTTGAAGGGCTCTAAGTCCATTGGGACTACATGTATTTCTCCTTCAAAAGCATACTTTAAGCACTGGTGAGCGATCGAAGGGACACACTTCATGTCCCTGATCCAAGGCCGCCCTAGCAGTATATTATAAGCCATCTCGCCTTCCAACACATGGCACAATGTAGGTATTGTCTTTTGTCCTACCTGGATAGGTAGAACAACTATGCCGACTGTCGAGCATATTGCATCGTTGAAAGCTCGCAGTGTGTACGTGGAGGCTGTGATGTGAGAGGCTGGTAGCTTCAAATGTTTTAAGGCTGCAGTGGTAATGATGTTACTGGACGAGCCAATATCTACCAACACTCTCTTGTACGGAATCCTGTTGACCCACGCGATAACGTGCAGGGGTGGATCTACCATGTCATTCGATATCATTTTGACCTCATCTTCTCTGAATGTGATGACCGGCTCCGTACATTGTTTCACATGTCCCACGAAGTTGTTGAAAGAATTTGCTTCGTGAGGCTGTAATTCGATGGCTTTTAAAATGTCCATAAGAGCTTCCCTATGGGGTGCTCGATTGTTGAATAAGCTCGTAAATGGACAGCCTAGCCGATGTGGTCCGCAAACTCTGCGTGAGTTTGGTCCGTATCGTGACCTCGGGTCTAGGCGGAGGCAACTGCGTTGGGCGTTGTTGAGGCTGCGATGTTGTCGGAACTTCCCTCGTAGCTACCTCGGGGGCAACTGCTGGGTACCTTCTATTCCTTGTCACTATGCTAATCATTCCCACAAATCCTTGCATGGGAATATTCTGTCGCACCTCGTTAATCTGGAGTGGTTTTGCCTGTGCTTCGTGGGCAGGCAAAGGGTCCTTGAATACCCCCATTTGTTGATTATTTGGCGCTATGGGGTTGTCCATGGCCAATGTTCTATTGTCGATCAAATCTTGGATTAATTCTTTGAATTTCAGAGATCCATTCAAGTCGTGTCCTCTGTGCCTATGGAATCTACAATACAATTCCTCTCTGTATCCCCTAGGCTTAGGAGCGTTAGGGTCTATAGTTTGGATTTCTGGCAGAGTGACTAAATTTGCCGCTGACAAGCGGTCAAATAGGGAGTCCCTGGACTCCGTGTAAGGGGTGAATTGTCGCCTAGGGTGACGCTGCTGATTCTGCTCCTGTCTTCTATTATCTCTTTCGTAACTAGGAGGCACTGCCTGGTAATTAGCCTTTTGGGGCTACATTTCTTGCACAGGCGCGGGAACATTTATCGCAACTTGGTTAACCACAGCATGTTGTGGTTGCGTTGTCCCGGTCTTAGTGGTTTTATTCCACTCTTTCTTTTTAGGCTTGGCGATTGCGCCTTCGCCTATTTTGATCTCTTCTATAACTCTGGCTTGTGCCAAAGCTTCTTCTAAGCTGGCGTATTGTTGTAGCTGCAATAGCCCAGAGATCGATTTCAAGCAACTTTTTGTGAACATCTATGTGAGATCAGACATAGGGGGACGGTAGGGTAACTTAGAAAGCAAAGCTCTCCATCGATTCCCGTATGCTGCCATTGTTTCTTCCTCAAATTGCCTGAGGCTAGCCAGATCACTCAGTGATGCCTTCTTCCTTGTGTTGAAGGCAAAGCGTTCAAGAAACGCATCTACTAATTGATCTAGGTTGCTTATGTTGTGTTTGGGTAATTGTGTGAACCAATCCGAGGCAGGGCCTACGAATGTGGTTATGAATGTTCTAAGCAACAATGCGTCATTATCTTGGATGCCGAAGCATTGGCTTAGAAATCTTGTAACATGTTCTTGTGCGTCCTCTTCACCTTTAAAAACTGCCAATTGAGGCAACTTGAAGTGTTCGGGGTAAAGAGGTGTAGGCACTGAGGGATGCACCGGATGACTGCGGAGTTGACGTAATGTGGGTTTTTGATGCCCAGTAGCTTTTGTCTCCATAGACTCTAAACGCTCTAATAGCGCTTGGTATGCATCGGAAGATTTTATTTCTTCCTCTCTTGTTTGCTCCCGTTGTAAGTTATGGAAGACTGGAGGCCTATGGAGGGGTGGCCGAATGGCAGCCCTCCTGCCTTGATGGGGAGTTTCAACATATTCTACTTCTGGTTCATACTCCTCATAAAATTCTTGAGGAGTCTCTGGGCGAAGCCTATGACCCTGATCGAGTCCTCGCTGAAGGTACCCATCATTGTTTCGGGGAGTGGCCTCCCTCTCGGGTCTATAAGGTCTCGGAGGCAAAGCTTGACGAGGTCATGGAGACCTGTCCTGCACCAACGGATTATGCCTCTCATATTGTTTGGCTCTTTGGGTGCGAGGGGTTGGCCCCCTCTCAGGTAGTTCATAGCGTAACTCATCCGCTTCGCGTTGCATGCGCTCTCTATCCAAGCGGTGTCGATACTCTATCTCCTGATGACTTTGTTTAAGCCGCATGATTTGGGCTTGACGGGTGGCATGTCTGGCGACTATCGGGTCAATTTGGTCTACCCTATTTTGCTCAGGAGGCTTAAGTGTTTCTCCTATGTGTTTGCCTCGATTTTGATGATCTAAAATTTCAATGGGTCGCTTCCCTCTGTCGAGGTAGGCGACATGTACTCGAGGCTCTGGCCTCAGTGGGTGATCATGATATCTAGCTGGTGCGGAAGCGCAAGGTTCCCACGTTGTATGTTGTTGTCCTTGAGGAATGCGATGATCTTCCTCGTGCTCCCTCTCATGGGTGTGAAAGGGGCGGGCGGAGTTAGCTCGCCCTGTGTAAGGAGCCCTACGCTCTGGATTTTGTCTCTCTATTCTGATGGGAGGTAAAGAAGGGATGCCATATCCACGTTGTCCCTCCAAATGGATAGTGTGCCTCTCTAGCGCTTCATCGCACTGTGGCCACTCATGTCTAACCTTAGAAGGTGATTCTCTGTTTACATCGAGGTCTACATGTAAAGCGTCTTCCCGAAAGGGGCTGCTTTGAATGGGCATACCCCATCGAGGATTCTAAATTGGATTCTTTTGTAGGCCAGACCGATAAGGCGGTATGACCAAGTCCTCAGGACTGAAGCGAAGGCGACTTGTGCCTGCTTCTTGTGTACCTTCCGGAGCTTCTGCCCTTGATTGGGCTTGGCTACGGGTGTACACCATTGCGGTGCTTCTCTACTATCTAAACAGATTTTTATCTCGTTTATGATGATTTTTCTTTTTGTCTACACTAAGCAAAAATAAACACATGCATACACAAACCGTGATTATCTCTTTTAAGGATTAATAGTGTGTCCTAAACTGGTTTAGTGCATTTTGATGTTTTGTTTTGTTTTTGTAGGTTTTGAAGAACGTTCAAATGCATTATGACGGCTCATATAACTCCCAAAATGGTAGCCCCTTCAATATACCAACCAGGCCGATATACCAACCTCTCTATATACCCGCCCTTACGAGAGGGAGACTATAGGTACGTGAGAGCAGAAGGTACATGGTACGTAGGCGGTACGGAAGGGGGATTGTCCTGTTAATGGCACCTACCATAGAAGACTTATCCTCGCGTGCATGGGAATCACCCCAACGACACTCGGTCAGCTTTCATCAGGATTTACGCCTAACAACAGTTGACAATCGGGAAATGGATGCAAAGCTAAGCCAAGGTGGTGATGAACCCACCGTTGGTCTTGCTCAAGGGCTGGGGTCTTACGACCAGCTCCTTGGTTTAAAATTGTTGCGTGATGTGTGTGTGATTCCTTTTATTTAGAAAAATGAAACATGCAGCAACACTACTTTCCTTAAGCAACGCAGAATTTGAAAGAAAACAGAAACAAAAAAGTAGAAAATAACAGGAACAGTTTAGAACCCCTACCTTTCTTTGCCCAAATCTGTTGTTTTCTGATCTTCGGCTATGAAAAGTTGCAGACAAAAATTCGTCCCTTGGTGAGACGAATTACAGAACAGAATTCGTCCCTCCCAGAGACGAATTTGAATTCGTCTCAGGGTCAGACGAATTTCAGTAAAGCAATCGCCACAGTCAAGGACGAATAATAGTCAAAAACAAAAAAAGGTACCTGTCAAGCACAAAACACAAAAATTTGATCAGTTTCTATGATCTTAAAAATAGGGGACAGAGTCCCACCGTGATCGCCACTGAAAGCACGAGATTTCGGGCAAAGGAAACACTAATTGCGATGCATTCAAAATCAAATACGCTTAAATCCTAGAAATGTAAAATGCATGAAATGAGAGAGACGCATTGAAATGAGATATAAGCAAATGGAGAAAACACAGCCCTTTCATTAAAACTTTCTTGATCTCTGTTACAAATACGTCTCCTCCCTTTTCAGGGGCTAGGAGCGTTAAAATAATTTGATTACAATCACTTAATGTTCCTCTTTTCGCGTGCCCACACTTGAAATGGGCGGGCCAAGATGATGCCACCGCTGATGTTGATGAGTCTTTGACCTCTGCTGCTCCTCCTGTGAACAAAGAAACAACGAAGATGTCAGTAGCACCTGCTGCAAATAAGAAGTGTTTGTTCTCTAAAATCGCCAAAAGATGCATGCAAACATTTGTCTGAAACAGTGAGTAAAGTGAGTCCAAATGGCCTGAAAACCTGACAGAAGACAGAAGATATTACCAGAAGGCCATTGCCACTGAGACAGTCGGCCAATCTGCCTTCACCTGGAATTCATCCCTGGGCAGGACGAATTCTGACTGCAATTCATCCCTGGGTGGGACGAATTCTTCTGTGTTGGAAAAGCCGACCTGCTGCTGCTCCAATGTCGAATCCCGAGACCTCCAAAACACCTGCAAACAGAGGGGTTATGTAATTGGGGCCATTTTGGGACGACCCAGATGGTCGGATTCTCCCAATTTGGCCTCTATCCTCGGGAATTTGATATCGCCACCTGCAAGTTAGTGAGACAACAAAGCGACACAAAGCATGATAAAATCTGATCAAAATGTTATGAAATTGAAGCTATGAGTTAACCAAACAGAATAACACAATATGCAACCTGAAACAATAATCTAGAATTCTTTAAAACTTAGAAAGTGCGGGGGTGCCCAAGTGGGCCTCCCACCGTTGGCACTTGATTTTGGCGCCAATCCACTAGGGATGGGCCCAAAACCTCTTAGGATTGGGATGTCTGCAAATTGGTGGTGTAAGGTGGTCAAATGTTGGATTTGGGTTGGATCCAAGCTTCCAAAAGCCACCCAATAACCTCCCTTGCAAAAGAGATTAGTGGATGTGAGAAGGTGAATCAAAGGGGATGCAAATGGGTATTCAATTGGACAGCACTTCGTTGCTTGAAATCTCCTCCAATCCTGCCTATTTTGGGTGAGAAAAGTCCCACCTTTTATAGACCCATGGGGTCTCTTTTGAGAGGGAAGCATAAGTGCCATGTGTTGGTCATAGGTGCCATGTGGCGGTTATGTCTTCCCATGAGGGAGGAGAGTCCTCCATGACTTGGGCTTTCATAACTGCCCTTGTGATAGTCCTCTAACGGCCTATCTGTCCACCCACACACGCGTGCGAGGCAGGAGTCATCAACTGACTGTCCTGGGCTGCCACTTGGCACCATTCTTCTTTTTGCCCGTTAAACTCAGAATTCGTCCCTACCAGAGACGATTTTAGAATTCGTCCCTGGGTGAGACGAATTCCAGTTAGTATTCGTCCCTGGGTGAGACGAATACTGAGCAAAGTGTCTAAATGTGCCAAATTGCTTCCTGACCTTACAAAATTGCTATGAAAGTGGTTAGGACCACTGTTTGACCTCTGAGGGCTGCCCTCGGGGCTGTGTTTGTCAACGCGATCAGTGTTTGCAGTCACATAATCGGATTGGTGTTGTTTTGGTGTCTACAGTTATGTTTCATTGAGTGAATGTTTGAATAATGTTGGATGAGTATTATTTATTGAAAGCATTGGAGTGATAGTTCAAGTTTTATGAAACAAATTATACTTTATTTATGAATTGATTTAAAAAATATTTTGAAAGTAATAAAGCGTTTTGTTGGGTACAAAACCTAGTAGGTGTGAAACATATTGAGTCTTTAATGATTATCTATATTTTCCTATGGTTAAACAAGATTATGAGTGAACTTTTTGGTGTTTTGAATAGGTTTTATGAAAGATATTGAATTAAGTTTTGTATGCAATTTTTGCAGTTATTTGAGTAAGCTTTTGTGAAATCTTAAGGTTAGATATAAGCAAGCTTATGTGAAATCTTGTGGGTATATTTGATTAAGTACTAGAGGGTACTTAAGTAAAGAGTTAGGTAATATTTTGTGAAAGCTTAAGGAGAGATTTGTGTGAGCTTTTGTGAAAAATTGCAAGCAAATTTGAGGTAAGTCTTGGTGAAGACTTGTTGAGCAGATTTGAGATGACTCTTGGTGAAGACTTGTTTAGTAGATTTGAGGGAAGTCTTGGTGAAGTCTTATTCAGTAGATTGAGCAAGTTCTTGAGAGGGCTTCTTGAGAAATTTTGAGGTAAGTCTTCATTAAGAATTAAGAGTATATTGAGCAAGTTAATGAGAGGAATTGTGGATATATTTGAGATAAGTCGTTGATAAGACTTGAGAGCAGAATTGATTGATTGATCTATTCAAGCTTTGGGCTAATTCTTGAGGTAGATTTGAGTAGAGTTGATTTGTGATTTTATCAATATTTGTGTTAAGGGTTGAGGAGCTATTTGAGGATATAGTTTTATGTATATTTGAGGGCATATTTGTGCTAGACCATAATAGATTTGTGAGCAAATTTGTGCTATATTGAGGATAGTGTTTAGTGTATATTTTAGACAATGATTGAGCAGAGTTAAGAGAAATATTTAGAGGTGACAGAGAAGAGGACAATAGTATCTAGTGGATAGAGATCATTTAGCTAGGATAGTGAGGATAGATATCTTATAAGAACAAAGTTCTTCTATGGAGAGAGATCCACAAGCCAGTGCAGTGGAGGCAGAAGTCTTCTAGAAGATCACCAACCAAAGTAGAGAAGAAAAAGTTCTCCTATGGATAGTATCCACAAAATAGTAAAGGGAATTGGTGCCCATAATATTGATTAAGGGATTGATATCTCCTTTGGATAGAGGTCCATAAATATTGTTATAGGGAAGGAATATCAAGAGATTTGTTGAGAAAATTTTAGTGAAATATTTTCTCCGTGGAGTAGCCCATATTGGATGAATCACGTTAAATTGGTGTATCTATTATGTGTGATGATTTGTGCATTATTTTGATTGTCGCTATTGATATTATCATTGATATATTTGATGATATAATTTTAGAAATAAATGTAAAAGTTGGTCTTATACTGTTCACCCCCATCTCAGTATAAGCTTATGTTCTTCAGAGACTACTAGAGTTGTAACAATAAGGATATTGGTTTTAGAAAACTCTTTGAAAACATCCAAGTCAATTCGAACACTAGAAATAGGTAGGGTAACTTAGCTAGAAGCATTCTCACCTATTACCATAGTCTATGATAGACTCATTTTCATATTATTTTAACCTTGTAAGGTCAGTTAAGGTCACCTTTCTCTTGGTATTAAAAGTGAAACTTTCTAAGAACACATCAGCAAAATTTTCAAAGGTATAGATGTTGTACCTTTGGATTTGAGTAAACCACTCAATAGATGGGCCATATAGGGTAATCATAAATGTTCTCAAGAGTAAGGCATTATCCTCCACTGGTTCATGAACCTAGTGACGTGTTCCTATGCATATTCCTCCCATTTAAACTTATATTATTTAGTCATTTTAAAATGCTCAAGGTATGGAGGGGAAGGAATAGATGGATGTAATGGTTGAATGAGCAGTTGGTGCAAGGTGGGATTTTTAATCCCATATCTAGTTGTCTTACTCTCTACAATTTCCATGCACTCAAGCAATGCTTGATATACATCAGAGGCTTTAATATCATCTTATTTATTTTGGACTCGTGAGGGGGAGAAAGGAATGTTAAGCATATGTTTAGGTGTTTGTTTATCATTAACCATACCTCCAAAAGGTGGTTCTAGGTATTTCTCATATCATTCCAAATCAGCATAGGCCCCATAAGGCGTTTCTTGAATGTGCCTACAAGGAGGAACTAATGCCTGTTGAAGGTGATCTATGTTAGTCCTAGTAGATAAGTTCTGATAAGTCCTATGAGGTTGAGGCAACAATATTTAATTATGCTTAGGAGACCTATTTTGAATAAAAGTGGGTTTCCTATAATAAGCCTCTTTTGTATGCATGCTTGGGGTAGGAACCCCATTGCGCAAGGTTTATTTAATCTATTATTCAAGCCTTTGTCTTTCTAAATGTTGCTAATGATCTAAGAGATCCAAGCATTGTTTATCTAACTAAAGTTGATTAAACTTAGCTTGATGATCATCATACCTTTTAACTAGTTAGTTTATCTACTTAGTTGTGTGAGGCCTATGTTCTCTAACACTATTGCCCTAATACATCTCATTTTTAGGAGGATTTGTGAGTTCTACTATGAGTTTACCTTTATTGAGAGAAGTATCATTTACTTGGGGCTCACCCCTAAACATATATTATTGGTATTTAACTAGTGTAGAGGCACACCGTGCTTGTGTAGAGTAATTAAGTTACAGATAGTTAAGACTTTTATCATGTTTTCCTTCATCAGTGAGAAAGGAAGGGATAGAATAGGATCATACCATGCAATGAGTATCATACTCATCTTGGTATTTGTACTTTGGAGATATATCAGAGCAATTTGAGAGTGTATTGTGATCATTTAGCCATTCCCTTGATGCATAGTCTTGATCCTACACACATGTGTTTGAGGTAGACTGAGCAAGCACACGAATGCGTGGTATTTATCTATATGTAGGAGACTCATTGCATGGTTGCCTTTCTTGAAAGAAGGTATTGGAAGTTTATATACTTTGGAAGTAATTTCCTTGATTGGTAGTGTGCCCTATAGGAGTGCCCCACATAGGGGTCCCTTGTAGGCTAGCTCCTTTATCTGACATTCTAGGACTTGGGAGAATAGAAGTCCACCAAGGAGATATAGCCATATCCTTAGGATCAAATCAAATATGGGCTATGTCTCCTTGCCTACTCCCCACAACATTATCCCCTAAGTGGGTTTGGTTACTGGTATATACCATGACTACTTTATTTTAAAACCCCTATGTGATTATCTCCTTTACAAATTTTAATGATTCAAACACACAAAAATAAAAACACACAAGAATACAAATTTTTATCTCTTTTAAATATTAATATGTGTTCCTAAACTATTTAGTGTGTTTTTTATTTATTGTTTTGTAAAGAAATATCTTTTCATGTGTTTGAATGTTGTTGATGTAATTCTCAATTGTTTAAGGGATTTCACCTATATGCTCATAGCTCGACAACCGAAAAAAATATTGGTCACATAAACCCACCAAAGTATGGAGATGAAGCCCATACCCAATTAGGGAGCACAGGTCCTACCAGTCCTTATACATATTGAATATGGGTAGTGTTAGTCTTACAATGACACTGAGAGGGGGGGTGAATCAGTGTAGTTCTTTAAACTTAAATTCAAAGCTCTTAAAACTAAAATAATGAAACCTTAAAACCAGATAAAGCAAGTATCACAAAGGAACGTCACACAACACAAGATTTAATGAGGTTCACCAATTTGGATACTCCTCAAGAATGATTGCTTGGACTACCATCCAAATCTATCCTTTGCAAAGCACCAAATTTACAATCAATTTACCAACAACCACTGGAAGGAGCACCAACCCCTTATTTATCTACACCAACAGAAAGAAGCACCAACCCCTTATTTATCTGCACCAATAGAAAGGAGCACCAACCCCTGATTTACCAGCACCTACTGGAAGGAGCACCAACCCCTGATACCAAGCTACAACCTGGACTTCAATTTTGAATCTAGAAGTTTAACAAGAAAAATACCTTTGCTTTTATAATACCCTGACTAGTCTATTGCTTACCCAATCTTTCTCACTGTTTATGGAACAGAAACATCTTCTGTGATTTATATCCGCACGTCGCCTTCTTTGAGTCACTTCTCTATGCACCCTCTACACACTGTCTTCATACACTATGTGCCCTTACAATTGCACTTTACATTCATCTTCACCCTTTGCACTCTCTGCACCTTCTGATTTCTCTACGCAATCATAATCGCACTTGGTTAAATTTAAACCTTTTTGCTCTCTTCGCACTTTGCTCTATATACACACTCATAGATGCACTTAGGACAATTTGATATGACTCTTCACTCACTTTGTGCAATTCGCCATCATCTCACCGTTTCTACGCTTTCTACGCTATTACAGCCACATTTCACACCTCGACACGCATTTGACGACTTATTCAACTACACTCCAATTCTCCAAATAGGCCTCCTTTTATAACAATATTTTCATGATGAAAACCCTAATATTAGTCGGCTTGCATAATAAATGTAAACCCTAATATTATTCGGCTTTCATTGGTCTTAGTCGGCTTAAACTCATGAAGATATTTGGTAATTCCACCGCTCAAATATTTCATTCAGTAATAGTATCTGTAGCTGATGTACTGACTTTTGTTCACTCTTCATATTTTAGCTGCATGAATTCACTCTGTATCTGCCCCTGTAAATTTTGTAGAGATGTCGGTCCACTATCATACTTCTCATTTTAGTTGGGTTCTTCTTCTTGTCTTGCGCACATACGACCTGTCACGAAATCGTGACATTTTTGCCTCTGAAGCTTCTTTTGTTGCTGTTGTCATGAAAACACAACATGTCACGATATCGTGACACTTTTTATTTCTCTCTCTTTCTCCTTGCATTGGACCGTAAAAATGCTACATGTCGCGATATCACGACACTTTTTATCCTTGCTCTTTCTCTTTGCATCGGACCGTGAAAATACATGTCACGATATCACAACACTTTTTCCCCTTGCTCTTTCTCTTTGCATCGGACCGCAAAAATACAACATGTCGCGATATCGCGACACTTTTTCTCCTTTCTCTTTCTCTTAGCTTTGGCCCACAAAAATACAACATGTTGCGATATTGCAACACTTTTTTCTCTCTCCTTTTTCTCTTTGCTTTGGCCCGCGAAAATACAACATGTCGCGATATCGTGACACTTTTTCTCCTTGCTCTTTTTCTTTGCTTAGGCCCGTGAAAATACAACATGTCGTGAAATCGTGACACTTTCACCTCCGTATACTTCATCTTAGCTTTTGTCATGAAATTGCAACACTTCTGCTTTCGTACTTAGCTTCTTTGCTTTTGTCACAAAATCATGACACTTTTGCCTTTGAAGTCTTCTTCTCTGCTTTTGTCATGAAATTGTGACACTTCTACTTTCGAAGTCTTGCTTTCTACTTTTGTTGCAAAATCGTGACAGTTCTGCTTTCGTACGCTTCCTCTCTTTCTTTTGTCGTGAAAATACGACATGTCACAATATCACAAAACTTTTGTTTCTCTGCCAGCCTACCCTTCTTGAGTCGTAAAAATGCAACATGTCATGATATTGTGACACTTTTGTTTCTCTTCCTGCCTGGCCTTTTCGAGTCACGAAAATGCGACATGTCGCGATATCGCGACACTTTTCAAAATTAATTTCTCTCTCATATTTTAGTCATGAAAATGTGACATGTCACAAAATCGTGACACTTCTCCAACTTACTTTATCTCTCCTATTTTAGTCACAAAAATGCGACATGTCACAAAATCACGACACTTTTCCAACTTACTTTCTCTCTCCTATTTTAGTCACGAAAATATGACATGTCACAAAATCATGACACTTTTCCAACTTACTTTCTCTCTCCTGTTTTAGTCGCGAAAATGCGACATGTCACGAAATCGCCACACTTTTCCAACATACTTTCTCTCTCTTGTTTTAGTTACAAAAATGCGACATGTCACGAAATCGTGACACTTTTCTTACTTGTTCTCTTCCTTCGAACTTGTCGAGAAATTACGAAACTTTTTCTTGCTCTCTTTCTCTTCCAACATGTCGTGAAATCACGACAATTTTTCCACTTGCCTTTTTCTCTTCCAACATGTCATGAAATCGTGATAGTTTTTCCTGCTTTTTCTCTCTCTTCCAACATGTTGCGAAATCATGATAGTTTAGCCTGTTTTTTCTCTCTTCCAACATGTCACGAAATCATGATAGTTTTTCCTAATTTTTCTCTCTCTTCCAACATGTCACGAAATCGTGACAGTTTTGCCTGCTTTTTCTCTCTCTTTCAACATGTCACGAAATCGCGACAGTTTTTCTTGCCTGTTGTATATGTTGTGATATCAAGACACTTTTCTTATCTTTTTTCTTTTATATTTTGCATATGGGCCACTTCGGTCTTCTTGGAAATTCATTGTATATACTTTGAATAACCTTTGAACTCATGTCTTCTACATCTGAATAGCTTTTTAACTTCCTATCCACTCATCAATATATCTATCTGACTGTGTTGAAAACAATGACAATACTATTGCTGCACCTTGCTCAACAGGCAATGATTCATCCTTCGAAGAGGAGTGTGTGCAATTTTAAATTGCTAATATAGTTCTTGGAGTTAGCCTTAACCAAAACTAGGGTTCATAATATTTGAGCCAATGGGTGGAGATGAAATCAATCATCTTTGGACTCTATTAGTGGTTGGGGATGAATTCCAACTCACTAACATTTAAAAGTTATGTTGTGTGTGTGGTTCCTTTTAAAAGTAATGAAAGTAAACAAAGTAGAATTCAATGAATCTTCAGTAAATACATAAGTATTTTACTTTTATAATTAGATGCATAAATAAGGAACCTACAAAATATTTAGCCTATATAAAAATCTAACCCTTAGGTAGGTCACATAGAAGCAAACCATTCAAATGCATATCTAAGATTGTTCTTTTTCCTATTTTCTTTTGTTCATTATTTCAGAATTTAGGAAAGGGGAAATATAGCTTTCAATAAACTAATAAAGACATGCAAAAACTTCAATTTACCTTTTCGTGAACAACCTTAATGCAAATTACAGGTTTTGGCACTTACCTTGTCAGTTTAGCAAGTTGTTTTTGGAAATTTGAGCATAAAAACCCCTATTTTGTGGTCACCCCTAGGTGGGACGACTGCAAATTTTGGGATCATCCTTGGGTGGTATAGTTGTTGTGGATGTCCCTAAGAGCTCCAATTAGGGATTTAGGGGTTGTTTCAATCCAGAATGGCTAGAAGCTGCAACATCCAAAAGATAAAAATAAGGTAAAAAAATGGTAAAAATAAAAAGGGAAAAGGGTCCCACTATGATCACCACTATCATAAAAATGGCTTTCCTAGAAAATGAAATTGAAATGCATCTAACATTCTATTAAAGCATGCAAAAGAGATGATAAAGTAAACAAGTAAATGACAAATAAGTTAATAAAAAGGGGGGTTCTCTTTGTATTCATTAATTTGTCAAATAGGAAGTTACAATACATCCCCTTGAGGGCTTTCCATTTTATACAATTCAAATTACAAAGTTTGAGTGATCCAATCCCTCCATGAACTTATGACGCACTTTCAATGTTCTTCTCACACTCACGATCATAGAGTGGGCTTGCGTTGACATTGATTTGAGCTATCTTTATTCAAATCCTTATATCCTCACTCATGCACTACAATATCTATACCTACACACAAGTAATTGAAATATGTTAATAGTATATGCGTATTATGCTAAAAACCATGAAATGCATGTAGCATTAAATGTAAAAATTATGATAAAACCGGTCTAAACTACTCCAAATGACATGAAAATTTAATATGATGTATATCATATAATTTTTTAATGATATGAGCAAAATCTATGGCCATCCATGAGAGGGCCAATTAGTAATGTAATCACAAAAACACTAATTAACAATTCAAAACCACTCCAAACTTCACCAAAATTAAGTATGATGTTAATATAATAATATTAAATTTATCTACACTGAAATTAGATAAAAATTATTGGCCAACACATGGCCATCCTGAGATTTCCAATTGGTATGGTTAACCATCCCAGGTGGGGACAACCACAAAATAGGGTGGTTTCAATCCAAAATGGCCAGAACTTGCAACATCCAAAAGACAAAAGCAAGGTAAAAAAATGGTAAAAATGAAAAGGGACAAGGGTCCCACTATGATCACCACTGTAGAGTAGAAAAATAGCTTTCCTAACAAAGGAAATTGAAAATCATCTAACGTTCTATTAAAGCATGCAAAAGAGACAATAAAGTAAGCAAGTAAATGATAAATAAGTTAAGAAAAATGAGGGTTCTCTTTGTATTAATTAATTTTTCAAATAGTATATTACAATACATCCCATTTAGGGATTTCCATTTGATACAATTCAAATTACAAAGTTTGAGAGATCCAATCACTCCATGAACTTATGGTGCACTTTCAATGTTCTTCTCACACTCACAATTACAGGGTTGGCTTGCATTGTCGTTGCTTTGATATATATTTATTCAACTCCTTAGCTCCTCACTCATGCACTAAAATATCTATACCTGCACACAAGTAATTGAAATATGCAAATAGTATATGTGTACTATGATAAAAACCATGAAATGCATGTAGTATCGAATGTAAAAAGTGTAATAAATTGGTCTAAACTAATCCAAATGACATGAAAACTTAATATGATGTATATTATATGATTTTTTAATTATATAATCATAAATTTAAGTTATATTATGATCATAATCTATGGTCATCCCTGAGATGGCCAATTAGGATTGTAATCACAAAAACACTAATTAACAATTCAAAACCACTACAAACTTCACCAAAATTAAGTATGATGCTAATATAATGATATTAAATTTATATGCACTAAAATTAGATCAAAATTATTGTCCTGTCCATGGCCATACCTGATATTTCCAATTGGGACTGTTAACCATCCCAGGTGGGGACGACCACAAAATAGGGTGGTTTCAATCCAGAATGACCAGAATATGCAACATACAAAAGACCAAAAAAAGGTAGAAAATGGTAAAAATGAATAAGGAAAAGTGTCCCACTATGATCACCACTATAGAGCAAAAAAAAATCTTTCCTAGCAAATGAAATTGAAAAGCATATAACATTCTATTAAAGCATGCAAAAGAGACGATAAAGTAAGCAAGTAAATGACAAATAAGTTAATTAAAAGGGGGGTTCTATTTGTATTCATAAAATTTTCAAATAGGAGGCTACAATACATCCCCTTGATATATTTCCATTTTATACAATTCAAATTACAAATTTTGAGAGATCCAATCCCTCCATGAACTTATGGAGCACTTTCAATGTTCTTCTCGCACTCTCGATTACAGAGTGGGCTTGCATTGCATTTGCTTTGAGATATATTTATTAAAATCCTTAGCTCATCACTCATGCACTATAATATCTATACCTACACACAAGGAATTAAAATATGTTAATATTATATGTGTATTATGATAAAAACCATAAAATGCATGTAGTATTGAATGTAAAAAGTGTAATAAACCGGTTTAAACTACTCCAAATGACATGAAAAATTAATATGATGTATATTATATGATTATTTAATGATATGAGCATAAATTGAAGTGATATTATGAGAATAATTTAGGGCCATCCCTAAGAGGTCCAATTAGGACTGTAATCACAAAAACACTATTTAAAAATTCAAAACCACTTCAAAATTCACAAAAATTAAGTATGATGCTAATATACTGATAGTAAATTTATCTAAATTAAAATTAGATAAAAATTATTGGCCAATACATGGCCATCACTTATATTTAAAATTGGGACTATAAACCATCCTAGGTGGGGACGACCACAAAACAGGGTGGTTTTTGCTGCCAATTCCACTTGGATCTGGTCTAGAATCCTCTTAAGGGTGTTTTCATAAAATTTGATAAATTAAATCATATTTATTTATAGTTTTTGAAAATGATGAGTGTATTTGGAGATGCCTTGAAAATACCTTCGATTGATGAGGTTTCCAAGGGCAAATGCAATGGCAAAAGGTTAGGGTAGATTTCAACAACACTTTTTGGTCAATAATTGCAAAGGTATCTCCCTAAAACTGAGTGAAAATGCTCCAATTTATAGCCCAAGAGGTAAAAGGGGTCAAAAGGGGCATTTTGGGGCATGCAAGACAAGTGCCACCACTTGTTAATGCCTTTGCCATGCATAGGATGGAATAGGCTTCCCATTTGGGTATCCAATTTATAGTCCCTAATGAAAGCACGAGATTCCGGTCAAAGGAAACACCAAGTGCAATTGCATTCAAAATTAAGCACGCTTAAGTCCTAGAAATGTAAATTGCATGAAACGGAAAAGAGACACATTGGAAGAGACGCAATCAGATAAAGAAAACACAGCTCCTTTCATTAATTTCCTTCGATCTCTCGTTACAATAATGCCTCCTCCCTTTTCGGGGGCTAGGAGCGCAAATAGGGTTTGATTACAATCGCCGAATGATTCCTCCTTCCGCGTGCCCACGATTGCAATGGGCGGGCCAAGATGATGCCGCCGCTGATGTCGATGAGTTCTTCACCTCTGCTGCTTCTCCTACGAACAAAGAAATTATCAAGACGTTAGTAGCACCTGCCGCAAATGAAAAGCATTCTCTCTCTAAAACTAACAAAATATGCATACGAATATTTGCCTCGAAACAATGAAAACAAGTGAATCCAAATTGCTTCAAAACCCGACGTAAGGTAAGAAAAGTTACTGTAAGGCCACCGCCACCGAGGCAACTGGCCAATCCACCTTAAACCGGAATTCGTCCCCGGGCAGGACGAATCTCGATCGTAATTCGTCCCCGGGTGGGACGAATTCTTCCGAGTAGGAGAAACCGACCCGTCGCCGCTCCAATGTCGGATCCCGGGACCTCGCAAAACTCCCGCAAACAGGGGGGTTAGGTAATTGGGGCCATTTTGGGACGACCCGTATGGTCGGATTTTCCCAATTTGGCCTCCACCCTCAGGAATTTGACCTTGACACCTGCAAGTTAGCGAAACGACAAAGCAATACAAAACACCCTAAACTCTGACCAAAAGCTACAAAATTGCAATTATAGACTAATCGGACCTAGTAACATACATAATGCAATCTAAAAAATAATCTAAAGTGCTCAAAAACTAAAATTAGGACTTGGGAGGTGCGGGGGTGCCCAAGTGGGCCTCCCACCGTTGGCCCTCGATTTTGGAGCCAATCCACCAGGGATGGGCCCAAAACCTTTTAGGATTGGGGGTCGGCGAATTGGTAGGTTCAGATGTCCATGCGTCGGATTTGAGTAAGGTTCGAGCTTCCAAAGGCCACCCAACAACCTCCCTTGCAAAAGAGATTGATGGATGTAGGAAGGTGAACAAAGGGGGATGCAAGTGAGTCTTCAATTCGGCAAAGCACTTCGTTGCTTGAACACTCCTTCAACCTCGTATGTTTTGGGTGAGAAAAGTCCCACCTTTTATAGACCCAAGGGGTCTCTTTTGGGAGGGAAGCACAAAAGCCAAGTGTTGGCCATAGGCGCCATGTGGCAGTCTTGTCTTCCCATGAGGGAGGGGAGTCCTCCATTGACTTGAACTTTGATAAATGCTTTTTGTAACAGTCCTCTAACGGCCCCTCTCTCCACTTACACATGCGTGCAAGGTAGGAGCCCTTAACTGACTCGTTTGGGCTGCCACTTGGCACCATTTGCCTTTTTGCCCGTTAAGCTTAGAATTCGTCCCACCCAGGGACGGATTCAGAATTCGTCCTGGGGTGGGACGGATTCTATTTTGAATTCGTCCCTGGGTGAGACGAGTACCGGGCAAAGTGTCCAAGTGTGCCAAATTGCTTCTTGACCTTACAAAATTGCTATGAAAGTGGTTAAGACCACCGTTTAACCTCTCGAGGGCTGCCCCGGGGGCCGTGTTTGTCAAAGCGATCGTTGTTTGCAATCACATAATCGGATTGGTGCTGTTTTGGTGTCTACAGATGCCCCTTTTGGGAAGCGCTCGCGGTGACGCAGTTGCCGAGCAAAAATAGATAACCAAAGCACTAATGATTAGGGTTTCTTGGTAACCTAACCAACTTTTGATGCCCCAAGTATGGAAAGGGCATGCATTCTTGAATCCTTGCTTCCGACGAGCTAAGGAATTTGATTTCAAGTATTAACCCGTTTTGGTGAGGTGTGACTTGAACTTAGACATTGATCACCATGAACAAGTGAAGGGCATTTTTATCCTCGGGGGGAACCTTGTGTTCATGATTCACGAAATGCCAAGTGTTTGATTGATTTGATTGTTGCTTGTTTATTGCCCCAAGCAGGAGCGTGATTGTCTTTGTCAATGATTCTTTGAATGCATGTCGTTTTCCTTAATTGGGTGTGTGATTGTTGGTTGGTGACTAGTGTGACTACCCCCTCAAGCGACGAATCGATGAGGGAATGACCTTCGTGAGAGAAGCGACGAGTCGCTTGACCCAAGATGACTTGTGCAAGGTTGCCTTTAGAGGGTTTACCGTTAAGCGTGTGCAATTTTTCCAACATATGGACCTATTTTTGGTGGGTGTTAACCCTTTTGGTGATGTCATAATGAGGTGAAATCGTCGAAAACCTATTTCCCGTGGAGCGGTCCGGCTATGATAGCCTTCTTGGGGAACTAGGAGAGCGATAATTTGGACCTCGACATCGATTTTCTTTGCCTAGAGGTTAAGTGCATGAGCACTTATGCCCGGCAATGTTTTTGTTGTGTTTTTGTTGAATTTTGTACTATTTTTGTTGTTTTTGTGACACCATTTGGTGATTGAATTGTCGGCAATCCGTCCTCCCGTGGAGCGGTCCGGCTATGGTAGCCTTCTTCGGGAGTAGGATAGTGACAATTGCAAACCCCGACATCAATTTTGCTATGCCAAGAGGTTAAGTGCAAGAGCACTTGTGTCTGGCAATGTTTATTGCTTGTTTTGTGTTGCATTTTTTTGTTGTTTTGTTGTTTTTTGTGACACCATTTTGGGATTAAATTTTCAAAATCTGTCTTCCCTTGGAGCGGTCCGGCTATGGTAGCCTTCTTAGGGAGTAGGATAGTAATAATTTGTGACCCCGATGTCGATTTTGTATGCCCATGTTGTCAGTTGCATTTGCAATCCTGTCAGGCGCTTTTATTGTCTGTTTTTAGTGCATTTTTAGTCATTTTTCTTGATTTTTTTTGTGCTGGCCTGAATTCGTCCCTGGGTGGGACGAATTCCAGCTGGAGAATTCGTCCCCGGGTGGGACGAGCGCTCGATCGAGCGCTCGTCCCAGCCAAGGACGAATTCCAAGGCAAAAGGCCTATTTAAGGGCCAAAACTTGATTTTGGGCTCATTTGTGTCATTTTTTTCTTGCGATTTTGGAGCTCGGGGAGGAGGAGGTAATTCTCGCGAAGCGAAGCGCTCGCCGGAATTCTCTCTCGCCATCATGAGTGCACAAACTGGTTCGAGCGGCGGAGCCGAGGCGAGACCTGTAAGTGACCCTAGGGTTTATTTTGCTTTAACTTAATGCATTGTTTTTGTGTTGCGCTTTTCAAAACTTTAAGATTTTTTTGTGATGTTTTTTGTTTAACAACTAAGGTTAGAAACCCTAGAATTGAAAATTTTATCTTTTTCATTTATTTATTTATCATTTTTTTTGTTTGCTTGCAGGTTGTTAGGAGCCGCTACCGTGTACCCGCTGCCTTTACTGAGGCGCGGTTGGCCTTGACTGATGATGACTGGGAATGGCTTGATGCCCTTGGGCTCAAGCAGGTGGCTCGACCGGAGCCTCGTGGTTTCGGATCAGGCCTATCCGACGGCCCCGATCAAGCTTTGGGATCCGCGGACCAATACTTTCCATCTCCCGACAGGGGAGATGACCGTGGACTCTTGAGGACGTCTATCGGTTGCTTCGGATTCCGATAGATGGCTCTGCCTATTAGGACATCTCCGTTTGATCGCCGGACTGCTATACTCACGAGATGTTTTGGGCATGGGGGGGAGCTGGGTGTAGCAGACCCAGTGGAGACAGCCGAGGCGGATTGCCAGGCTGGCGGGATTTTGGTTGGCTGGTGGAAGGAGAGGGGGGTGTTAGGAGTGAGGCACGCATTCCTGATGGGCCTCATTTCTAACATTCTTCTCCCTGATTCGTCAGCGCGAGGTTCCCGTGGAACCTACCGGATTTGGTGTGGCAGTGGCGGAGTGCCCGATAGAGGCACCGTTGATCCTGAGATGGGGACAGACTTTGTTGGCGCAGCTTTACGGGGAGTCAGTACGGGGTCCGCTGTCGACAGCGGAAGGGTGTCAGTTGCAGCTTTTTGTTGCAGTGCTGGGGTTGGCAACACATAGCTGTTGAGAGGCCTACGGGGTTACCGTGGATGACTCGAGCGGCGATGGAGGATGATGAGATTGGTTATGCGGCTTTGTGGCGACGGTCTAGTGAGCAGGGCAGAGTCGGCGATGGGCAGGTGCCGTTGAGCACTACATTGATGCCTTTTCGTGGCTCACTCTAGGGGAGGTGTTTTGGCGTCCCTATCGGGACTGTCCAGCCTGGCCTGAGGCTGGAGAGTGGCTCCGACGGGTACGGAGGGAGCGATGGTTGATTGGGCGGCACGGGACGGAGCATGAGTTCTTTCCGTACCGCCGGGTTACACGACAGTTTGGGGTGCGCCAGGGGTTGCTCGGTGAGCCCGTTGGCTATCGGCGTCGGGGAGATGAGAGGGATCTGGAGCCACCGGTCCTCGTGCCATTGGGCGAGGAGTCGGATGCGGTTATTGAGGTGTTGGATGTGGATGACGTGGGTACTACCACTGAGTATGACTCGTGGTGGGTTTTGCGGCGCTGGAGAGGTGAGGGTCCACTGGGAGGCGCGGAGGCGGCAGTGGAGGATGCTGAGGCAGGAGGGGGTGATTGGGGAGGGCCGTTGGATGATGCAGACATGGTGGATGCGGGAGATGAGGATGTGGACTTGGGTGTTCCGGAGCAGCCGGACATGCAGGATGTGGAGGAGCAGTTGGAGCCTGAGAAGGCTACTGTCCCCGCGAGTCCTATGCGTCCGACAGATACGGAGGGGGTGGGGTCGGATGTAGGCGATGAGGTTGCACGGCTTACAGAGCTGCTACGGATGCGGGATCTGGAGAGGGATCTTCTCACGGGCTCGGCTGGCGGAGCGGGATAGAGTTTTGGCGCAGCGCGATGATGCATTGTCTATCTATCATCGATGGGAGGCCGAGTGGTGTCTGTACCAGATAGACTTGGAGAGGGAGGTCATCCGCCTTGGCGGGCGGCTCCCTGAGCCTTCGATCAGCAGATCTTCTCGACGGACGAGGGATAGTCCGACCGAGCAGCCAAGATCATCTCGCCGTAGGCGGTTAGGATGAGGGGGTGGTAGTAGGCATGATGCGGGGGCTAGCAAGAGCCGCCCCGCAGGGTCCTGTAGGACCCACACCACAGGGGGTAGTTCCCGTCGCACCGATCCCGCGTGATCATGGTGGCCGACGCCTTAGGTTGGGTTTTGGATATGATTGCGGGGTCTGAGGACCTGTTTTGTAGCCTACGGGCATCTTTTTTATGAAGATATATATATATATACCGGTTTTATTTTTGGATTTGTACATGTGATGATGTGATTTTTGTTATGCATGTTTATTTATTTGATGAATGCAGATGTTATGATGAATTGAAGTGTTTTAGATGTCTATGTGATATGCAAATTGAAATGGATGAATGATATTTTTATTTATCTGGTTTTTCTTTGCTGTTTTTGTATTTTCTTATGGTATCATAAGGATGATAAGTAGCGCAGATGGTTTTGGGATGAATGTAAGATTTTCTGAGATTCAGATAGTTTTAACTCACTATCCATGACTGTACTTTATCTTACAAGACTTTTGAACAAGGTACGAATCGGACCTGTTTTTGACCTAGTTATTTAACATCCCTGTGTGTGCAATTGAGTTCATTTAGTGGTATTTGTTAGGATACCGCCAGTGCCGATGGGCTTTCAACCGAACCTCGTACCGAGGATCACCTAATTAGCTCCACGAATTCCTTTGTTGTATGTACTAAGATTAATCTGCGGTGTAATCCAGGATGCCATAAGCTAGCTCATCCACATGCAAACATTGATCTGTACGCAAGTTAATGTGACAGATATATCGTCATGCGGGAGGTTTACTTCTGTTACCGAATTGGTATTGAAGCTTGCCTTATGACCTACAAAATGCTGAGAGTTCCAGGGATTCAAGGTCAACTCCCTTCTTTTTTTCAATTGTATTGGGATACTTGCTCTTTGTAGTGATAAGATCACTGTTTATTTTGATTTATTTTTCTTTCGAGCAAGGGATTGGGGATATGAAGTGATGAAAATCACTGTTGTTTGTGCCTTTTGATGTGTGCACTATAGTTTGTCAAATTTTTGAGTTTTGACATTTTGCAAATTTTTGTGTTTTGCAACTATTGAGAACTTTAGGGATTCTTAGGGAATTGGGTAGGGAGGAAGCTTGTCCTTTTGCCAACTCTCAGCATTCTAGGGGTCATTCGCACAGAGGGGATGAGCAAGATAACCGTTTCGCTTGTGGTGACCTAGATTATTTTGCAGGTTTCGTCTTTCGTTCACACAATTTTGGGAATTTTAATGTTTGATTTGTGTTGGGATGTTATGTAACAAGGTGTATTTCAAGTATGACTCTACCTTTGTAAAATCTGTTCGACTTGGTACACTACATGGCTAAAGAGGAAAATGATGACTGAATTATCGAAACTCTTAGTACATTCCTAGACCACTGACTGTAGTGTGGTAAAATTTATGCATGGTGTTTTTGTTGATTTTGATGAATTTGAGTATGCCTAGAATTGAGATGCAAATCTTTGTTGTTTTTGATGATTTTTGTTGTTTTGTTTTTGTTGAATTTATTGATTTGTTTGACCAAGAGATTGCGATAATCCTTGGAGCTTTTTGGGTTGACCAAGAGATTGCGATAATCCTTGGAGCTTTTTGGTTGACCAAGAGATTGCGATAATCCTTGGAGCTTTTTAGTTTGACCAAGAGATTGCGATAATCCTTGGAGCTTTTTGTTGACCAAGAGATTGCGATAATCCTTGGAGCTTTTTGGGTTGACCAAGAGATTGCGATAATCCTTGGAGCTTTTTGGGATTTTTGACCAAGAGATTGCGATAATCCTTTGGAGCTTTTTTTTTGGTTGACCAAGAGATTGCGATAAACCATTGAGCTTTTTGGGTGACCAAGAGATTGCGATAATCCTTTGTTGACCAAGAGATTGCGATAATCCTTGGAGCTTTTTGGGTGTGACCAAGAGATTTGCGATAATCCTTGGAGCTTTTTGGGTTGACCAAGAGATTGCGATAATCCTTGGAGCTTTTTGGGTTGACCAAGAGATTGCGATAATCCTTGGAGCTTTTTGTTTGTTTGTTTTTGTTTTTTTTTTTTTTTTTTGGTACATGGCTTTCTTAGATATGAAATGGTCGCAAATGACTGATATTCAAGGGTTCTGTTTCCTTGATACCGTCAAGAGAAGCTAGCCCGTACGTTCCTCGGTCCTATTTTGCTATCAATGACATAAGGACCTAGCCAATTTGCCGCGAATTTGTCCCTCATATGGGACGGCAAATTAGAGTTTTGTTGGTTTTCCTTCATAACCGCATCACCAACCTGAAAGTCTCTTAGGTGAACTTTCATGTTGTAAGCTCTCTTAAGCCGCTCTTGATAGATACGTAAGTGCTCGAGAGCATTAACGCGTCTTTCATCAAGCAACGTAAGCTGGTCTAACCGGGATTGCCGTGCAGTTGTCATCATCGATGAATTCCTCGCATTGATATGCGGAGGGAAGGAATTTCCAACTCGAGAGGCATTACCGCTCTGAGCCATACACTAGTGAAAACGGAGTTGCCCTAGTGGGCGTCCGAATGCTAGTGCGATAGGGCCCAAAGGGCAAGTGGGATTTGTATGTGCCAATCCTTATGACTCGTCTCGCGACGGTCTTTTTAAGGATGGCGACTAGCGTTTTGTTTGACGCCTCCGCTTGCCCATTTGCTTGCGGATAATAGGGTGTTGAAAAGCCGTGCTGAATTTTGTACTTTGTGGTTAAAGCACGCACGTCTTTGTTCTTGAATGATGGCCCATTATCCGAGATTATTTTGGATGGAATACCAAAACGACATATGATGTAATGCAAAATGAACTCCGCAATGCGGGGTCCCGTCGTAGAGGTTAACGGAATTGCTTCCACCCATTTGGTAAAGTATTCTCGTGGCCGTTATGATAAACGTGTGACGGCCCGACGATGCAGGGGAGATCTTTCCGATTAGATCGAGGCCCCACTACGAAAATGGCCAAGCAGACCGGACCGTCTCGTAGGGCCCGGGAAGGTGCGTGCATCGATTGGCATGATGTTGACATTTTACACACCTCTTGACATACGCGCAAGCAATCTCGCTCTAAAGATGGCCAATAATAGCCCATGCGAAGAATGCGCTTTGCAATGGCCATACCACCGAAGTGGCCGCCACATGTACCGTCATGCGCTTGGGTGATCGCCCAAGTGGACTCTTGCTGGTCCAAGCAACGAAGAAGAATTCCGTCGTAGCTGCGACGATACAAAATGTCTCCTATCAAGACATATTTTGCCGCTTTCGTTTGAATGTTCGTTTTGCGGCTTGCGTCAATCCAAAGGGTAGATTACCTAACTTGAGGTAATCTCTTATGGGTAAATACCATCCTCGTTGATCGGATACCTCGACAGCTTGAATGAACTAATCCCTTTTGGAGTTCTTCCCTAACAAATGCCGATTGGGATAGAACTTGTAAAAATAGCGTTGTGTTGCTATTAATGGGAGTGGGGGAGAACAAAGACCCCAGCTTGGCATGTTTCAAATAGTCTCGGATTCGAAAGAACTTATCCGAAGATGGTTCGATCTCGGATCATGTGGATTCCTCGGCGCCAAGTCCGAGCTTGCGCGCTCCATCGCGGGTTGCGATAAGGTTTTGACCTGAATGGTTGTTACATCACCGGAAAGGTCTTGCGGGATTAGTGACCCCAAGGAGGCCATTGTGTCCGCAAAATGATTCGATGATCGAGGGAGTGCCTCGATGTCATACCACTCAAGTTTTGCCAGGAATTTATCCACGAGGGCTTTATAGGCCTTCATAACTGGGCATTTGCATTGATATACCCCTTTGACTTGATTGACGATTAACAGCGAATCGCCAAAGATGTTCAGTCTTTTGATGTTCATGGCGATTGCTGTCTGAAGACCTAGGAGCAAGGCTTCATATTCTTGCATTGTTGTTGGTGCACTGGAAGTTTAATTTAAATGACAGGGGCATTGGAGCGCCCTGCGGTGTGAAGAATACAATTCCCGCGCCACCACCTTGCTCGCATTTAGAACCATCAAAAAATAAGGTTATGTCGGCCTGAGACTCAGTCTCTTCAGAATCTGGTGATTCTGAGACATGGAAGACCTCATCATCGGGTAGTTCTATGACCAGAGGCTGATCGTCTTCAAGAGGAGCCTCTCGCTAGTTGATCGGCTATGACTTGTCCTTTTATAGATTTTTGCCCAATAAACTCAATGTCAAATTCCGTCAACAACATGATCCATTTCGTCGTGCGGCTACTATGATAAGTACGACTCATCATGTATCGCAATGGATTCTCCTTAGACACAACATACGTCGTGTTGCTCAGCATGTAGTGGCGTAGCCTTTTGGTAGCAAACACCACTGCCAAGCAGAGTTTTTCAACGTATGCATAGTTAAGTTCGTAACTGACTAGGGTGCGGCTAAGATAGTAAGTAGCCTCGTTCTTTGTGAAGTTCATTCTTCCGGGCTAGCATTGCGCCCTGCCACCTCGCAGGCCGAGATGTATAAGTAGAACGGCACACCTGGTCTAGGCGGTGCCAATACCGGCGGCGAAGCCAAGTATTGTTTGATTTCGTCAAAGGTCGATCGGCACTCGTCATCCCAATGAAATGTGACCCCTTGTGCAATAGTTTGTTCATTGGTCGGCATTTGTCGGATAATTGCGCTATGAAGCGTTTAATCGACGCGACCTTTCCTTGCGACTTCGAGCTGCTTGATAGTGGTTGGGGGAGCCATTTCAAGGATTGCCTTGACTTTGTTTGGGTCCACTTCGATGCCTCATTTGGAGACTATAAAACCCAAGAGTTTTCCAGATGTGACGCCGAACACGCACTTCTTGGGATTCAATCTGACCTTATGCTCTATGAGGCGATCGAGAATCTTGCTTAAGTCACCGAGATGATCTGAGCGCAAGATAGACTTGGCTAACAAATCATCCATGTAATCTTCCAAAGTTTTGTGCATGTAATCGTGGAAGATATACGTCATAGCACGTTGGTATGTAGCGCCAGCATTTTTAAGGCCAAAAGGCATGACCTTATAACAAAATGTCCCCCAAGGCGTTGTGAATGCCGTTTTGAGTTGGTCTTCGTGGATTGATACGAATTTGATTGTATCCCGAGAAACCGTCCATTAGGGAGAGCATTTCGTGACCTCGTCGTAGCGTCTACCAATGCGTCGATGCTTGGCAAGGGGAAATCATCCTTAGGACTCGCTTTGTTTAGGTCTCGAAAGTCGGTGCATATGCGAATCCTCCCGTCGGGCTTCTTGACGGGAACCATGTTGGACAACCATGGCGGATAATCCACGCAGATGACAAATTGTGCATCCAACAACTTTTGCAATTCGTCTTTGACCATCAAGGCCACTGTTGGGTGCATCTTTCTTAGTTTTTGCTTTACCGGCTTGATTTTCGGATCAAGCGTTAAATTGTGCATGACTAGTCATGGGTCTAGTCCCGGCATATCTTTGTATGACCATGCAAAACTTCCTTCTTCTCTTTGAGAAGGGCAATGTAATCGGCTTGCTCTTCGGGGGAAAGGCTTACCCTCAGCTTGAGAATCCTTGGATTCATTGGATCTGTGCCGATGTCTACGTCAGTCGTCTCTTCGACTGACATGTGAGATCCGTCCTCCAACTAATGTGGAGTTGGGATTAAATGGATATCATCACCGAGTTAAGATCTCGCGTTTGGGACCTCGGGTCCCTCTTCAGCTTGAAAATATCTTGAGTTGTCCTTGGGGTAAAATGAAGCATTTCACCGAAAGGCCAGTACTCTGATGGTGACAATGGTGAATTGACGCGATCCCGGTCGATGGCATCCATGTTTAGATGCAATGACCGAGATGGATCGGTCGGATTGCGGATGGGTGTGGTCAAATCAATGGAGATCATGTGGATGGAATGAATTTGGTCTCCATAACCACGGGTGTGACGACTTGATTCTTTCAGATGTTCCCTATACTTGGATCTGGCTCTACGGGAACAGGCACGAATGGATCCTCTCTAGGTGCAAATTCGTCTCTATGTGCGAAAAGGAAGGCGGGGTCTTCCCTTGGTACTGTTGTCCTGATGGGATCTTGAGGTGGACGATGCTCATCTTGAATTTGGAGCCATAGGCCTAGCACTTGGTCCCACCTCGTTGGGTCTAAGTGCCATTCATGTCCTAACCGTATACCCATTTGTCCCATTAGATCTTCATGGGTTAGAGCGCGGTGATGTCGTCGCGCATGTCTGAGATAGTCCATCTCAGCTCGTCTTCCGAATCGCTTTCATAGATCCAAAATTGTTCATCCTCTTCAAGATCTCGTTGCTTCCGACATTGAGGACTCTTCCCTGCTCCAGTGAATTAATCTGGTCCCATTGCGGTTGTTCCACTCTTAGTGGAGGGACCCGATTCTTTTGAGACTCGTGTTATTTCGTCTGGAACCTCTAAGGGGAACAGTTTCAAAAAAAATTCTGGAAGCCGTTGTTGTTCTCTTTGATGACCGCTTTCTGAAATTTCACCTCTCTCTAGCAAAGGAGAGGGATTATTGTTATTACCAGGGGTGTTTGTAGACCATGGGAGATAATCCCCCAATGTGTATTCTCGTGTTTGGATTGGCGTATGGGTCTTGTGCCAATCCCCCCCTGTTGCCTATTTCTAGGCCTTGCATGTTTTCAACCAAGATGTCTAATGGCAGGGGATGGTTGAATCCTACCCCTGACTTGTCATATGGCATCTGATACCTTGGTTGGCAAAGGATCCGCATCCCTTGCTCATATCTCGCCTAGCCCATACCCATGCCAATTGCATTGTTCAAGATATTTTAGGGCAAATTCTCGGGTTCGACAGATAATTGATGTTTTCGACAAAAGGTTCTTCATCTCGCTTCCTTTTGTTCGCATGGTTCGAAACCATGATCAAGGCCCCCATACACAAAATTCGTTTGGTTCGGTGGGTAGCCTAGAGGGACGATTGTTCCAATGGGAAGGCGAGGTCTTCCCATGTCTTGTACCGACTCCAAGTGTGGGGGTTGCCACAACATTTTGCACTATGTACTCTCCCGGTGCCTCGTACCGGCCATCTCAACAGATGATTGTTGATGATTGGGTAGGGAGGAAACGGTAGTCCTTCCCGAGTCCATTCCATGTTTGGTTGTTCAGGAATCTTGGTTTCCGTTGCGTTGGGCGCTTCCTCTCGTTGGATATTGCCGAGATCGTGGGCAACCCCTCTTCTAGAGGCTTAACCTCCTCCATGATTTGCTTTCCCTTGTCCTTCTGTTGGGCCACGATAGGTGGCGTTGATGATGAAGGAGCCGATGATGAAGTCTCACCTGGTCGGGATTTTGCCTTATTGGCCACCAATGGTGCCTGCGGTATCGGACCCTGTTTAGATGGATTCAATTGAAAATCCAAATGCGTTGATGGGAGGGTCGATTGAGGTATGAATTGTACCGCATTGCAATACTTGAAGGGCTCTAAGTCCATTGGGACTACATGTATTTGCCCTTCATAGGCATACTTCAAGCACTGGGGTGCGATCGAGGGGACACACTTCATGTCCCCCGATCCAAGGCCGCCCTAGCAAGGATGTTATAAGCCATTTCGCCTTCCAAGACATGGCACAAGTGTGGGTATTGACTTTTGTCCTACCCGTATAGGCAGTAACGACCGTGCCGACCGTCGAGCAAATTGCATCGTTAAAAGCTCGCAGCTGTGTACGTGGAAGCGGTGATGTGAGAGGTCGGCAGCTTTAAATGCTTTAACACTGCAATGGTTATGATGTTACTGGACGAGCCAGTATCTATCAGCACTCTCTTGTACGGGATCCCGTTGACCCGCGCGATAACGTGTGGGTGGATCCGGCATGTCATTCGATATTGTTTTGACCTCATTTTCTTTGAATGTGATGACATGCTCCGTACATTGTTTCACATGTCCCACGAAGGCGTTGAAAGAATTAGCTTCATGGGGTTGTACTTCAATGGCTTTTAAGATGTCCATAAGAGCTTCTCTATGTGGAGCCGATTGTTGAATAAGCTGACGTGGTCCGCAAACTCTGCGTGAGTTTGGTTCGTAT
Organism: Wollemia nobilis; assembly: GCA_028583015.1. NCBI lineage: Eukaryota > Viridiplantae > Streptophyta > Pinopsida > Araucariales > Araucariaceae > Wollemia > Wollemia nobilis. Next base: position 3,344,942 of record JAQPPZ010001237.1, read on the forward strand.
CGTGATCTCAGGTCTAGGCGGAGGTAATCGCGTTGGGCGTTGTTGAGGCCGCGATGTCGACGGAACTTCCCTCGCAGGTACCTCGGGGGCAACTCACCGGGTATTTTCTCGTTCCTTGTTACAATGCTAATCATTCCCACAAATCCTTGCGCGGGAAGATCTTGTCGCACCTCGTTTATTTGGAGCGGTTTTGTCTCGCGCCTCGTGCGGTGCAAGGGGTCCTTGAATACCCCCATTTGTTGGTTGTTAGGTGCGATGGGGTTGTCCACGACCAATGTTCGATTGTCGATCAAATCCTCGGACTAGTTCTTTGAATTTCTAGCACCCATTTAGGTCATGTCCTCTGCGTCTATGAAATCTGCAATACAATTCCTCCCTATACCCCCTAGGCTTGGGAACGTTAGGGTCAAAAATTTGGATTTCTGGCAGAGTAACTAGATTTGCCGCTGACAAGCGGTCAAATAAGGAGTCCCTAGACTCCGCATACGGGGTGAATTGTCGCCTAGGGCGACGCTGCTGATACTGTTCTTGTCTCCTGTTATCTCTTTCGTAAGGTGAGGCACCGCTCGGTAGTTAGCCTTTTGAGGCCGCGTTTCTTGCACGTGCGCGGGGACATTTATCGCAACTTGGTTGATCGCAGCATGTTGTGGTTGCGTTGTCCCGTTTTAGTGGTTTTATTCCACTCTTTCTTCTTAGGCTTGGCAATTGCGCCTTCGCCTATCTTAATCTCTTCTATGACTCTGGCTTGCGCCAAAGCTTCTTCTAAGCTGTCGTATTGTCGCAGCAACAATAGACCAGAGATTGATTTTAAACAACTTTTCGTGAACATTTGCGTGAGGTCCGACATGGGAGGACGGTAGGGTAACTTAGAAAGCAAAGCTCTCCATCGGTTCCCGTACGCTGCCATTGTTTCCTCCTCAAATTGTTTAAGGCTAGCAAGATCACTAAGTGATGCCTTCTTCCTTGTGTTGAAGGCGAAACGTTCAAGAAACGCATCTACTAGCCGATCTAAGCCGCTTATGCCGTGTTTGGGCAGCTATGTGAACCAATCCGAGGCAGGGCCCGTGAATGTGGTTATGAATGTTCTAAGCAATAATGCATCATTATCTTGAATGACGAAGCATTGGCTTAGAAACCGTGTAACATGTTCCTCGTGCGTCCTCTTCACCTTTAAAAACTGCCAATTGAGGCAACTTGAAGTGTTCGGGGTAAAGAGGTGTAGGCACTGAGGGATGCACCGGATTATTGTGGAGTAGACGTAATGTGGGTTTTTGATGCCCAACAGCTTTTGTCTCCACCGACTCTAAACGCTCCAATAGCGCTTGGTATGCATCGGAAGATTTTATTTCTTCCTCTCTTGTTCGCTCTTGTTGCAAGTTACGGTAAACTTGGAGGCCTATGGAGGGGTGGCCGAATGGCATCCTTCCCGCCTTGATGGGGAGTTTCGATATACTCCTCTTCTGGTTCATACTCCTCGTAAAATTCTTGAGGAGTCTCAGGGCGAAACCTATGACCTTGATCAAGTTCTTGCTGAAGGTACCCATCATTGTTTCGGGGAGTTGCCTCCCTCTCGAATCTATGGGGTCTTGGAGGCAGAGCTTGACGAGGTCGTGGAGACCTGTCTTGCGCCAACGGATTACGCCTCTCATACTGTTCAGCTCTTTGGATGCGAGGGGTTGGCCCCCTCTCAGGTATTTCATAGCGTAACTCATCCGCTTCGCGTTGCATGCGTTCTTTATCCAAGCGGTATTGATACTCTATCTCTTGTCGACTTTGTTTAAGCCGCATGATTTGGGCTTGACGGGTGGTATATCTGGCGACAACTGGATCAATTTGTTCTACCCTATTTTGTTCAGAAGGTTCAAATGTTCCTCCTATGGGTTTACCTCGATTTTGATGCTCTAAAATCTCAAGGGGTCGCTTCCTCTGTCGAGGTAGGCAGTATGTGCTCGAGGTTCTGGCCTCAAGGGGTGATCATGATATCCTGCTGGTGCGGAAATGCAAGGTTCCCGCATTGTTTGTTGCTCTCGAGGAATGCGATGGTTTTCCTCATACTCCCTTTCACGAGTGTAAATGGGATGGGCGGAGTTAGGTCGCCCTATGTAAGGAGCCCTGCGCTCCGGATTTGGTCTCTCTGTTCTGATGATAGGTAAAGAAGGGACGCCATATCCACGTTGCCCCTCCAAATGGACAAGCATGCTTGTTTAGCGCTTCATCGCATGGTGGCCACTCATGCCTACCTTCAAGAGGTGATTCTCTATTTATGTCAAGGTCTACATGTAAGGCATCTTCCCGAAAGGGGCTGCTTTGAATAGGCATACCCCACCGAGGATTCTGAATTGGATTCTTTTGTAGGTTTGACCTATAAGGCGGTATGACCAAATCCTCAGGATCGAAGTGAAGGCGACTTGCGCCTGCTTTTTGTGTACCTTCCGGAGCTTCTGCCCTTGATTGGGCTTGACTGCGGGTGTACACCATTGCGGTGCTTCTATGCTATCTAAATAAGTTTTTATCTCGTTTTTATGATTTTTTTTTTTTTTTGTCTACACTAAGCATAATTAAACACACACATTCACAAAACCGTGATTATCTCTTTTAAGGATTCTTGGTGTGCCCTAGACTGGTTTAGTGCATTTTGATGTTTTGTTTTGTTTTTGTAGATTTTGTAGAACGTTTAAATGCATCATGTAGGCTCTTATAACTCCAAAAAGGTCGCCCCTTCAATATACCAACCAGGCCGATATACCAACCTCTCTATATACCCGCCCTTACGAGAGGGAGACTATAGGTACGTGAGAGCAGTAAGGTACGTGGTACGTAGGCGGTACGGAAGGGGGATTGTCCCGTTAATGGCACCTACCATAGAAAACTTATCCTCGCGCGCATGGGAATCACCCCGCCTACGCTCGGTCTGTCTTCGTCAGGATTTACGCCTAACAACAGCTGACAATCGGGAAATGGATGCAAATCAAGCCAAGGTGGTGATTAAATCCACCAATGGTCTTGATCAAGGGTGGGGTCTTACGACCAGCTCCTTGGTTTAAAGTTGTTTCGTGATGTGTGTGGGATTCGTTTTATCCAACAAAATGAAACTAGCATACATGACTTTTCCTAATGCAATGCAAGATTAAATGAAAACAATTAACGAAACAGAAACATAAACATAAAATATAACAGAGATCATGAAAATCCCTACCTCTTCTCTGCCTGCTCCTGTTGTCTCTGAATTTCTGCTCTGAAAATCCGCAGACAGGAATTCGTCCCTCCGGGAGACGAATTGCGAACGTAATTCGTCCCTCCCAGAGACGAATTTGAATTCATCTCAGGGTCAGACGAATTGCAGTTAAGAATTCGTAACAGTCAGAGACGAATAGCAGTCTGCAAAAAAAAGATGTACCTGTCAAGCACAAACACAAAAATTTAATTAGTTTCTATGATTTCAAAAACCAGGGAACAGTGTCCCACCGTGATCGCCACTGAAAGCACGAGATTCCGGTCAAAGGAAACACCAAGTGCAATTGCATTCAAAATTAAGCACGCTTAAGTCCTAGAAATGTAAATTGCATGAAACGAAAAAGAGACATATTGGAAGAGACGCAATCAGATAAAGAAAACACAGCCCTTTCATTAATTTCCTTCGATCTCTATTACAATAATGCCTCCTCCCTTTTCAGGGGCTAGGAGCGCAAATAGGGTTTGATTACAATCGCCGAATGATTCCTCCTTCCGCGTGCCCACGATTGCAATGGGCGGGCCAAGATGATGCCGCCGCCGATGTCGATGAGTTCTTCGCCTCGCTCGCTTCTCCTGCGAACAAAGAAATGATCAAGACGTTAGTAGCACCCGCCGCAAATGAAAAGCATTCTCTCTCTAAAACTAACAAAATATGCATACGAATATTTGCCCGAAACAATGAAAACAGAGAATCCAAATTGCTTCAAAACTCGACGTAAGGTAAGAAAAGTTACCGTAAGGCCACCGCCACCGAGGCAACTGGCCAATCCACCTTAAACCAGAATTCGTCCCCGGGCGGACGAATCTCGACCGTAATTCGTCCCCGGGTGGGACGAATTCTTTCGAGTAGGAGAAACCGACCCGCTCGTCGCTCCAATGTCGGATCCCGGGACCTGCAAAACTCCTGCAAATAGGGGGGTTAGGTAATTGGGGCCATTTTGGGACGACCCAGATGGTCGGATTTTCCCAATTTGGCCTCCACCCTCGGGAATTTGACCTTGACACCTGCAAGTTAGCGAAACGACAAAGCAATACAAAACACCCTAAACTCTGACCAAAAGCTACAAAATTGCAATTATAGACTAATCAGACCTAGTAACATAGAATGCAATCTAAAAAATAATCTAAAGTGCTCAAAAACTAAAATTAGGACTTGGGAGGTGCGGGGGTGCCCAAGTGGGCCTCCCACCGTTGGCCCTCGATTTTGGAGCCAATCCACCAAGGATGGGCCCAAAACCTTTTAGGATTGGGGGTCGGCGAATTGGTAGGTTCAGATGTCCATGCGTCGGATTTGAGTAAGGTTCGAGCTTCCAAAGGCCACCCAACAACCTCCCTTGCAAAAGAGATTGATGGATGTAGGAAGGTGAACAAAGGGGGATGCAAGTGAGTCTTCAATTCGGCAACGACTTCGTTGCTTGAACACTCCTTCAACTCGTATGTTTTGGGTGAGAAAAGTCCCACCTTTTATAGACCCAAGGGGTCTCTTTGGGAGGGAAGCACAAAAGCCAAGTGTTGGCCATAGGCGCCATGTGGCGCCTTGTCTTCCCATGAGGGAGGGGAGTCCTCCATTGACTTGAACTTTGATAAATGCTTTTTGTAACAGCTCCTCTAACGGCCCCTCTCGTCCACTTACACATGCGTGCAAGGTAGGAGCCCTTAACCGACCGTTCGGGCTGCCACTTGGCACCATTTGCCTTTTTGCCCGTTGCTTAGAATTCGCCCCACCCAGGGACGGATTCAGAATTCGTCCCGGGGTGGGACGGATTCTATTTTGAATTCGTCCCGGGTGAGACGAGTACCGGGCAAAGTGTCCAAGTGTGCCAAATTGCTTCTTGACCTTACAAAATTGCTATGAAAGTGGTTAAGACCACTGTTTAACCTCTGAGGGCTGCCCTGGGGGCTGTGTTTGCCAAAGCGATCAGTGTTTGCAGTCACATAATCGGATTGGTGCTGTTTTGGTGTCTACACCTAATGGCCATGATAGTATCCCAATCTATCATGAGTGATTGGATGGGATAAATGGTAGAAATTGATTGCCATTTGTCCCACCCTTAAATTTTTAGGGGGGTTGGACCCCTAAAAATTTAAGGTTGGGACCTCACTCTTATGATCAATTGTGTTTGAAATAAGCAAAATAAGGTGGCTATGCTATAAATTAACCATGGTTTATAATTTATTATCCTTTTGCACCATTTCTAAATATCTATCTCTTTGAGGATTCAATATTTGATAAGTAGTATCGACCTCACTAATAGATAATTTATAGTCATTTGATGATTTGATGGACCCAAGTGCTATAATTGCTCAGTGTGAGTGTCCATATTAGAATTACATAGACCCTCTCAATGTTCAAAATCTTCACAAAATTTTAAAATTTACCTTCAAATCATTGCTAACCTTTAATGGGATAGGTAAATTTGCATTTGAGCATTTCTAGTACATTTTTTTTCTGACAATGATTCATAATATCAGGTACGAGGATGTAATGCTCAGGATTATCATTTTCTCTCTCAAAGGAAGAACCCTTATATGGTATAAATTCTTGAAGGATGGAAGTATTTGCACATGGGCTGATTTGGTGAAGGCTTTGATTGATATATTTGATCATTCTAATGACCCCTTATTACAATTGGCCTATTTTTTTATTTATCAAGTGAGACCCCCATAAAAATATATTAGAATTCAACATCCCAAAGGCCTAACCTTCACTAACATAAAAAAATTTCTAAGTCTAAATAAGGCAAGAATTATTAAGTCATATCAAAGCCCAATAGCACCCAGAATACTCGATTAGGAGAATGGCTAAGTCATTAGAGCACTATAATACCATGCCTGATCGAAGCCCAATGGGATATCAATATTATAATATGGATCCTAGAAGCCAATAAAAGAAGCATGCAAAAGGAATAGGAGTTGGATAATATTGAAGGTTTCATATCCAATGGGAGCCCAGTCAACACTCAAAGGCCCAACATATGCAAAAGTAGGAAATAAATCAAGAAATAGGAGTGTTGGAACAATTGCACTTGACTAGAGCCCGATGGGATCCCAATATTCTAATCTGGAGTTTGAAAGATGATAAAAGGAGCATAATGTAGAAAAGAACAAAGTGTAGAGAATACTGAAGGATCCATACCCATTCAAAACCTGATAAGTTCTCAAGGACCTAGAGCGTACAGGAATAAAAAAGAGTCTAAATAATGGAAGCTCTAGAATAATTACCTCTAGGTAGGGCCAGCTAGTAGTCTAAGGATCCAACATAGTAAAGGATGTATCCGATATAGGATTAAAGCTATTGGTATGGTAGTGTACAACTAAGGGTCATCTATGAGATAACAACAGGGATCCCACAGGTGCACACATGATTTGATAATCACTTCCTAACAAGGTAAGGTATATTTCACCCATGATGCCTACTATACATGATTTTGTGTTAAGAGATCTCAATAGAAAAAGCCATTATGTGGATGACAAGGTGGCTGGGAAGAAAAGAGATGAAGGGACTAAATACAACAAACAAGCAGAGCATGACTCAAGATGATGTATATAAAGGCCACATCAATAAACCATGATAGGGTAGCCATAATTCCTAGTAGTCTAACAAGTTGACAAAATCTCTAACATAGAAACAATCCATTTCAAAGGTAATCATGACTTGATATTGTAACATGTCTATAAATTCTATGATGTAAAATGAAAATTGATCGACTCTTAGGCGTTTACAATTCATATGTAAGAAAAAATATTATATCCTAATGTAAAGGACTATTATCTGACCTCTAGTTCAATCCATTTTTTGAGCATGTATGTATGGATGACCGCTTCTTTCTAATTTGAGCATGTTGAATGTTTATGGTGTTTGTTTTGAATCCGAGACATCTGTTACATTAATTCACTTGTCTGGAATTGATTTTCTAATAGGATACAATATACTAAAATTCAATGTTAATTGTTTCTTTCTAATTTGATCATGTTGAATGTTTATGGTGTTTATTCTAAATCTTGGATATCTGCTACATTCATTCAGTTTTTTTAGAATTGATGGTATGATAGGATATAGTATACTAAAATTCAATGTTCTATAATTGGTTGTAAACCTAGATAGTCTATTAGGTAGTTTCTTGTTTAATGTCATGATATCTAATTTTATATATCTTGATGTTGCTTAATTTGTACCACTATTAGTTTTGGATTTAGATTCCTTTATTTCTATTAAAACCCTTTTCCCTCTACATCTTGTTATAGTTAGTCAGGAAGGAATCAACCTCCTCTAGAGGTTGATCATTACAATTTTCATAAGCTCCCTGGTCATTCAATGTTGGTCAAGGTTTGTTGGTGCATAAGCCTTTACATTAGATATATTCTCTAACCAACAGTTTTTGGCATACCCAATGGGATCCAAATATCCCTTAGTTGGATAATTTAAGGATTGGTGATATCCTTAATTATCAGATCTTATCAAAATCACTTGGTGACCTTGCTTAAATCTAGAAAGTTGTATCATATTACTAGTTACCTTTCATATCTAAATATAACTTGATGATACTCTATTTTTATCCACAAATATCAATCACCTGGTAACTCCCCTATAGATTGGACCTCACTCTTATGATCAATTGTGTTTGAAATAAGAAAAATAAGGTGGCTATGCTATAAATTAACCATGGTTTATAATTTATTATCCTTTTGCACCATTCCTAAATATCTATCTCTTTGAGGATTCAATATTTGATAAGTAGTATCGACCTCACTAATAGATAATTTATACTCATTTGATGATTTGAAGGACCCAAGTGCTATAATGGCTCAGTGTGAGTGTCCATATTAGAATTACATAGACCCTCTCAATGTTCAAAATCTTCACAAAATTTTAAAATTTACCTTCAAATCATTGCCAACCTTTAATGGGATAGGTAAAATTGCATTTGAGCATTTCTAGTACATTTTTTTTCTGACAATGATTCATAATATCAGGTACGAGGATGTAATGCTCAGGATTATCATTTTCTCTCTCAAAGGAAGAACCCTTATATGGTATAAATTCTTGAAGGATGGAAGTATTTTCACATGGGCTAATTTGGTGAAGGCTTTGATTAATATATTTGATCATTCTAATGACTCCTTATTACAATTGGCCTATTTTTTTATTTATCAAGTGAGACCCCCATAAAAATATATTAGAATTCAACATCCGATTCAAAAGAAATTGGAGAAAAAATTTCCTAGAATATCAATCATCCCTGGCCTATACTTATGTTATGTCTAGGATTTCCATCATGATATAAGCCCTTTGATTCAAAAATTCAACAAAAAAAAATTCCCTCAAATATTCTAGGAGGCTATCCAAGCTAAATATGTGTTTATTCAAAATTACCACCTATGAAATTCCCCTCTCCTTTTAGTCCTTCACAAATTCATAACTTGTGGATTCCATAGCTAAAAATATCATATATGCCTCATATCATAGAAGATAACAACTTGATGAATATTGAGAATAGGGATTCAATGCATTACTAAGAAGATTAAAGGTATAAAAGTGCAATTCATAGAATATAGAGAACACTATCAAGATAGCCTGCCATTGGTAGTACAAATATTGTAGCAACCTATCCATGATCAAACAAAATTTTTTGATAAGAGACATAAATAAGAGAAAGAGAGAAGTCAAATAAGGGACCAAGAAATTATTTCACCCCTATTCAAGAAATATCATAATCCTTATGGTCAAAGTAAGGGAAATAATATGGTGGACAATATGATAGCCTATAACACAATACATAGTTGTACATAAGGGGAAAACATGGAATTAGTCACACTTTAGTCAATTCAAGTTACCAAGAAAAGAAAAATGTTTGCACAACTCCCTTTTTTATACTCTATCACCAAGAAAGGAAAATTCAAAAGAGGACAAATAATTGTACCTCCCAGTAATCAATATTTGATATAAAATAGAAATAATGGAAGAATTTAATTTATACAAAGACCATCTCCTTAAGTCCACTAAACTAAGGAAGGAATAACTAGTGTCAAAAATGTTATATCTAATTGACCTCTCGAATGCAAAATCCTCAGCTATCACCCAAGAGCATTGTTGATTGGTATTTCCATTGGTTGGGAAGATTATTACACCATTTAATCAAGGGTCACCCAATAACATTTTTTATCGGTAGTTCCATTGGTTGGGAAGATTATGACACCATTGAACCAAGGGTTAGAGTAGTTTTATATCAAAATTCATCCAGAGAAAAAGATCTTTTTCATGAATGGACCCACATATAAAGTAGAAATTATCTTGGTTGGTTTTTTAGTAGAAATTTCAACTATACATGAGCTAAATTTCATGACCTATGATCACTCACTCATGCAATGATAATCTACAGGATAGCATTAGGGTCCAAGTATATTAAAAAATCATAGTGCATATATTCAAGGTGTGATGATAGGGAAGGATCACAAGGAATGCACCAGAGACCAAGAACATACAAAAAATATAAGTTGTTTCCACCTCTCACTAACAGAATCAGTCTTTAGGTATAAGGTCACCAAGGTTCAACCACATTCTATGACCATCAATGTTGTAGAAAATGAAGAATGTGTAAAACCAAATGCTAACTCAGGTTGGGATCTCCTTAGAAAAGTATATTGGTTAAAACCATTGTTAGTGGACCATACCATACAATGTAATTTTGGGATCATAGGTTAGGCCACTGTAGATTCAAAGGATAATTTGCACAAATACATCCAACCAAGCATAAGTATGTGCTGTAATTTTGCTATAAATAGGTGGAAAATATTTAAAATAATATGGTGATCATAGGTTTGTATAAATGAGGTCCTTTATCTTGTATACAAAACATAAAATATGCATAAGGGATTATCAAGAATTATGGAACGTTGAATTTTAGGTGACACTATTTCACAAATTTTAAGCACTTTCTTTATCTTCCTTTGTATCTCCTTTCTATTTGTTGTTATTTGTATTTTACTCTATAACCCAATGGACAAGGATAGAGTTGCCAAAAATGCACCTTAGAATTACCATAATTTGAAGGCACTACCATATGTGTAAAAAAAAGTAATAAGATGTACCAATTAGAAAAATAATGTTAGCTGAGAAGAGTGTTACAAAATAAAATGATCTAATTGATGAAAATGAATATCAAAGAATGATTCACATAAAGCCAAATCTCTCTAAGAAAAGTGATCAGTCTGAAGACATGATTTTAGCAAGTTCTAGTTGGCAGAGTTATCTCTTTGAGCTCTATATAAGACTGCATAAGTGTTGTAGAACAAGTATTGTTAAAATGAAGATGAGTCCAAGAGCACAATCAAGTATTCTGAAAGCTAAAGGTAACAAGCAAAATGACTTCTTATTGAATTACACAAAGAAAAGAAAACATCCCAATGATGATAGCTATGCATGGCACTCTATCTATTCTAGAAGTATGGGATAGTAGTTATAGAGTATGTTTATAGGAATACAATGCTTAGGGATATTCTATGACATAGAAGAGTCAAGATACTATTCTATGGGGGTTTCCTATGGATCTAGTAGTTTTGTTTCTCTTTGTTATCAAGTTACCCTAGCATCATCTTCCTTGTGTCTTTGTTTCATTTTATTTTTCTATTTGTTTGTTGTTTGTAGGATTATTGTGTTGGTAATCCTTAGTGTTGATGGCACTTTCAACCCTCTTAAAACCATATCATATCTTCATTCCTCCTATTTTTAGTTATTCTTCCCTTTTTCTTCCTATGTATTTTAGGTGCTTGATCTTCCTTCTCCTTTTCATCATCATGTTTCACTTTTTTGTGCAAGTGACTTCCACCCTATCACCCAAATCCCTCATTTATCTTGCAGCCTCCCTTGGCTTCTTTCTTCTCCATCTACTTTTCTAGCTTGTTCTTCCCTCCCTTTCCCCCTAAAATTTTTAAGTTTGATAAATTTTTGGCCACCTCGATTCCTTATTTCCACAAAGCAAAAATCACCTGTGAGTCACCAATAATATGGGTATTTTTGGACCTACCCATGATTAACTATTAGTAGCTATGCATTAAGTTTGCTTTTACATATAAATCCAGAGATCACCAATAAATTTTATCAATAGAACCATATGTACTATCAAAAGTAAATTTTAGTGAAGAGGTGATAAGGAGGATAGCCTTGGAGTTCACTATAGTACCTATGGTTGATCGAAATTCAAAATAAAATATTAAGGTTCAAATCATGATAAATATTACCTGGAAGCTCACTACTATCCATGGGGGTACCAATTCTCCATTCGTTGGTCAGAGAATAATTTGAGAAAGATCAATAAGATGTCTAAGTTAGGTGCATATTAGAATATTTGCATCTAAGCTAGAAACAGTCAAAATGCTAAATACCCGATACATGAGGATGTGGTAAAAATAACCAAATAACAAGAATATTGAAATATATACAATGGCTAAATATTGGTAAAATATCAAGTATCCACCTCCATTCCAGAAGAAGAAAAAGTAGGATGAAATGGCCAAGTCCAAGTATTACTAGAACAATTATACCTAGTCAGAACTCAATAACATCCCAAAGCCCCAACCTTCACCAAGAAATAAAATTTGCTAAGTCCAAAGAACGTCGAAACTATTAAGCCAAACTAGAGCTTGATAATACCCTGAATACCCGATCAAGAGAATGGCTAATTCACTAGAGCATCAAAATATTCATGCTTGAATAGAGCCTAATAGGTTTTTAATGTTCTGATTCGAAGCTCAAAAGCCAACAAAGGAGCATACAAAAGGAATAGGATTCAAGGAATGCTAGAGGTTTCATACCCAATGGAAGCTTGATCAACACTTAAAATCCTAGTGCATGTAAAAGTAGTAAATAAATCAAGTACTAAGAGCATTGAAATAATTACACCCAACTAGAGCTCGATGGGGTCCCAATATTCCGGTTTAGAGATTGAAATTTGACAAAATATGTCTAACATAGAAAATAATAAATTCTAGAAAATAGCATAGGATCCATACCTAGTCATAACCTGGTTAGTACTCAACGGTCTAGAGCATTTAGGAACAAAAAATAGTATAAATATTGAAGGCTATGGAAGAATTTCCCTTGGGTAGGGCCAACTAGTAGTCTAATAATATGACACAGTAGAGGAGGTATCCTATATGATATTAAATCCACTAGTAGGTTGGTGTACAACCAAGTGTCATTTACAAGATAAAAGAGGGGATCACACAGGTGCACACACAATCTAGTAGTTGCTTCCTAACAAGATCATGTCTCTTTTACCCATGATGCATGTTGGACATGATTCTATTTCAGGAGGTATCAATGGCAAAAGACATCATGTAGATGATAAGGCAACTAGGTATAAAAGAGATCAAGAGACCGAATATAACTAGCAAGTAGGGCATGACTCAAGATGATGCAGATCAAGGTCGCATCAATCAACCATGATGGGGTGACCATACTTCCTAGCAGTCCAATGAGCTGGTAGAATATTTGACATAGTAGCAATCCATTTTAAAGGTAATCATGACTTGATATTGTAAGATATCTATAAATACTATGATATAAAATAAAAATTGGCTGGCTCTTAGGTGTTCACAATTTATATGTAAGACAAAATATTACATCTTAATACAATGGATTCTTATCTGCATTTAGTTCAATTCATTTGGTGAGCATGCATGTATAGATTATTATTTATTTCTAATTTGAGCACATTGAATGTTTATGGTGTTTATTCTGAATCCTAGATTTCTATTGTGTTCATTCACTTGTCTAGAATTGGTGGTTTGATAGGATATAATATTGTTAGCGTAATTAACCTTCTTTGGCTGTATTGCATTATTAGATGAACTGTTACAACCATGTAACAGTTCCGTTCGCCGGTGTGCTATTCCCGACAGTGTAAATGTTATTTAACAGGCTGCTGAGAATAATAAACTAGTTCGTTGCATTTTATACATGGCATCAGAGCCGCTCGGTTTTTTGGCGAGGTGATTGCAGGGAGGTGTGAAGGAAAATGCTGGGAGAAGACAGCTAATTTTTTCTTCTGAGTGCGTTGGCATCGGCAGCAGAGGAGGGACGTGCAGAGTCCGGTCACCTGGACTCGCGACATCCGCGCGCAGAGTCGCGAGGCGGGCAGACAATCGCCCGCGCGCAGACTTGCGGCGCGTGCAGGCCTACGGCCGCGAGAAGAGTCGCGACGCGTCGACGCGGGCAGACAGGCTGCACATCGCACGTCACGTGCAGAGGAGGAGGGACTAACCCCCCCCCTTCCATTCCAGCACGGCGTGTGTCGGACACAGTCCGTGCCACGCGGACGGACCCCCTCCCCCCCAGTCCAGCGCGCGACTGTGCGTGGCGGACCCCCCCTCCCCTTCCCCGTCCAGCGCGCGACGCACTCCACGCCACGCGGCGGACAGGCCCCCCCCCGCTCGCGCTCCTAGGGGGGAGTATAAACCCCCCCCGGGTGGCCGTTGGCCATTTGCACGCATCACTGCGCGTGGCCTTGGCCCCCCCCCCGATTTTTTTTTAAAAACAGGGAATTCTTTAAAAAAAAAAAAAAAGAAACATTGAATCCGAAAAAAAAAAAAAAAAAATTCGCAAAAGTGCAGCCGTGGTTGGACTGCGCAGAGGGCAGCATTTTTCTTTTCGGAAAACAAATTTTTTTCGGGAAAGTGTGCAGGCGGGAAGCAGCGCCAGGGGATGCAGGCCGCAGGTGGGAAACAGCAACACGCGAGGCCGCAGCGGAGGAGGAGGAACATTTGGTGTTGAAAAGGGAGGAGGTCCACTGATCATCTCGGATCAGCCCGCTGGCTCACGTGGTCGTGAGCCGTGCGGTTAAGGCTCAGGGAGCCTACAGGTCGGGGGTTTAAATCCCGCCGACCCTCCAAGGTATATTTCTTTTTTCAAAGTTTTTTTTTAATTATTAATTTTTAATTAAAATTTTTAATTTTAATTTATTTTTAATAGTTTTAAACTTTATAAATTAAAATTTAATTTTAATTTATTTTTCCTAAAGTTTTAAAACTATATAAATTAAAATTATTTATTTTAATTTTAAATATATAATAGTTATTAAAAATGCTTTGTTAAAAGAATTTTTTTAAGGGGGGATATTTTTTTTCAAAAAATCAAAGGGGGATGTTGAGTAATTTTTTGAAATAGCAATTTGGCATTGTAAAAGGTGCATTTTCGGCTGTGACCGAAACCTTGTGGGTTATTCTAGTGGGCATTTTTTTTGTTGTATGTTGCATATTTCATTTTTGCACTATAACATTAAAAATTAAAATCAAACACTCCCTAAGTCCCCGGAATATAAAACCCATTTGTGCAATTTATTTGCACTGCAGTGTTCGGTATTTGCGATACCTCTGGCCAGCACTTACAGGTAAAGCTGTCGTGATTTGGCTACTATATCCGCCGCCTAATATAGCTGCTATAACGACGTCTGAGCTTGTTCTCTATAAATCTTCGGGGAGGAATAAGTACGCCATTTTTGCATTTTTTACTCCATCCACTACCCTTTATCGCACTTGTGTTTAGGCGTAAATCCTGACGAAGTATTCTTCATAGTGTTTAGGGAAGTTACACCCCACGCATGAGAAGAATCTTCTATGGTAGGTGCCATCAACAAGGCGATTCCATTTCGATACCGCTTATGTTCCACGTATCGTATGATCTCTAAAATTCACCTATAGTCTCCCTCACGTAAGGGCGGGTGATTTTTGTTGATCTTTCTAAATACCTATAGTTTCCCTCATGTAAGGGCGGGTATTTTGTACGGTATATTGGCCTAGCAAAAGGTATATCGAAAGGGGGACCAATTTGGTGATATAAGGAACCTTCACTATGGCCGTTGTTGCAAAATTGATGACTAATCCGCATCAGTTATTGAAAGGTCCAAATTATACACCATGGAAACATAAGATGAAGGCTATTCTCCAAATGGAAGATTTGTGGGATATTGTTACTGGAGTAGCAACAAGGCCTTCACCAACAACGAAGATCCACGAGTCCTTCAACAGATCAGATTGCTTTTGACAAGAAAGACAAGAGAGCAAAGGTGCTCATTTTGTTTGTCGTTTCAGATGAAGTGCAACCTCATATAGCTGACAAAGCAAGTGGTAAAGAGGCATGGGATGCCCTTAGAACCATCTATGATGGGAAGAATGAATCCACCATTCTTCATCTTCAACAACAACTTCATAACCTAAGTTTGAGACAGGGTGAAACAGTTGAACTCTTTCTGTGCAGAGTGTCTGAGTTGAAAGAGAAATTGAGTTCTCTAGGAGATACTGTGGACGAAAAGCTTCTCATTTCACTTGTGATGAGAGCTTTACCTTCTTCATTTGATATGTTGATAACCTCCATCCAGGTGTCCCAACGACAAATTACCTACATCGAGTTGGTCAATCTGCTTCAACAACAGGAGGCACGCCAACTTCACAAGGATGATTCTTCCAATACAGCCCTATACACCAACAGGCAGGGTTCTAGGAAGAAAGGTAATGGGCAAAAATGAGGCAAATTTCAGAAAGGAGGAAATTCTCAACAGGATACGAAAGGAAAAGGCAAGCAACCTCAATAGAAGAAGAGGTGGTGCAAGATCTGTGAGAAAGACAACCATGACACCAATAGGTGTTGGCATAAGAACAAGCAAAAAGGCCAAAACAAACCACAAAATAAGAACAAGCAACCCCAGGTGAATGTTGTTGTTGAAGAATCTGACTCAGATTCTGAATGGGCACACAAGGTGCTCATGACTACCACAGATTCCACTCAGAGGGATCCTATTTGGTATGTCGATTCTGGAGCTAGTAAACATATGACTGGCGACAGATCGTGGTTTGAATCATTTGTGGCCAAGGAGGGCAAACCTGTCACCATTGCTGATGATAAAACCTACAGGGTTCAAGGAGAGGGTACAGTTTCAGTCACTCTTCCTGATGGCAAGTGTCAGATTGACAAGGTCCTCTATGTTCCGGGATTGGCCAACAATTTGTTGTCAGTGACACAAATCTTGGACAAAAATATGGTTGTCAACTTTCGTGTTGAGAATGGAAAGAAGTGTTGTACAATTACCAGGAAGGGTAAGCAGATTGCAATAGCTTCATATAAGCATGGCTTATTTGCACTAGATGCTATCTCTACTCCACATGTTGCCATGACTGTCTCTACCAAGGAGGCAACTTCCCTATGGCACAAGAGATATGGGCATATTAGTTCTGGCTACTTACTTGAGCTCAGCAAGTATGAGATGGTAAAGGGTCTTCCTTCCCTTTCTGCCACATTGCCGAGTGTGCTCGATCGCTTGGCAGGAAAGCAGCATAGAGTACCATTTGATAAGAGCTCTACAAGAGAAAGAAAACCTCTGGAGCTAATTCACACCGATCTATGCGGTCCTTTCACACCCAACAGTGTTGGAGGTAAGAGGTACTTTCAGTTATTCATAGATGACTACTCACGAAAGATGTGGGTTTTATTTCTTAAACTGAAATCTGAAGCTTTTGCATTCTTCCGATGAGTTCAAGAAATCCGTTGAGAAGGAGTCGGGGGCTTCTATCAAAACCCTCCGCTCGGATCGAGGGGGAGAGTTTACCTCTAATGAATTTTTTGCATTCCTAGATAAGCATGGGATCAAGAGACAGTTAACAACTCGCCTATACTCCTCAGACAAAATGGAGTTTCTGAGAGAAGGAACCGTTCTATCATGGAAATGGTTCGTTGTATGCTCACAGGAGCTACTCTTGGGCAACAATATTGGGCAGAAGCTGTCACCACTGCAGTGTATCTTTTGAATAGGGCACCCACAAAGGCCCTAAAAGGAATGACTCCACAGGAAGCATGGAGTGGTCGAAAACCCTCCATATCTCATCTACGTATTTTCGGGTGTCAAGCTTTCATGCACATACCGAAAGAGAAAAGGAAGAATCTAGATGAGAAAACACTGAGATGTATTTTTCTTGGATATTCTGAGCACTCTAAAGGATATCGGTTGATAGATCCTTTGACCAAGAAAATTCATATCAGCAGAGATGTTGTCTTTGATGAAGCTTTCACATCACAGAGCACATCTACAGTACACCGAGGATATTGTGGAACCTAAGGAAGAGGAGATTCCTTCGTCAACACAGACAGGAGGTCCTTCTACATCTTCTTCACCACCACCGAAGTAGAATCCTAAATGGTGTACAAATACAATCAGAGATGCAAATTTATCCACTCCTCCCAATTTGAATTTGGATAGACCTCGTACATGCAGTATGGCTCAAAAGGAAAGAGAAGCCAGAGAAACCGGTGAGGTTGATGATCTTTGTCAATCTTTTGAGGAACTTTCTGTGACTCCAAGTAGAGAAGTTGAGGATATGGATATTGATGATGACAGGGCATTCATGTCTACCATAGATAGTCTTGAACCTGCATCAGTGCAAGATGCTCTCAGTGAGCCTCAGTGGAAGGCCGCTATGGATACAGAGTATGAGTCTCTGATGAAGAATAAAACTTGGAAGCTTGTTGATCTGCCGCATGGAAAGAAACCTATTGGCTGCAAATGGGTATACAAAGTCAAGTACAATGCAGATGGAACAATTGATAAGCATAAGGCCCGGCTTGTTGCAAAGGGCTATGCTCAAAAGGAAGGCATCGACTATGAAGAAACTTTTGCACCTACTGCTCGTATGACCACAATTCGGGTTATGTGTGCTATGGCAGCACAATATGGGTGGAAATTTCACCAGATGGATGTCAAAAGTGCCTTTCTTAATGGTGATCTCCAAGAAGAAGTCTATATGACTCAGCCTGAAGGATTTGAAGTGGAAGGCCAATAGCAGAAAGTTTGCAAATTGGTCAAATCCTTGTATGGTCTGAAATAAGCTCCTCGAGCTTGGTATATAAAAATGGACAATCACCTAATGCAACATGGATTTAAGAGATGTCCGTCAGATGCAAACCTCTATTTCAAGAAACAGGGTTCTGAGATAGTGTTGCTTGTACTATATGTGGATGATCTGCTCATTACAGGGAGTTCAGAAGATATGATCTCTACTGTCAAAAGAAACTTGTGCAAATATTTTGAGATGACAGATCTCGGACTTCTCCATTACTGTCTTGGTCTGGAATTCAGCCAGAAGGAGCACTCCATCAAAGTGTCTCAGAAAAAGTATGCCAAGACATTGCTCGATAAATATCGCATGACTGACTGCAAGCCAATGGCAAATCCTATGGAGAATGGACTTCGGTTATCGCGATATGATGACTCACCTCAGGTAGATGGCACTCTCTATCGACAGTTGATTGGGAGTCTCATATATCTGACCAATACTAGGCCAGATCTCGTATTTGTTGTAAACTATCTTTCGAGGTTCATGCAGGAGCCTAAGACCACTCATTGGAAAGCAACAAAACGTGTTCTTCACTATGTCCGTGGTACTATGGAATATGGCCTAGAATACAAGAGGAACAACAAATTCTTCTTGCAAGGATACACGGACTCCGACTATGCCGGATCATTTGATGATCGCAAGTCAACTTCTGGATACATTTTTCATCTGGGATCCGATCCTATCTCTTGGCACAACAAGAAGCAATAGGTGGTTGCTATTTCTTCAACAGAGGCAGAATATCACGCCGCACGTGAAGCTGTGTGCGAAGTGATATGGTTACGTCGCATTCTGACAAGTATGGGCCATCCATAAAAATCTCCAATACACTTGTTTTGCGACAATCAGGGTGTTCTGAACCTCATCAAGAATCCAGTCCATCATGAAAAAAAAAAGCACATTGACACACAATGTCATTTCATTCGAGAGGAAGTTCCAAAGCACCGAATTCAGCTTCAAAGACATTCCCACGTGATGCTCAAGTTGCGGACATTTTCACTAAGGCACTTGGACGTGTCAAATTTGAATTGTTTCGCAGCTCACTTTGTATTGCAAAATAATGTAAGGGGATGTTAGTATAGCTATTAGTTATTACATTACCCAAATAATGTAATAAAGGGGGATGTTAGTGTACTTAACCTTCTTTGGCTGTATTGCATTATTAGATGAACTGTTACAACCATGTAACAGTTCCGTTCGCCGGTGTGCTATTCCCGGTAGTGTAAATTTTATTTAACAGGCTGCTGAGAATAATAAACTAGTTCGTTGCATTTTCTACAAGTACACTAAAATTCAATGTTGATTTTTTCTTTCTAGTTTAAGCATATTGAATATTTATGGTGTTTATTTTGAATCTTGGATATCTACTATATTCATTTACTTATCTAGAATTGATGGTATGATAGGATATAGTATACTAAAATGTAATGTTCTGTAATTGGTTGTAAAATTGGTCGATATATATGGTAGTTTATTGTTTAATGGTATGATTTCTAATTTTACATGTCTTGATATTTCTTAATATGTACCACTATTAGTTCCAAATTTAGCTTCCTTTATTTATTTCAACATCCTTTCCCTCCCCATGTTTAGGTACAGTTAGCCAAGACTTAAAGGAATCAACCTCCTCTAGAGATTGACCGTTGTAGTTTTTAAAAGCTCCCTAGTCATTCAATGTTGGTCAAGGTCTATGGACGCACAAACCTTTCCATTAGACAAATTTTTTGACCAACACCTACAAGCAAGAAAAATTTGAGGATAAGAAACTTGTGATATTTCATTGTCCTACATACCAATATCTAAGACAAAAACCCTTGTTGCAATATAAAGACATGAGAAATTTTCTCACAAAGTAAGGATGTTTTTAAACATCATAGCATAAACATATATATGATCCTTGTGGATTAATATAGCTAATTTGATCTTAAAAGAAGAAAAAAAATGTTATTTATGTGATCTTTTTTCTCTTTTGTTTTTTGTCCCATGGATTTTATTTTGTGAGGAAATTAAAAATATTTTATTCATTTTAGCATTCATGTATACATATTATAACTAAAAATAATTTCATATACTTTTGAATTATAAATAAGAAATTGAAGCTTGAATCTAAAGGGTATGTTGTACAATAAGCTTTAGTGATAAATTTTGAGTGACTTAACATGTATTAGATAAATTACATTATTTCCTATGACCTAAAATTAAATGTTATAAACTACATTATTTTCCCTTCAATATTCTATAAATAATAATAATAATGAAATTATATTAATTATATTTTATTTATAATAATAGTCATATTTAATTTTATTTTATTATAAATTTTTAACCATTGGTAAAAATAATATATTATATTAATACATTTTTTTGTAATATACATAATCAAAATAGTGACAAGGATAAAGATAACTCATTAGTTAGGGATTTGGCCTTTGTCTTGGGAGGTTCAAGGTTCAAACCGTAATATACCTAGATGGAGATAGGTTGAATAGTAGTAGTCTTGCATTGATAAAGGTTTTAGGCATAAGAAGGCTTTAGATAAAAGATCTTTACAATAAGTTTAAGTTGAAAGCTTCTAAGAGCGATGTTATTGTTCATATTCATTCTATTCTTCCCTTTGAACAACAGTCTAAGTTAAATGGTGGTTTGTGTGGCCCTATCTGACGTGACTTTAGGTGAAACTTTCAAAGGAACATTATTTCTTACAAATCCACTAAGATTTACAAAACTCTATTGTGTAAGACTTCTTTGCATATCCTGTTAAATAGACACTGTGACATTGTTTGTCTAGAGAATAAGTGGAAGAAGAGGATAAAGCAGGTTTGAAAAATTTGATTATCTACTCAACTCAAGGTTTTTCTTTGGTTTCTTATTTTCCAAGGCAAGGTTAGAGAGGTCGATGAATATCGTAAACCTCTACAATAGTTGTGGTAGAAAAAAATTGTTAAACACATCTTTTGGGATTGTAGTGTAGCAAGGAATGTTTGGAAAAGATTGAAGTGGACTTATCGTATCCTAGGTGATAGGTGGAGTTGGAAATTGGTTCTTTTGAGAGATGCCTTTGGTTGCCCAGAGCATCTTAGGGGGGTGTAGACTGTTATTACAACAACGGCTTTGTATGCTATTTGGAAGGCTATATGCAATTTAGTTTTTTGAGATGAAGCTATTTTGCTTTTCGATTGTGTCCAATGTGTTATTAATATTCAGTTCCAATGTAGAGCCTTTAAGAGGCTTATAATCAAAGATAACTGATCTGCCCAGACAAATCAGATGGTTGGATGTCCTTGAACAAATTTTTAAAATCTGATGCGATATCTTGTATTTTGATTTTTTTATATTAATATAAGCCATATTTAAAATAAAAATAAAAATAAAAATCGTCGTGCAGAGCTTATTTTCGCTCTGATTTATTTATTTATTTTTTCAACAAGGTACATTTCTTCATTTAAATTATTTACCATTATGAAAATTGCAAA
Organism: Wollemia nobilis; assembly: GCA_028583015.1. Lineage (NCBI taxonomy): Eukaryota > Viridiplantae > Streptophyta > Pinopsida > Araucariales > Araucariaceae > Wollemia > Wollemia nobilis. The sequence continues at coordinate 3,366,526 of JAQPPZ010001237.1, forward strand.
TCCCAGGCAGGTACTAAACCGATACATGGCCCTTGTTTTGAATTGAGCAATCGTGAGGCCACATAAAATTTTATTTGTTTTAGATATTTTAAATTTGAAAGTGAAATTTCAACGAAAACATTTAATCTCTATAATCTTGCATTCCAGAAATCACAATCTAGTAGGTTTATTTCCCGTCACCCGCACCCACATAGACACTTCTAGTACATGGATGACCCACAAGTTCGTGTTTAAGAAACTCTGATTTAACATCCGATCAACTGTCATTTAAAATCTATACTCTTGCAGCGCGGAAGAATCAATGGTCGAAACCTACTACGTTTTTGTCCATTGCCCACATTAACTTTCGGACAGGTTACTGACATGGATCTGGGCATTATCTGGTCTATGTTCCGTCCGGCAGGCTCTTAGGGCTTTAGATAAAGGATCTCCTGTACACAACACTTAATATCGTTTTTTTTTTTTTGTGGAAACTATTAAAAAATTTAGTAAATCTGTTTACTTAAGAAAGGTTTTGTGCATGATACGTTTTACATATATGTCTGACTGTTAAAAAATAATAATTAATATAAAAATTTAAAAGCATATGATTTATAAATATTCTCTCATATAAAATGTGAATATACAGAATTCATATTAACAATAGGTTGTAATTAATTAAGATTCATGTATCTTCTCTCATCGTAACTTTTCGTTACCTTAGCTATTATTTGAATAAATAACTTATTTATAAAGGTATTTACTTATAAACTATGTATGAAGGTATATACTTTTTTTAATTGAGAATTAAGCTCAAAATGTAAATGTTTGCTTGATGTTGAAAAATATGGACTTCTACCAAACGTCTATGAAGAAATTTAAGATGTCATGTTATTTACTGCCCACGCATTTGCCAAAAAGAAACACCCAAAAACTCACGAGTAACTTGATTTCCGCATTTGAGTGACGGAAGACGTACAAAAGTGGGCTGGAACATTAATTGCTTTCCAGCACGCTTCTTATAAAACAAGCGAGATTGCAAGAATATCTTACCCCTTGGCTTTAAACAATCCTCCGCCCAGTTTCTGCATGAAGGTAAGGCGATAAGCCATATAGGGTCTTCGCTTGCTGTGTCTCGCCGGTAAAGTTGAAGGAGATGAAAATGGCTAAGGAGATGGAAAGCTGCCAGGGCGGTCAGTTATACCTAAATCACTCAGATTTGGAGGCCGGCCGAACGGAGTTACATATCGCAGCAATTCGTGGAGACGCAAGTCAGGGTTTTCTTTGGTTTTTATTTTTGTTTATTGTCCTAACTCAAATTTGTGGAGACGCAAGTCAAGCTTTCATTTTATTTTGATCTAGTCCTATATTTTGTTAACTCTGATTATAAATATTCCCACTAACGTTGGCCTCATACGACGTTAAGCAGGTTGGCTAAAATATTTGTTGGGTCATGTTGGTGACAAGGAGACTCTCGTGAAACAAGTCGATAAGGATGGTAAAAATGTTCTACACTTGGCTGTGGAATTCAGGCGCGTCGAAATTGTTAAATTTCTAATTGAAGACCCACACTTGAGGCAGCTGATCAACCAGCCTGCCGACGAAGGAACATGCAAATGCAAAGAATCGAAGGACGAAGCTGATAGAGCAGGCGAAGGATCATCCAAATTGAAAGAAACGAAGGACGAACCTGATAGAGCAGGCGAAGGAACATGCAAATGCAAAGAAACGAAGCGTAACAAGCCAAATCTTCTGGAAAAAGGAGGAAATACTCCTCTCCATATCGCAGCAAACAACAAAAACTTGCACGTAAGTTTATGTTTATTTTCGTTTTTACCGTCGACAAAAACTTTGACGTAAATTTATGTTCATTTTCCTCCTCCTTATTATTAATATTATGACTACGAAAACAGATGGTGGAGTTGCTGCTGAACGTCGATGGAGTGAACAAGAGCGCGTTCAACAAGGCAGGCTTGACACCGCTAGATATTGCGAGAGAAACTACGGACTACCTCGAGTCCTACGAGATCATAGAAAAGCTCGTTGATTATCCCAATGGGCGCAGGCCTTTTCTGTACAGCGCTCCCACCGTGAGCCCCAAAAAACACAAGAAGGCACTGAAGATGCTAGACATGACATTTAATGATAGGCGCAATACAGAATTGATTGTATCAGTGTTGCTGGCTACGATAGCGTTTACAGCGGCCTTCCAAGTTCCCGGTGGTTTACGTTCAGAAACGCATCCACATCACGCGTTAGGGTCACCGCTTCTGATTGGGTACACCTCCTTCAAGCTGTTTTTTATTTTTGATTGCGTGGGGTTTTTCGTGTCATTCTTCATTTCGCTGATGTGCACGATAAGTTCGCCTATTTCCACTGATAATCCGGTCCTCTTCATGACAATGACGGGCCCCGTACTTTGTTCGGCGTTTGCCTTTATGGCTTACGCTTTCATGTGTGCTGTGTATGCTGTTGTGGCGCATGAGAATTCGAGTATGGCATGGATAATATTGGGTTTCTCTATATTCGTCTGTTTCTGCGGTCACCTGGCGTTTCTTTACGTATTAGGAAAGGCACTAGTAAAACGGGCCAGATGCACTGGCCAACATGTTGCAAACTGCTCCTCATATATAATCTACTTGCTCTCCAGGGTTTGGAGAGTGAGTCATGGATTGTGGATGGTTATTATTATGTTTCTAGTTATAGGACAGCATGCATTTGTGAAATATTGTCTCTTCTAGTCTGAGAATCCTATGGGATAAGTAAGATTTAGGGTGAGGGGATTGCTATGGGATAAATTCGGTATACCTAGGTATTAGGTTTAGGGCTAGGAGACGCTTGGCTGCTTTACATATATGTATATGTATATACTATGGGTCAATGCATCATATTATGCTTTGATTAAAATGTTTTTTTTTTTTTTTAATGTTTTTCACACTTCCTTGATTGCGATGAAAGTTGGTGAATTTCCTAAAGGCCGGATTTTGCTATAATAGACATAGCGATAGTATATAAATATATATAAGAATGGGCAATTCTTGGGCCAAATTTTGTCATAATTGAAAACATAGAGTACAGTGATTGTTCGAAAGTAGAAGAAGACGTGATTTTCGTCTTTTATTGTCTTTGTATTCTAGGGAGAGAATTTGTATTACCTTAACTTTTCCCATGTATTTACTATTTTATAGGATCATTTAGGTTATGAAAGAAAAATAAAAAAATAAATAACCGTATCTTTTCCCTAATTTCCATATTATGATAATAATTTCTGTTATTTTGAATTTTATATAATAGTTTAGTTTTACTACTAATTTGATTAAAATTAATATGCGAAAATAAAAAACAGTATCTTTTCCCTAATTTCCATATTATGATAATATTTTTTGTTATTTTGAATTTATATAATAGTTTAGTTTTACTTCTAATCTGATTAAAATTAATATGCGAACAAAAAGCAATAAAATTGTAAAAAAAATATATGTTTTATATGATGATTGTTGTAATAATTATTGAAATTGCTTGTAGATTTATAACAAGTATTATATAATGGTAAACTAGAAATTTTAATGTATTTTAGTTTATTTTTTATTGAAAAATGTTAAATGCTTTGAACTATATTGAAAGATACTTGCAACTTTTTGGTATTGAGTTAGATATATAAACTTTGAAATATAAAAAATAAGTGTATTTAATAATGTTTTGAATATAAGAATTATATTCTTTATTTTACTAGTTGAATAAGGTTCAAAAGCTACTCAGTATAAGGAGATTGGGACTCCTCATAAAAATTTGTGTAAAATTTAAGGGTGGGGAACTTGAGTACAAGCCCTTGTTCTCTAGCAAAAAAAATTACCATTTAAAATATATGTTACTTTCTAAACATGTTATGTGAATACTTTAGAAGTCTAAATATAAGGTTTAATATTTTGGAGCTTTGGTTAGATAAATCCTCTACCAGGATATTCAATAAACTAATGCCACATTATTTAAAAGGGAATTGTAGATTTTTTTAGCTTTTACACTCACTTTATCATGTTAAGAAAGAAAGATAACCTCATTTAAACCAACCATAAGTGGGATGCATTTTTAACCAAAAAAGTTCTTAAACTAATTTTTAGCCTGTATAGGGGTATTGGTAAAAGTTTTAGCTTTTGGACTCACTTGATAAGGTTATGAAAGAAATATATATTTATTTAAACCAACTATAATAGCTTATAGAATGTATGTGGAACACATTTCTAACTCAAGAGTTTCTTCATTAACTAATTGGTGGGATCCCTTAATAGATCACCCTCTTGCCACTTCTTATAAATTTTATTATTCAAATTCACTACTACACTTTAATATTTGATTTGCACGTTAATAAACTACTTAATCGTCCAATATTAGCTAAACTACCCATCAAGGTAATGATGCAATATGAAAAATCTTAGTTTTAGAAAAAATATTGTATATTAATATTTAAAAATTTATAGACTATACTATATGCAATATGAACAAGAATTATAAGAGAGATATGCTATATTTGTATATCTCAAAATAATTAGTTGGAATGCTATTATAAGAAGTATCCAAAATATAAATATGATCCTTTGTTAAAAAATGAATGCTAGAGTATTTTACCAACAAATATGGACAAATGAGAATAAAGTTTACCATTGAATATAAGGCTATAAAGAATAACATATTCTTTAGAGTGTAATTCATATAATATTTACCTCTTAGAAAATTAAAAAATAGAATATATAATCTCTAAGCAATTATCATTGTAATTCTAGATAACTAATTAACATGTTAGTTAATTTTGATCAAATTTTTGCTATCTAGTATAACAATTCCTATCTCTTTTTTGGAGAGATATGTCCATTGCTACTTTTTTAGCTTTTAAGAGACTGTATTGGGCATCATTCAACTATTTTTAAACAAGTAACTTGATAGGTCACATTACACTTAAAATATCTTATAGAGTCGATAAAGTACTATTGCGTTTAGGTGTAAGAAAGACCTTATAGATTATTTTTTGAAAACTAAAATTTTAATGCAATCTAAATTGGCCAAATGGATGATAATAAGTTTTTGTATACCTTTAAGTGTTTGGGAATAAATAGCATGAATTTCTTACAAGAAATTTATTTAAAGTAGATGGACACTAACCTATGTATATGGGGTGTATTTATTTAGATTATCACTTTAATTTTATATACTTTTTAAGTCCTCTATATTTTTGAAGACCATTGGTTAAATGCAATAAAAATAATACATTGGAATATTCTATGAGATTAGATTTATTAATGAGGAACCAAGAGTTATTAATGGTTACAGTCTAAACCAAGGTTTAAATCCCATAGACAAACTTTAATATTTTGAGTATGACCAAATGTGAATGTGAGCACGGAGTGGCGTCACATTTTTATTATTTTATAAAGTAAGTGTTATAGGTGCAAGTAGGACATAAAGTACAAGTAAGGAGTGAGCACCACTTCTTCTTATTCCTGGTATTAGAAAAAACTAAAGTATGCATGTGAAGAAATATTATGTAACAAGGCAAGAAAGTCATTTTTGGAAGTCCTTACTAGAAAGATGCTCAATTTGGAAGTAAGGATGCCCTATTTAGAAGTATGGATACCCTAGTAAGTGATAAAAGGAAGAGCAAAAATAAAACCCTATTCATGTGGTAGATACTACAACAAAAGCAATTATCAAGGCTGAGATGAGCAAGCATGATATAATGGTTCTTAAAATTAGAGGGTTAATATGTATATTTCATAGATATTGACCAAGTTTTTTGAATATTTAAAATTGGATCAAATATAAATAGGGATTGAACTCAAATTACTCCATGAATTTTCTTCTTAAAGGATTTTTCCATATTAACTTCTTCAGTTCAAAAATAAGGGATAAAGTAATAAGGGGTGGTCCTTGGTTTATGGGAAAAGATGCATTATATTTAAGACCATGGAGTGAGAGACATTTTATGGAGACAAAGAGTATTAAAAGGATTTTGATGTGGATTAGGCCTTTTGGACTTCATTATCAACTCATCAATAAGAAGGTTTTGAAGAATATTAGTAATACTCTAATTTATTTCATCTAGGATGGTCAAAGTACTTAGGATAAAAGAAATGTTTTCTACACATAAATATGTGTTGCCATGGATATTTTAAAATCTTTACCATAGTACATTAGGACTAAATCTTAATCAAGATAATGGGATCAACAAGTGGATTATAAAATATGCATTCTTATGTCACAGATGTTATGACACCAAACACATGGTAAGAGATGGTAAAATATAAATGATAGAAAAAGAGATCAACTTGATGTCAGGTAAACTCTTAGTGGTGTCTTCATCAGAATTGATGAGTTATTGTAATCCAATGACTCTCAATGATCAACTTTGTTATTTATACAAAGTTTATCCCAAGAATAAATCAATTAATTCTATTTTGTTTCTTAAAATCTTGTAATGTTTTGTAGTTCTACTCTTGGAAATCCTAACATGGTATCAGAGCAGGGTATATTATGCTAGCATTCTCTCTTGTAGGCGGTTTCTCAAACTGGTTTTTAAACTCTTATTCTTTGATTTTTTAAATAAAGATGTTTTTTTTTCATATGGCGGTATGCTCATATATGTAATTTTTAAAAGATATTTTCTTATGGTAATACCTACCAGTTTATATAATTTTGTTTTACCATTGATGCAAATGTTTCAAAATTTCATTTATTCACTAATTTGTGTATGCATATTGAAATTTTTTTGCCTCTATAAAAATACTCCTTAACGAACACAACTAACTTTAAAAAATTAAAGCAATGTTGCATCCCATTCTAGGTGTTTTTTAATTTATATTCTTCCCGGCCACACATTACCAAGAAGAAACAAAAAACAAACATTTTGCCTATTTATTATCCCCACTGCCACTTATTTTTCCCTACATATCATAAACCATAAAAAAATCCTTCCCACGGAAAAAAACCATTTTGGCATTTAATTTTATAACAAATTATTTAAATAATTAAGAAGTACCCACACACCAATTAATGACCTTCCACAAAATCCTGGCACCAACACCTCCACCATACTCAAAATAAAAACCAAGTTTGTCATATCTATTTTTCCTTCGACGCTCAAGAGGATCTTATTTCCTCTTGTTATATAAACATTTTTCTAAGCTTAAAATCATAACTCTTTTGTATTCCTATGATTTTCTTTGGTAAAGCTTAGATTGATATTTCTTTGGGTCCATTTTATACTATTTATTGTAAATATTTGTAATTGTTTTTTCTTTAGGTTAGTGTGTGGTGAGATAATCTGTTCTACAAGTGAAATATTCAAAAACACTCAGGCCATTGCATCCTCTTTGGTGCCTTGCTCTCAGTGTCTCCGATTCATCTTTTAAAGCTATTTTGTGGCATAGTTGCTAAGGGAGACTCTTTGCTTTAGTGTCACTCCTCTCAATGCCTCTTCAACGCATCATATACTAAGGTGTTATATGATTTTTTAAAATAATAGTTTTCTTATCCAGTGTAGATATATAAGGAGTCTCATTTTTCCTATATGCCGCCATTGGTGCGGTGAACATAGACGCCACCCTTTCTCATTTCTTGTTCATTGAAAGGTGCTTTGTGGACCCTTACTCGCTACCTTTCAAGATGTTTTTTCCACTGCATCCTCTGTATGACGTCAACCACTTTAATTTAAGCTATAATATCTAAAAATATAAAATATAAAAAAAAAAATATATATATATATATATATATATATATATATATATATATTGTAGCAAGAAAAAAAAGCATTTCATTCCCTTTCCTTTTTAGCTTTTTCTTTGCCCAAAAATCAAAGGAGAATTGTAAAAATTTTAATAAAAAAAATTTGTGGGGGGTTTATAGGTGCCTTTTGCACCTATACTAAGTTTGGATGGGTGTCATTGCATCATTTTGTGCATTATTTTGTCTTCTTTACTTTCATTATTAAGCTGGTAATATTTATTTTGTTTATATTTCTTGCTTAGTATTAAAAAGGTGTTGATTAAATCTTCAATCCTTAATTAAATAAATTACTAAAATATTTTTTTACTATTTCTCTATTTAAGCAAACTTTTATATTAACAACTTATATTATCTATATTCCAAACGTATTTAATATTTTATAGAGATAATTTAGTGAATGAAAAATCTTTCCTTTCAAAACAATCTCTATATTAATTAACTTTTTTGGAGTCAATTTGTTACATATAGTAAGCTTAAATGAAATAAAAGGGTATTCAATCGAATCCTTACATAATAAAGAATAAATAAAATATATCTATTCTTTCTTTATTATTTCATTAAGCAATTAAAAATATTTGTGTTCAAATTATTATTGTTGACAAAGAGTATTTTTTAATTATCTCTTTAAAAGCATTATTTCTCATTCTAAAATTCCTAAGAAGAATAAATAATTCATATCACCGCTCACCTTATTGTACATACTATTTAACTTATAGTTTCCCTCAAGTAAGGGCGAGTTATTTAGTAACCAATACATGACTAGTTGATATTCACCTATATTACAAGTATCATATCTAATCAAATGCTTATAGTTTCCCTCTAGTCAGGGCAGGTATTTGAGAAGAAAAGATATATAGGCTTGGCATATTTGTTCTCTTAACCATAATTAATATCAAATTTACTCAAAATACTTATAGTTTCCCTCTCGTTAGGGTGGGTATTTATTGATTTATTTGATGTTTTCTAAAAGCTTTGGCATATTTATCTCATTAACCTCATTAAATATCAAATAAACTCAAAATTTCTTATAGTTTCCCTCTCGTTAGGGTAGGTATTTTTGAGCAATTTGGTATTTTTTATAGGCTTTTGTTGACTAATATCCATTACATTCTCTAAATTAAAGTTAAAGGGGGGACCTTTGGGTTAACTTCAAAATGAATTCAATGAATACAATTTATCCTATCACTCCTCACAAATTCCATACATGGAAACCCAAAATTTTAAATCTCATTTATCATAAAGGGCTCACATACCTATTAGAAGAAAAACAACCTAAGTTGGAAAAAATTACAACAACTAGAGGCAACTATGAATGATCAAAATATAGACAATAAAAAGCAAATAGAAAAAGCCCTTAATTTTCAATGGAAAACCTCCAATTCTTCTTCTAATCACTGGGTCCTAGATTCCATAGCAACTCATGACATGACTACTTCAGATAAGTCATTCTCTTCTATATCCTCAAGTTCAACCTATAGCATAGAAGTTGGTGACTCTTCCTTCATTCCAGTCAAAGGAAAGGGTGATATAACCATTGATGGTGGCTCTATTAATAATGTTCTCTATTTTCCAAACATTACCACAAATTTCCTCTCCATCTATCATATTTGTACTTCTATAAAGGGGAAAATTGTTCTCTTCTCTCCAACAGGAGTTGAGATAAGAGACTTCCAATATCACCATTCTCTCATAGCCAAAGAAGATATTGATCACAAAAATCACCTATTTCACTTCAAATAATTCAAAAATATATAAGGGACCTCCTATTTTGTGGCTCATGGATATCTTGAAAGTAAAATTTGGCATGAAATGTTTGGTCATCTTAGTTACAACTACCTAAAGGAATTGAGTATCCATGAAATGGTAACAAGTTTACCTCAAGTCTCTTCTATTTATGGAGTGTGTCCTAGATGTGCTCTTGAAGAGAAACATCAAGATCCTTTTCATTCATGTAGTTCTCTAAAAACTTCATCCCCTCTAGAATTAATCCATAGTGACTTGATGTCTTTTCTAGAACCTTCTTTCAAAGGAGCAAAATATGCTCTAGCCTTTATTGATGACTTTTCTAGAAGAACTTGGGTCTACTTCCTAAAATATGAAAGTGATGTTATATCCCACTTTAAATTCTTCAAAGCATTTTTTGAAAATCAGGCCTCTTGCAATATCAAGCAAATTCGCACAAATAATGGTGGGGAATACTATAGTAATGAGTTCTCCATATTTGTATCAAATCATGGCATCATTAATCAATATTTTGTCTCCCATAATCCTCATCAAAATGGCATTACAAAAAGGAAAAATTTAACATTAAAGGAAATGGCAAATTATATGCTCCATTCAAGAGATATTCCAAAAGTTTTTTGGGTAGCAGCTATTAACTATGTCAATTATATTCAAAATGACACACCTCATAAAGCTCTTGATCATTTAAATATTGAATAAGCATGGACTGGTTCAAAACCATATGTTTTTATCTTCAATATTTTTGGGTGTACTTCTTGGGCACACATCCCAAAGAAGAAAAGGAAGGCTCTAGATAAGAAAAGTAGAAAGCTCATATTTGTTGGTTATTGTGAGAAAATGAAAGCATACAGGCTCCTTGATCCCTCAAATCATGAGGTATTGATGAAAATTTCCCTCATATTGATCCTCAAATCTTCGCTTCCTCCATTGAGCCTTCTCATATAATAGAACCTCAATATTATGAAGAACCAACTCTATAGGTTAACTTAGAGATTGATAATCAAGATGAAGAACTTGTAACTCCAACTCAAAGTATTTTCACTCCTTATACACCTTCCCCTATGCCAAAATGGGCCTGCACCATTGTTAAATAAGCTACTCCTTACATACAAAATCTTCCATCATCTAGATCAACCAACTCCATAGGCACTGGTCTTATTTTTCAGTCTATTTCCTTTGATCCTCAATCCTTCAAAGAAGCAACGGGTATTAAAGAATGGGATGATACCATGGAAAATGAATTCTCTTCCTTAATCAAAAACCAAACTTGGTATTTAGTTCCCTTGCCTAAAGGAAGAAAATTAGTTCATTGTAAATGGATTTACAAAATAAAGTATGGTCCTAATGGAGAAACTGACAAACACAAAGCTCACCTAGTAGCCAAAGTTTTATCTCAAATTGAAGGAATTATGCTGAAACCTTTGCTCCAATTCCTAAAATGGATTTTGTAATACTAGTTCTTGCTTTGGTTGCTTCTAAAAAGTTGTTTGTCTTTCAAATGGATGTAAAAAGTTTTTTCTTACATGGGGATTTAAAGGAAGAGATATACATGAAACAACCTATTGGTTTCACTCAAGACTCCTCTCTTGTTTGTAGGCTAAACAAGTCTTTGTATAGCCTCAAACAAGCTCCTAGAGGATGGTATGAAAATATGGACTCCTTCCTTCTTTTTGTAGGTTTTTCTCATTGTGAGTCTGATAACATAGTCTACATTTGGAGAGATGAAGCAAAAATCACCATTCTTGTTTTATAAGTTGATGATATTTTAATCATAGGTAGTACCTTCAATCACATTCAGACTATAAAAGACTCCCTCTCTAAAAAAATTGATATGGATGATCTAGGTTTAGCTCATTACTTCCTTGGGATCCAAATAAATCAAACAAATGCGGGTATTTCATTGTGTCAATAAAAATACACTCTAGATCTTATTCAGAGGTTTAAAATATCATATTGTAAACCTTCTCCTACATATTTTCAATCTAGAATAAATCTAAGTACTTCCTGCTTCCCATCTATGTGATGCAACTCTATACCGTCAGCTTCTAGGGAGTTTGTTATACCTTACTCATACTCGTCCTTATATCTCATATGATATTGGCCTCATATCTAGATTCTCCCATCAACCTCAATTCAGTGATTGGCAAGCAACAAAAATAATCCTCCTCTACTTGCAAGGAACTACTCAATTTGGGCTCTTATATAAGGGAAAATCCATGGATATCATTGGCTACATAGATTTAGACAGGGCAGATTTAGTAGAAGATATATGTTTAACTTTTGGCTGTCTTTTATCTTGGTTCTTCACCAATAGCCTAGTTATGCAAAAAATAAAAAGCAATAGCCTTATCATATACATAGGCATAATACAGGGCAACCATTTTAGCAAGTTAGGAAGCTCTTTGGCTTCATCAAATTCTAAGGGAATTTGGTTTGTCCCATGACAAAACTATAACTCTTTGGTGTAACAATCAGAGCACAATTCATATTGCACAAAATCCAGTTCAGCATCAATGCACCAAGCACATTGAGATACATATGCACTTCATTCGACAACACATTCAGAACACAAAAATATATTTGGACTATATTCCAACTGAGGAGAAAATTACAGATATCTTCACCAATTCATTTCCTTCTTCGTGTTACATACATTTGCAAGAGAAACTTGGAGTAATACAGTTGCATTGACACAAAGGTCTTCCACATCTCCTTTTACTATTGTATTCTTTGGAGGATGGTTTTTTCCCTTGTGGTTTTTTCATCATCTCTCCAAAAGTATATATTTTTCATGAGTACCTAATCAATCCAAGTTGTTGGGATATTATTTTTTGTGTTGAGAGGACAATATTCACCATCCGAAGACATGCCTCTATCTTGGATATTTTTCTTGTAATAGATGGTTTTTCCCCAAGGGGTTTTTTCACCATCTATATATTGTAAATGAGTACCTCATCAGGCCATGTTTTCGGGACTCATCCTTTTATTGTTTTAAGAGGAAAATATTTACCATCCAAAGACAAGCCTCTTCCTTATTTTTTTTTTTATTAATGGCTTTTCCCATTGGTTTTTTACCATCTCTTCAGAAAATAAATCATTGTACATGAGTACCTCATCAAGCCTTGTTTATGGGACTCATTTGTACAAACCACCCCTAGTATCACTTAAGGGAGGGTGTTAGAATAAGTGAATATTATCTTAAGTTCTACTAGGATAGACACACTTGAGTTTCCACTCCTCCATGTGTCAGGAAAACTCTCAGTGGTGTCTTTATCAGACTTGATGAGTTGTTGTAATCCAACGGCTCTTAATGATCAACTTTACTATTTATAAAAAGTTTATCCGTGGAATAAATCAATCAGATCTATTTTATTTTTTCAAATATTGTAATACTTTGTAGTTCTACTCTTGGGAATTCTAACACAAATAACATGGCAAGAAAAAACCATTTACATCATCAATGGATAAAGGTCATTATAGTTCATTCAAGTCAATCGTTAGGAGAAAAAATAATGTAAAGGATGAGGAAGTGCATTATGCAAATTCATATTCGAAAGGAAATAATGGATGTTAATACAAGTAAATCATTTATTTTTGTTGATTAGCATAAAATATTCTCCTTGCCATAAAAATGAAAGTTGTATAGAATATTTTCATTGCACTTTATGATCTCATAGCAACATAATAAAGCAATGCATATTGATGACATTGATAGAAATTTAGGGTTTTCATGGAAGCATAAGGAATTTATTACTACGGAGGATCATACATATACTTTAGATATTCTGAGGCAACATGAAGAAGAATGTTTTTATGAGGATATCCTTGCATTTCAAAAAATTTAAGGTAAAATAAATCTTTAATTCTCATTATAAATAATATGGGAAAATAGAAGATATCAATGAAGGTAACAATTTTAATGGGAATAAAAAAATGAAAAGCTCTTCAAAGAAATAAAAAATAGTAAAATAAATTCAAAGGGATACCAATTTGGAAATCTAAATAAAAATATCACAAATGTTAACAAGAAGTAGGGCTATTCTCACTAATAAAAATAAAAAAGTGATGATAAAACTAGTATCATGAAATATTTGGTAGTATGAATAAGAACCCTTCAAGAAGTATCATTAAGTATTTAATAGGTTTTTATAGTATCAAGCTTATTTTAATACAAGAAATAAAATCAAGTAGTAAGGAATGTAAGGATGCTTTTAATAATATTTGGAAGATGATAGATTATCCAATAGTTTCTACTATAGAATATTATGGAAATATTGTAATGATATGGGGAAAACACAAACGGGATGGGTAATTGTTTGAATAAAAAATTAATTTGGTGGTTTTTGTAATTTGCAAGAATACCTTAGCATGTTTTTTTCAATCTAAATGATAATTCATAATTGTGGTCTATGGATTCCTAGTGAGAAAAGTTTACATTCTCTTTAGATAAATTACTGTGAGCAAAATAAAATCGTAAACTCTTCATTTTGACTTATGATTTACCCAATAGTTATTATCCAAGGCTATTTTACTTCTAGTCTATGTGGATCCAAGACATTGATTTCTTCCAAATGGTTATGCTATGGTGGAATGAAGCAAATTTTGAAGAATCATATATGTAGAGGCTCAAAAGATAAAATATCTAAAGTATCAAATAAATATTTAGAATCCAAATATTTTTGTAATATTTATTAAGAAAACAATTCAATGGAAAGGACCAAGATTCAAGTGTGATTTTTTTTAATTTTTATAATTTTACTATTGTAATGCATTGAGAAAGGATGAATATTGGTTCTAAAACTTTAGGAGAAAATGGTAGAAGGAAGGAGATAAAAATTATCAAATTATTTTATGCTACAATGAAACAAATTATTTTGATCACATCAAAATTATTTTACCTCTATATGGATGAAATATTTAGGAAGAAGAAAATATCAACAAGGAAGCACTTAATTATTTCAAACTATTTTTTTAGATGCCAAGAAAAATAAAGAGACACAAGGTAAAATTTTACAAAATAGTCCATAAATTATTACACAAGGACAAAATGAAAGCTTGATGAAAAATATATCTATGGAGGATCTACATGAATCAGTTTTTTCTCTTCATTCTAATAAGGTACATAGCGTCAATGGATTTCCTATATTTTTATTTTAAAAAAATAGGATTTATTGAAGAGTGATACGTTGGTTGTGGTTGAAGAGGACCAGAAAAGGAAACTTACAATAAGTAATACCAATGCCACTTATATTACATTGGTTCCCATGAAAGAATTTGTAACATTTTTCTAGTATTTTCCCAATAAGTCTTTGTAATATGATTTACAAAATCATTTTAAAAATTATTGAAAACAGGTAGAAAATCATTCTAGATTGTGTTAGCTTAGGAGAAGAAGATAATTTTGTTTGTGGTAGAAAAATTATTGATGGTGTAATCAATGTATAGGAAGACATACATTCTCTTCATTCCATGAAAACCTAGATATGCTTATGAAATTAGATATGACCAAAGCATATGCTAAGGTTTATTGGAGTTCTCTAAATGATATTATTAAAAAAACTGGTTTTGATTAAGGTTGTTGTGAATAGATTAAATGTTGTAATAGCACTCTAAAATATTTATTTATGATCAATCGTTCTTATGTTGGTTACTTTTATTCATCTTATGATATTAGCTTAGGTGATCCATCAAATATTTATCTATTTATTATTCTTGTCAAGGCATTAGGGAGAGCTTTCTATAAGGTGAAATTTAAAGGAAAAATCAAATTTAATAATTTTGTAAAAATGGTCCCTTTAAATCAGATCTTAGTGTGTTGATTATACTTTTATTTTGGGCCATCTCTTAATTAGTGAGGCCATGGAGTTTAAGTAAATATGTATTTTTTGGTAAATTAAAAATTTATATTACTGAAAAGGGTTTTAAGGATCCCTAAACCTTGATACAAAACCAACAAAAATAGTTGTAATATGAATGAGGACGTACCAGGGACCCCCTAAAGACCTTAGAAGAGTAAGAGCCACAATGGAGGACACAACCTCAGGCTTAAGGATGTAGAAACACCAGAATAGATAAAAATGAGAGGTCACAACCTCATACTTAAGGACACAAAAATAAAGGACACACCTTAAGACGTAAAAACCACAACACCAAAAGGAAAAGCCTCCTCGTAGGGAAGCCATAAGAAAAGAAAAATACCCACCATAGAAGGACCAATCTCCACGTAGGGTAGCCTTAAAAGTAAAAAATATGGATAAGAGGATATTGAAAGCATGAGATTCCGGAAGTTTTTGAAAGGAAAACTACTTCGATTTATTCAAAATCAAACTAACGCTTAAGTCCTAAAACATGAAGTGCATTAAAAAAAAGATGCAAATTGATTGAAAAGAGATACAAGAATTTAGAGAAGTCATAGCCCTTTTATTAAACTCTTTAACCTTGGTTACAAAATTGATTCCTCCATTTTTAGGGGTTAGGAGCGTTAAATAGATTTGGTTACAATCATGATCAGTGATCCTTCTTCTGCATGCCCACGTTTGAAATGGGCGGGCCAAAGTGTTGCCACCACTTATGCTGATGAGTCCTTGATCCTCGTTGCTCCTCCTGCATTCAAATAAACAATAAAGGCGTTAGTAGCACCTATTGCAAATAGGAGAAGTTTGTTCATTGACATTAACAAAAGATGCATGTAAAAGATTATCGAAAACAGTGAGTAAAATGAATCTAAGTTGTCTGCAAATCTGACAGAGACCAAAAGACATTACCAGAGGGCCATTGCCATTGAAACAGTTGGCCAATTTGCATTCAACTAGAATTCGTCCCTGGGTAGGACGAATTCTGTTGTTATTTGTCCCCGGGTGGGACGAATTCTCCTATGATGAAAAGTCGAAGTAATGCCACTCCAATGTCAAACCTGGGGACCTCCAAAACACCTGCAAATAGAGGGGTTAAGTAATTGGGGCCATTTTGGGACAACCCAGATGGTCGGATTCTCCCAATTTGGCTTCTATCCATAGGAATTCGATGTCGCTACCTACAAGTTAGTGGGACAACAAAAACAACAAAAGCGACAAGCATATGATGAAATCTAATTAAAATGTAATGAAATTGAATACATGAACTATCTAGTCAGCATAGAATAGACTATGAAATGAATAAATGACAGACAATGAATTAGAATAAAACTCAAAAGGTGTGGGGTGCCCGAATGGGCCACCCACCATTGGAGCTTGATTTCGGCACCAATCCACTAGGGATGGGCCCAAAATCTCTTAGGATGGGGTGTCAGAAAATTGGTGGATTGAGGTGGTCAAATGTTGGGTTTAGGTCCGGATCCATGCTTCCAAAATCCACCCACTAACCTCTCTTGTGAGAGATATTAAGGATGTGAGAAGGTGAATCAAAAGGATGCAATGGGGTGTTCAATTGGGCAGCATTTCGTTGCTTGAAAGTCTACCATTTTATAGACCCAAGGGGTCTCTTTGGAGGGGCATGCAGGGATGCCATGTGGCGGCCATGCCTTCCCAAGAGGGAGGAGACTCCTCCCTGACTTGGGCTTCCATGACTGCCTTTGTGATAGTCCTCAAACTGCCAACCTACCCACCTACATGCGCATGCACGGCAAGAGGCAATAATTGACTATCCTTGGCTACCACTTGGCAGCATTCTTCTTTTTTCCCGTTAAACCTAGAATTCATCCTGACCAAAGACAATTTTAGAATTCGTCCCTGGGTGAGATGAATTCCAGTTAGTATTCGTCCCTGGGTGAGACGAATACTGAGCAAAGTGCCTGAATGTACCAAATTGCCTTTTGACCTTAAAAAATTGCTATGAAAGTGGTTAGGACCACTGTTTAACCTCTAAGGGCTGCCCTGGGGGCTGTGTGTGTCAAAGCAATCAGTGTTTGCAGTCACATAATTGGATTGGTGATGTTTTGGTGTCTACGGATGCCCCTTTTTGGGATGCACTGTGCATGGTGCAACACCGAGCAAAAATAGATAACCAAAGCACTAATGATTAGGGTTTCTCGATAACCTAACCAACTTTTGATGCCCCAAGTATGGAAAGGGCATGCATTCTTGAATCCTTGCTTCTGACGAGCTAAGGAATTTGATTCCAAGTGTTAACCTGTTTTGATGAGGTGTGACTCGAGCTTGGACATTGATCAGTCATGATTAGGCAAGGGCGCAACCTTTTGTCCACAGGGGAACCTTGTTTTCATGCTTCGGGAATGCCAAGTGTTTGATCAATTTTTGATAATTGCTTGTTTACTACCCCAAGCAGGAGCGTAATTTTCTTTGTCAATGATTCTTTGAATGCATGTCATTTTCTTTAACTGGGTGTGTGCTTGTTGATTGGTGACTAAGTGTGACTACCCCCTCAAGCGACGAATCGATGAGGGAATGACCTTCATGAGAAAAGTGACGAGTCACTTGACCCAAGATGACTTGTGCAAGGGTGCCTTTAGATGGTTTATCGTTAAGCATGTGCAATTTTTCCAACATTTAGACCTATTTTTGGTGGGTTTTAACCCTTTTTGCGATGCTGCTTAGAGCTGAAATTGGCGAAAATCCATCTTCCCATGGAGCGGTCTAGCTAAGATAGCCTTCTTTGGGAGTATGATAATGACAATTTGTGACCCCAATGTCTATTTTGTATGCCTAGGATGTCAAGTGTAATAGCACTCACATCGGACAAATTTATTGTCTATTTTTAGTGCATTTTTGTTCATTTTTTGATGTTTTTGAAGTTTTTGGCCTGAATTCGTCCTAGGGTGGGACGAATTATAGCTTTAGAATTCGTCCCTGGGTGGGACGAGCACTAACCAGAGTGCTCATCCTAGTAAAGGATGAATTCTAGCTCAAAGGCCTATTTAAGGACCAAAACTTGAGTTTGGGCTCATTTGTGTCTAATTTTTCTTGTGATTTGGAGCTCTGGGGAGGAGGGGGTTAATTCTATGAAGCGAAGCGCTGTCGAGATTTTCCCTACCATCATGAGTACACAAAATAGTTTGAGCGGCAGAGCCGAAGCGAGACCCGTAAGTGGTCCCTAGAGTTTATTCTTGTTTTTAAAACTGTAAGTGTGTTGTTTTTCCTATACAGTTCTTTTTCATGATTTTAATTTTTTTTTTGAATTGTTTTCTTTTGCAGGTTGTTAGGAGCCGGTACCGTGTACCCATTGCTTTCACTGAGGCATGGAGGGCACTAACTGATACTGACTAGGAGTGGCTTGATGCTCTTGGGATCAAGAAAGTGGCTCGACTGGAGCCTGTGGTCCCATATCAGGCCTATTTGACGGCCCTGATCAAACTTTGGGATCTGCGAACCAACACCTTCCATCTTTTGACAAGGGAGATGACTGTGACTCTGGAGGATGTCTATCAGCTTCTTCGAATTCTGATATATGGACTACCTATCAGGACATTGCTGCATGATCAACGAACTGCTGTACTGACGAGATGCTTTGGGAATGGGGAGCTATTGGGCATAGAGAGCCCAGTGGAGACGGCCGAGGTGGACTGCCAGGTTGGCAAGATTTTGGTTGGATGGTGGTAGGAGAGTGGGGTTTTAGGCATGAGGCATGCATTCCTTATGGGCCTCATTTCTAACATGTTATTACCTGACTCGTCAGGCGCAATGTTCCCATGGAACCTGCTGGATTTGGTGTGGCAGTTGGTAGAGTGCTCGATAGAGGCACCACTGATCCTAATATGGGGACAGACACTGTTGGCATAGCTCTATAGGGATCTGTATGGGGTCCGCTACTGACAACAGAAGGGGGTCAGCTGTAGTTATTTGTTGCAGTGCTGGGGTTGGTAGCACATAGCAATTGAGAGGCCAACCTGGTTACCAAGGACGACTCGGACTATGATGGAGGATAAGGAGATAGGTTATGTAGTTCTGTGGCGACGGTCCAGATAGTAGGGGTAGAGTCAATGGTGGGCAGGTGCCATAGGGAACTATGCTGATGCCTTCTCTCGGCTCACTCCAGGGGAGGTGGTTTGGAACCCTTATCAAGACTGTCCCACTGGCCTGAGGCTGGAGAGTGGCTTCAACGGGTACACAAGGAGCGATGGTTGATTGGGCGGCACGAGACCGAGCATGAGTTCTTCTCATATAGCTAGGTGACACGATAGTTTGGGGTGCGCCAGTGGTTTCCTGGTGATCCCATGGTCTATCGATGTTGGGGATATGAGAGGACTATAGACTAACCGATCATCATGCCACTAGGCGAGGATTCGAATCCGGTGATTAACGTCCCGGACATGGATGACGTCAGGACTACCACTAAGTATGACTCGTGGTGGGTACTGCAACGATGGAGAGGAGAGGTGCCATTGGGAGGCACAGAGGTGGCAACGGAGGGTGCTGAGCCACCAGGGGATGATTGGGGAGTTCCGTTGGATGATGCAGACATGGTGGAGGTGGGGGATGAGGATGTAGATTTTGGGGCTCCGGATCAGCCGAAGACGTAGGACATGGCGGAGCAGTGGGAGCCAGTAGGCTACAGTTTTGGAGAGTCCCATGCCTCAGGTAGATACAAAGGAGATGGAGACTAGGGTATGTGTTGAGAATGCACGGTTGGTGGAGCTGCTATGGATACAAGACTAGGAGCTGGGGGATACGATGCGGGAGTTGGGGGATGCGCTACGAGAGAGGGATCTCCTACGAGCTCAACTAGCAGAGCGAGATAGGGTTTTGGCACAGCGTGATGATGCAGTAGCTTAATACGAACAGCGGGAGGCAGAGTGGTGTCGACACCAGCTAGATTTGGAAAGGGAGGTCGTCTGCCTTAGTGGGCGGCTACTTGAGCTGTCGGGAGGGGGATCTTCATGCCGGATGAGGGACAGTGCTACTGAGCAGTCAGCATCAACTCGTCACAGGCGGTTGGATGAGGGAGGCGGCAGTAGGCGTGATGTGGGGGCTAGCAGTAGCCATCCTGAGGGGTCCCATAGGACCCACACCATGGGGGTAGTTCCCGTCACACCGATCTTGCGTGATCATGGTGTCCGACGCCTTAGTCTGGGTGGTTTTTGTTATGTGATCGCGGGGTTAGAGGACTAGTTTTGTAGCCTCGGGCATTTTTTTGACGATATATATATATATACCAATTTTATTTTATTTATGCACATGTGATGATTTGATCTTTATGCATGATGGCTGATGACTATGGATGTATGCATGTGATATTTATTTTGGTGAATGCATATGTTATGATGGATGCAAATGTTTTTGATTTATATGTGATATGCAAAATAAAATGGATGGATGGATTTTTTGATGGTTGGTTATGGCACCATAGACTATTTAGGACTCTGTTTATTTCATTTTTAGGTGATTGTTGTGATGCATCACTTTGTATGTATACATGTGGTTTTTCTCTTTTTTTGTATTTTCTGATGGTATTGCAAAGATGGAAAGTAGCACAGTTGGTTTAGAAATGTAGCTAAGGTTTTCTAAGACTCAGACGGTTTTAACTCACTAGCCACGACTGTACTTTGTCTTACAAGACTTTTGACCAAGGTATGAATCAAACTCATTTTTGACCAAGCTATTTCACATCCCTGTGTGTGCAATTGAGTTCATTTATGTGGTATTTGTCGGATACCGCCAGTGCCATATGGGCTTTCAACCGAACTCGTATCGAGGATCACCTAATTAGCTCCACTAACTCCTTTATTATATTTAGTCAGATTAATCTACGGTGCTATCTAGGATACCATAAGCTAGCTCATCCACATGCAAACATTGATCTATACACAAGTTAATGTGATAGATATATCGTCATGCAGGAGGTTTACCGCCAATGACCGATAGGCTATCAACCAAACCGATATTGAAGTTTGCCTCATCACTTGTCGAAATGCTGAGAGTTCCAAGGATTCAAGTTCGACTCCCTTCTTTTCTTCAATTGTATTGGGATACTTGCTTGTTTGGAGTGATAAAATAACTATTTATTTTTATTTGCTTTTCTTTTGAGCAAGGGATTTGGATATGGAATGACGATAATCACTATTATTTGTGGCTTTTGATGTGTGCACTGTAGGATATCAAATTTTGGTGTTTTGAATTTTTGCAAATTTTTGATGTTTTGCAACTATTGAGAACTTGGGATTCTTAGGGAATTTGGTAGGGAGGATGCTTGTACTTTTGCCAACTCTCAGCATTCTTTGGGTCATTCGCACAGGGGGATGAGCAAGATAACCGTTTCTCTTATGGTGAACTGGATTACTGTGCAGGTTTCATCTTTTGTTTACACAACTCAAGAATTTTTTTACGTGTTTTAGCTTGTGATGGGATGTTACGTAACAAGGCGTATTTCAAGTGTAACTCTACCTTCGTAAAATCTGCCTGACTTGGTACAGTACATGTCTAAAAATCAAAGTGATGACTGAATTACGAAAACTCTTGATACATTATAAGACCATTGGCTCTATTGTGGTAAAAAATAGTGAATGGCATTTGTTTGCTATTTTGTAAAATGGAAAAGTGTGGAACAAGATGGACTTAGCAGAATAATTACAGTCTATGGTGCCTTTGACCTTTACGACCACAAATATGCAATGTATGGATGTGATGCTTAATGCAGCTATATATTTTTGTATTTTTGATGGATTGATTTTTGTGAATATGAAGATGAGATGGAGAAGAGCTTTGTATTGATGAATTTGAGCATGCCTAGAAATGAGATGTAGATTTTTGTTATTTTTGATGATATTTGGATTTTGAATTTCTGACCAAACGATTGTGAGAATCCTTGGAGCATTTTGGGGTTGACAAAGCGATTTCGGGTATCCTTGGAGCATTTTGGGGTTGACCAAGCAATTGCGATAATCCTTGGAGCATTTTGGGATTGACCAAGCGATTTCAAGAATCCTTGGAGCATTTTGGGATTGACCAAGCGATTTTAGAGATTCTTGGAGCATTTTGGGATTGACCAAGTGATTTTAGAGATCCTTGGAGCATTTTGGGATTGACCAAGCGATTTCGAGAATCCTTGGAGCATTTTGGGATTGACCAAGCGATTTTAGAGATACTTGGAGCATTTTGGGATTGACCAAGCGATTTTGAGAATCCTTGGAGCATTTTTGGGATTTGGATTTCTTAGATATGAAATGGGCGTAGATGACTGATGTTCAAGGGTTTTTTTTCCTTGATTTCGTCAAGAGAAGCTAGCCGATATGTTTCGAGTCCTATTTTGCTATCAATGACATATGGACCTAACCAATTTGCCATAAACTTGTCCCTTAGGTGGGATGACAAACTAGAATTCTATTGGTTTTCCTTCAAAACCAAATCACCAACCCGAAAGTCCCTCAGGTGAACTTTCATGTTGTAAGATTTCTTAAGTCGCTCTTGATAAATACATAAATGCTCGAGAGCATTAACGTGTCGTTCGTCAAGCAACGTAAGCTGGTCTAACTAGGCCTGCCATGTAGAGTCATCATCGATGAACTCCTACATTGATATGCGCAGGGAAGGAATCTCCAACTCTAGAGGCATGACTACCTCGGAGCCATACACGAGCAAAAACGGAGTGGCCCTAATGGGCGTCCGAATGCTAGTGCAATAGGCCCATAGGGCAAGTGGGATTTGAATGTGCCAATCCTTATGATTGTCTATGATGGTATTTTTAAGGATGGCAACTGGCATTTTGTTTGATGCCTCTGCTTGCCCATTCGCCTACGGATAATAGGGTGTTGAAAAACTATGCTGAATTTTGTACTTTGTGGTCAAAGCACACACGTCTTTGTTCTTGAAAGGCATCCCATTATCCGAGACTATTTTGGATGGAATACCAAAATGACATATGATGTTATGCAAAATAAACTCCACAATGTGGGGTCCTGTCGTAGAGGTAAGCGAAACTGCTTCCACCCACTTGGTAAAATAGTCTATGGCCGTTATGATAAAAGTGTGATAGCCTGACGACGTAGGGGAGATATTTTCAATTAGATCGAAGCCCTATTGTGAGAACGGCCAAGTAGACTGGACTTTCTGCAAGTCCTGGGAAGGTACATGCATCAAATTGGCATGATGTTGACACTTCATGCACTTCTTGACATATGCGCAACAATCTCGCTCTAAAGATGGCAAATAATAGCCCATGCGAAGAATGCACTTTGCGATGTCCATACCACTAAAGTGGCCACCACATGTACCATCATGCGCTTGGGTGACTGCCCAAGTGGACTCTTGCTGGTCCAAGCAACAAAGAAGGATTCCTTCATAGCTGCGACGATACAGAATGTCTCCTATCAAGACATACTTAGCCGCTTTCTGCTTGAGTGCTCATTTTGCGGCATGCATCAATCCAAGTGGGATATTACCTAACTTGAGGTAGTCTCTAATGGGTAAATACTAGTCTTGTTGATCAAAAACCTTGACAGTATGAACAACCAATCCCTCTTGAAGTTCATCCCTAGTGAACACTGAATGGGATAGAACCTATAAGAATAGCATTGTGTTACTATTAATGGGAGTAGGGGAGAACAAGGACCCCCAGTTGCTGCATTTCAGACGATCTTGGATTCGAGAGAACTTATCCGAAGATGGTTCAATCTAGATCATGTGGATTCCTGGCGTCAAGTCTGAGCTTGCACGCTCCATCACGGATTGCGATAAGGTTTTGACTTGAATGGTTGTCATATCACTAGAAATGTCTTGCGGGATTAGTGACCCCAAGGAGGCCATTGTGTCCACAAAATGATTCGATGATCGAGGGAGTGCCTCGATGTCATACCACTCAAGTTTTTCTAGGAATTTGTCCACAAGGGCTTTATAAGCCTACAGAACTGGGCATTTGCATTGATATACCCCTTTGACTTGATTGACTATTAATAGCGAATCACCAAAGATATTCAGTCATTTGATGTTCATGGCGATTGTTGTCTGAAGACCTATGAGCAAGGCTTCATATTCTGCATTATTGTTGGTGCACATGACAGGGGCATTGGAGCACCCTGTGGTGTGAAGAATACAATTCTCGTGCCACCACCTTGCTCACATTTAGAACCATCGAAGAATAGGGTTATGTCATCTTGTGACTCAGGCTCATCAGAATCTGGCAATTCTGAGACATGGAAGACCCCATCATCGGGTAGTTCTATGACTAGAGGCTGATTGTCTTCAAGAGGAGCCTCTGCTAGTTGATCGGCTATGACCTGTCCTTTGATAGATTTCTATCTAATAATCTCTATGTCAAATTTTGTCAACAACATGATCCATTTCGTCATGCAACTACTATGATAAGTACGACTCATCATGTATCGCAATGGATTCTCCTTAGACACAACATACGTAGTGTTGCTCAGCATGTAGTGGCATAGCTTTTTGGTAGTGAAAACCACTGCCAAGCAGAGTTTCTCGATGTATGCATAGTTAAGTTCATAACTAACCAGGGTGCGGCTAAGATAGTAAGTAGCCTATTCTTTGTGAAGTTCATTCTTCTGGGCTAGCATGGCACCCAGTGCCACCTCAATAGCTGAGATGTATAAGTAGAATGACACTCCTAGTCTAGGTGGTGCCAATACTGGCGACAAAGCCAGGTATTGTTTGATGTCGTCAAAGGCTGACTAGCACTCGTCATTCCAGTGAAATGTAACCCCATTGTGCAATAACTTGTTCATGGGTTGGCATTTGTCAAATAGCTACGCTATGAAGTGCTTAATCGACACGACCTTTCCTTACAGACTTCAGAGCTGCTTAATGGTAGTTGGGGGAACCATTTCAAGGATTGCCTTGACTTTCTTTGGGTCCACCTCGATTCCTCGCTTTGAGACTATGAAACCCAAGAGTTTTCTAGATGTGACGCCAAATACGCACTTCTTGGGATTTAGTCTAACTTTATGCTCCATGAGGTGATCGAGGATCTTGCTTAAGTCATCGATATGATTTGAGTGCAAAAGAGACTTGGCTAACAAATCATCCATGTAATCTTCCAAAGTTTTATGCATGTAGTCATGGAAGATGTACGTCATGGCATGTTGGTAGGTGGCACCAGCATTTTTAAGGCCAAATGGCATGACCTTATAACAAAATATCCCCCAAGGCATTATGAACGCCATTTTTAGTTGGTCTTCAGGGTTGATACGAATCTAATTGTATCCTAAGAAACCATCCATGAGGGAGAGCATTTTGTGACCTGCTGTAGCATCTACCAACGTGTCGATGCTCAACAAGGGGAAATCATCCTTAGGAATCACTTTTTTTAGATCTCAAAAATTAGTGCATATGCGAATCCTCCCATCGGGCTTTTTGATGGGAACCATGTTGGACAGCCATGGCGGATAATCCACGCAGATGACAAACTATGCATCCAACAACTTTTTTAGTTCATCTTTGACCATCAAGGCCACTGTTGGGTGCATCTTACATAGTTTTTGCTTTACGGGCTTGATTGTCGAATCAAGCATTAAATTATGCGTGACTAGCTACGGGTCTAGTCCTGGCATATCTCTATATGACCATGCAAAAACCTCCTTCTTCTCTTTGATAAGGGAAATGTAGTTGGCTTGCTCTTCAGGGGAAAGACTTACCCCCAGCTTGAGAATCTATGGATTCATTGGATCTATGCCGATATCTACGTCGGTCGTCTCCTCGCGACATGTGGGATCCGTCCTCCAACCGATGTGGAGTCGAGATCAAATGGTATCATTAGATAAATTTAAATCTACGTTGGGAACCTCGGGTTCCTCTTCAGCCTAAAAAATATCTTGAGTTGTCCCTGGGGTAAAATGAGGCATCTTACCGAAATGCTAGTACTCTGATGGTGAGAGAGGTGAATTGACGCGATCCCAGTCAATGGCATCTGTGTCTAGATGCAATGACCATGCTGGATCGACCGGATTGTAGATGGGTGCGGTCAAATCAATGGATATCATGTGGATAGAATGAATTTGGTCTCCATTACCACGGGTATGATAACTCGAACATCCTAGATGCTCCCTATGCTCTAGATCTGGCTCTAGAGGGATGGGCATGAATGGATCGGCCCTATGTGCAAAGAGGAGGATAGGGTCTTCCCTCGACATTGCTATGATTATAGGGTCTCGGGGTGGATGGTGCTCATCATGAATTTGGATCCATGGATCCAAAATTTGGTCCCACCCCGTTGGGTCTACATACCACTCATGCCCTGGTAGTATGCCCATATGTGCAAATAAGTCATTGATCCCTAAGGGACATCATTGTTGCACTTGTTGCCTTTGTTGCATCTATCGCATGTGGTTGAGATAGGCCATCTCAGTATCGTATTCTGAATCACTATCGAAGATCCAACAATATTCATTTTCTTTAGCAACTGTTTGCGATGTTAAGGGTTCACCTTATTCTAGCAAATTAATCTGGTCCCATTGCGGTTGTTCCAAACTTGGTGGAGGGACATAATTCTCTTGATATAGTTCTGGCTCGACTAGAACCTCTAAAGGGAACAACTTCAAAAAGATCTCTGGACACCGTTTATGTTCTCCTTGGGAGTTAGTGTCTGAACTTTCACCTCTCTCTAGCAAAGGAGAGGGATTCTTGATGTTACCAAGGGTGTTTGTTGACCATGGGAGGTAATCTCCCAATGTATATTCTGTATTTGGGTTGGCATATGGATCTGATGCCAATCCACCCTTGTTGCCTATTTCTAGGCCTTGCATGTTTTCCACCAAGATTTCTAAGGGCAGGGGGTGGTTGAACCCTACTCCTGACTTATCATATGGCATTTGGTATCTTGGCTAGCAAAGGACACGCATCCCTTTCTCATATATGCCTAGCCCGTATCCATGCCAATTACATTGGTCAATATATCTCAGAGCGAATTTTGGGTTTGACAGATAATTGATATTTTTAGCAAAAGGCTCTTCATCTTCATCCTTTTACTTGCATGGTTCAGCACCATGATCAAGGCCCCCATACACAAAATTGGTCTAGTTTGGTGGGTAACCTAGAGGAACGACTATCCCTATGGGAAGGTGAGGTCTCCCCATGTCCTGTACTAATTCTAGAGTAGGCATTGCCACAACATTCTACACTAGATACTCCCCTAGGCCCATACTGGCCATTTCAACAGTGATTGTTGATGCTTGAGAGGGAGGGAACGAGAGGCCTTCCTGAGTCCATTCCATGTTTGGTGGGTTAGGATTTGTAGCTTTCGTTGTGCTAGGTGTTTCTTCTGTTGATACTGTTGATATTGTTGGCAAACCTTATTCTAGGGGCTGAGCCTCTTCCAAGATCTATTTTCCTTTGTCCTTCTGTTTAGCCATGAAAGGTGGCATTGGTAGTGAAGGAGTAGATGATGAAGACTCGCCTGGCTGGGATTTTGATGATTTGGTCACCAGTGGTGCCTGTGGTATTGGACCATGTTTAGGTGGATTTAACTAGAAATCCAAATGCATTGAAGGGAGGGTCGATTGAGGCATTAATTACATCGCATTGCAATATTTGAAGGGTTCTAAGTCCATCGAGACTACATGTATTTCTCCTTCAAATGCATACTTTAGACACTGGTGAGTGATCGAAGGGACACACTTCATGTACCTGATCCATGGCCGCCCTAGCAGTATGTTATATGCCATCTCGCCTTCCAAAACATGACACAATGTAGGTATTGTATTTTGTCCTACCTGGAAAGGTAGGACAATTGTGTCGACTGTCGAGCATATTGCATCGTTGAAAGCTCACAGTGTGTATGTGGAAGCTGTGATATGAGAGGCTGGTAGCTTCAGATGTTTTAATGCTATGGTAGTAATGATGTTACTGGACGAGCCAATATCTACCAACACTCTCTTATACGAGATCCTATTGACCCACGTGATAACGTGGAGGGGTGGATCTGCCATGTCATTCAATATTGTTTTAACCTCATCTTCTCTGAAGGTAATGACCAGCTCCATACATCGTTTCACATGTCCCACGAAGTTATTGAAAGAATTCGCTTCATGAGGTTGTAACTCGATGGCTTTCAAAATTTCCATGAGAGCTTCTCTATGGGTTGTTGACTATTGAATAAGCTCGTAAATGGAAAGCCTAGCCAATGTGGTCCGTAAACTCTGTGTGAGGCAACTGCATAGGGCATTTTTGAGGTTGCGACATTGTTGGAACTTCCCTTGTAGCTGCCTCGAGGGTAACTCCTGGGTACTTTTTGTTCCTGGTCACTATGCTGATCATTCCCACAAATCCTTGCATGGGAAGATTCTGTCGCACATCATTGACCTGAAGAGGTTTTTCCTGTGCCTCGTGGGCAGGAAAAGGGTCCTTGAATACACCCATCTATTTATTATTTGGTGCTATGGGGTTGTCCATGGCCAATGTTTTGTTATCGATCAAATCTTGGATTAATCCCTTGAATTTCCAACATCCATTTAGGTCATGTCCCCTTCGCCTATGGAACCTACAATATAATTCCTCTTTGTATCCCTTAGGCTTGGGAGCGTTAGGATCTATAGTTTGGATTTATGGAAGGGTGACTAAATTTACCGTTGACAAGCGGTCAAATAGGGAGTCCCTGGACTCCGCATAAGGGTTGAATTGTCGCCTAGGGCGATGATGCTAATTTTGCTCCTATTTTTTATTATCTCTTTCATAGTTAGGAGGCACTGCCTGATAATTAGCCTTTTGGGCCTGTATTTCTTGCACAGGCTTGGGGACATTTATTGCAACTTGATTAACCGTAGCGGGTTGTGATTGCATAGTCCCGGTCTTAGTGTTTTTATTCCACTCTTTCTTTTTAGGCTTGGCGATGGTGCCCTCCCCTATTTTGATCTCTTCTATAACTCTGGCTTGCACCAAAGCTTCTTCTAGGCTGGCGTATTGCTGCAGCAGCAATAGCCTACAGATCAATTTTAAGCAACTTTGTGCAAACATCTGTGTGAGGTCAGAAATAGGGGGAAGGTAGGGTAGCTTAGAAAGTAAATCCCTCCATCGATTCTCGTATGCCACCATTGTCTCTTCCTCATATTTCCTGAGGCTAGCCAGATCACTCAATGATGCCTTCTTCTTGGTTTTGAAGGCAAAACATTCAAGAAACGCATCTACTAATTGATCTAGGTTGTTTATGCTGTGCTTTGGTAACTGTGTGAACCAATATGAGGCAGGGCCTACGAATGTGGTTATGAATGTCCTAAGTAACAATGCATCATTATATTGAATGTCGAAGCATTGGCTTAGGAATCTTGTGACATGTTCTTGAGCATCCTCTTCACCTTTAAAGACTTCCAATTGAGGCAACTTGAAATGTTCAGGGTAAAGAGGTGTGGGCACTGAGGGATGCACTGGATGACTATGGAGTTGGCATAACGTAGGTTTTGATGCCCAGAAGCTTTTGTCTCCACAGAATCCAAACTCTCTAATAGCGCTTTCTATGCATCGAAATATTTGATCTCTTCCTCTTTTGTTTGCTCCCGCTGTGAGTGGTGGGAGACTAGAGGTCTATGGGGGGTGGTCGAATGGCAGCCCTCCCGCCTTGACAGGGCATTTTGTCCTGTTCTATTTCTGGTTCATACTCCTCATAAACTTCTTGAGGAGTCTCTAGGCGAGACCTATGACCCTGATTGAGTCCCCGCTGAGGGTACCCTTCATTGTTTTAGGGAGTGGCCTCCCTCTCAGGTCTATGAGGTCTAGGAGACAAATCTTGACGAGGTCGTGGAGACCTGTCCTATGCCAAAGGGTTATGCCTCTCATATTGTTCTAATTTTTGGGTGTGAGGGGTTGGCACCCTCTCAGGTAGTTTATAACACAGCTCATCCACTTCGTGCTGCATGCGCTCTTTATTGAGGCAGTATAAGTACTCTAACTCCTGATGACCTTGCTGAAGCCGCATGATTCGAGCTTGGCGACGCATGTCCGCAACCGTCGGTCAATTTGGTCTGCCATATTTTGCTCGGAGGCTTGAATGTTTCTCCTATGTGTTTGCCTCGGTCTTGATGATCTAAAATTTCAATGGGTCGCTTCCCTCCGTCGAGGTAGGCGACATTTACTTGAGCCTCTGGCCTCGATGGGTGACCATGATATCTAGCAGTGCAAAATGCAAGGCTCCCACGTTGTGTGTTGTTCTTGAGGAATGCGATGGTATTCCTCGTACTCCCTTTCATGGGTGTGAAAGGGGTGAGCGGAGTTAGCTCGCCCTGTGTGAAGAGCCCTGCGCTCTGGGTTTTGTATTTCAGTTCTAATGGGAGGCAAAGGAGAGATGTCGTATTCACACTATCTATCCTCATGGACACTATGCCTCTCTAGTGCTTCATGTGGCAACTCATGTCTAGCCTCAAAAGGTGATTTTCTATTTACATTGAGTGCTACATGTAAAGCTTCTTCCCGAAATGGGTTGTGTTGAACGGGATACCCACGGAGGGGGTCCCAATAATTCCTTCTTGATGTGGCTGATGTGGACCTCTTGTAGGCCAGACCACCAAGGCGGTATGGCCAAGTCCTCAAGGCTAAAGCGAAGGCGACCAGTGCCCTCTCTTTGTGCATCTTCTACAGTGTTTGCCCTTGATTGGGCTTGGCTATGGGTGTACACCATTGTGGTGCTCTTCTACTAACTAAGCAGATTTTTATCTCGTTTATGATGATTTTTTTGTTAACTAAGCAGAAATAAAAAAAGAAACAATGTATCTCTTTTAAAGATTTAATGGTGTGTCCTAAAGTTTAGTGCATTTTGATGTTTTTTTTTTTTGCAATTTGAAGAACGTTTAAATGTAGATTGTTGGCTCATATGACTCCCATAAATGGTCACCCCTTCAATATACCATTGCCGGACGGATATACCAACCTCTCTATATACCCACCCTTACGAGAGGGAAACTATAGGTACGTGAGAGCAGATGGTACATGGAACATAGGCGGTACAGAAGGGGGATTGTCCTGTTAATGACACCTACCATAGAAGAATTATCCTCGCATGCATGGGAATCACCCCAGCGACACTCGGTCATCTTTCATCAGGATTTATGCCTAACAACAGTGACAATCGAGGAAATGGATGCAAAGCTAAGCCAAGGTGGTGATGAACCCACCGTTGGTCTTGCTCAAGGGTTGGGGTCTTACGACCAGCTCCTTGGTTTAAAATGTGCCACATGATGTGTGTGTGGTTTATTTTACTTAAAATTGAAACATGCAAACAACCACTATTTTCTTTAAGCATGCAAGAATTGACAGAAATTGAAAGCAAAAAAGCAAAAAATGACAAAGACAGTTTGGAACTTTACCTCTTTTCTACCCAGACTTGTTGTTTCTGATCTTCGGCACTAAAAATTTACAGATAGAAATCCGTCCCTACCAAAGACAAATTATAGAACAAAATTCGTCCTGGTCTGAGATAAATTGGAATTCGTCCCAGGGTCAGACGAATTACAGTAAAGTAATCATCGCAATCAAAAATGAATTACAGTCAAAAATTGAAAAATGTACTTGTCAAGCACAAAACACAGAAAAGGATTAGTTACTTGATCTTAAAAAAATAGGGGACAGAGTCCCACCGTGATCACCACTGGTGAGCATGAGATTTTAGAAGTTTTTGAAAGGAAAACTACTTCGATGCATTCAAAAATCAAACTAACGCTTAAGTCCTAAAACATGAAGTGCATTAAACAAAAGACGCAAATTTATTGAAAAGAGATACAAGAATTTAGAGAAGTCACAGCCCTTTTATTAAACTCTTTAACCTCAGTTACAAAATTGCCTCCTCCCTTTTTAGGGGTTAGGAGCGTTAAATAGATTTGGTTACAATCGTGATCAATGATCCTTCTTCCGCATGCCCACGTTGGAAATGGGTGGGCCAAAGTGTTGCCACCACTTATGCTGATGAGTCCTCAATCCTCGTTGCTCCTCCTACATTCAAAGAAACAATAAAGGCGTTAGTAGCACCTGCTATAAATAGGATAAGTTTGTTCATTGAGATTAACAAAAGATGCATGTAAAAAATTATCGAAAACAGTGAGTAAAATGAATCTAAGTTGCCTGCAAATCTGACAGAGACCAAAATACATTACCAGAGGGCCACTACCATTGAAAAAGTTGGCCAATCTGCATTCAACTG
The DNA here is from genome assembly GCA_028583015.1 of Wollemia nobilis. Lineage (NCBI taxonomy): Eukaryota > Viridiplantae > Streptophyta > Pinopsida > Araucariales > Araucariaceae > Wollemia > Wollemia nobilis. The sequence goes on from JAQPPZ010001237.1 coordinate 3,399,040, forward strand.
GAATTCATCCCTGGGTAGGATGAATTCTGCTGTTATTCATCCTCGAGTGGGACGAATTCTCCTGTGATGAAAAGTTGAAGTAATGTCGCTCCAATGTCAAACCTTGGGACCTCCAAAACACCTACAAACAGAGGGGTTAAGTAATTGGGGCCATTTTGGGATGACCCAGATGGTCGAATTCTCCCAATTTGGCCTCTATCCATGAGAATTCGATGTCGCTACCTACAAGTTAGTGGGACAACAAAAGCGACAAGCATATGATGAAATCTAATTAAAATGTTATGAAATTGAATACATGAACTATCTAGTCAGCATAGAATAGACTACAAAATGAATAAATGATAGACAACGAATTAGAATAAAACTCAAAAGGTGCGGGGTGCCCGAATGGGCCACCCACCGTTGGAGCTTGATTTCGGCACCAATCCACTAGGGATGGGCCTAAAATATCTTAGGATGGGGTGTCAGAAAATTGGTGGATTGAGGTGGTCAAATGTTGGGTTTAGGTCCGGATCCACGCTTCCAAAATCCACCCACTAACATCTCTTGTGAGAGAGATTAAGGATGTGAGAAGGTGAATCAAAAGGATGCAATGGGGTGTTCAATTGGGCAGCACTTCGTTGCTTGAAAATGCCTCCAACCTGTCCTCTTTTGGGTGGGAAATTCCACCATTTTATAGACCCAGGGGTTCTCTTTTGAGGGGCATGCAGGGATGCCATGTGGCGGCCATGCCTTCCCAAGAGGGAGGAGACTCCTCCCTGACATAGGCTTCCATGACTACCTTTGTGACAGTCCTCAAACTACCAACCTACCCACCTACACGTGCATGCACGATAGGAGGCAATAATTGACTGTCCTTGGCTGCCACTTGGTGGCATTCTTCTTTTTGCCCGTTAAACCTAGAATTCATCCTGACCAAAGATGATTTCAGAATTCATACCTGGGTGAGACAAATTCCAGTTAGTATTTGTCCCTGGGTGAGACGAATACTGAGCAAAGTGCCTGAATGTACCAAATTGCCTTTTGACCTTATAAAATTGCTATGAAAGTGGTTAGGACCACTGTTTAACCTTTGAGGGCTGCCTTGGGGGCTGTGTGTGTCAAAGCGATCAATGTTTGCAGTCACATAATTGGATTGGTGCTGTTTTGGTGTCTACAAATATTAATCCTCAATTGAAGTCTTGTCCTCATCCTTAGTATCCTCCTGATTAGCATCCTTGGGCTCAACATCCTTAGGCTCCTCCTTGACTGCAATCTTCTCATATTCAGACCTATTTTCAACCTCCTAGTTGCTTTTTCCTCTGACGAACAGCTTCTGAAGACCTTCTTGGATGTCTATCATTGAATTGACCATCGCATTCATCATGGCTATAGTCATGAAAATGATAAACTCTTTCAAACACTTGGTATCATCCTCATAAGGTGGGGATCTCCATAAAACCTTATGATTTTGAAAAGTAGTATGACATTTTGGTACCTGCACATGTTTGACAAAGAAAGACAAAAAGTAATTTTTTTTTTAGCATGAATTTCAATAATGAAGGCCTAGATAGATATGACCTTTCGATGAAGGGTGACATGGATGGGCATTTAGAACATCTGATGGTGACATTGGTGGTTAAAAAAAATAGGTAGTTATAGGATCTACTGGTGGTAAATATGGATGATGTAGATGGACACCTAGACCTTATTAGTCAAAAGGTGTTGAGGAGGCTCCACTTCTCATGCTAATTAGGAATTATCAAGTGACACATGAAGATCCTTGAGAATTTATTGGTGTTACCCATGATAATAAGGTTGGATATCCTGGAGGATAGTATCCTACTGAGGAAGACTCCTTTGAGGTTTTTCCTAGTCTACAATAGTTTAGATATCCTCAGGAATGTCATAATTCTAGGTTTGAAAGTTGACCATGTTAACTCCAATGTTGGATAACCTATCGGTGGTCATGTTTACTTATTTTTAAGCATGTTGAACAATAACTTCTTGCATATCAAGGACCAAGGTCCTAGCTTCTTCGATGTAGTCTCTGACTTTCAAGGATGGGCTATAATTACTATGCCTAAGGTAATTGATGATATTGAGGTATTATCCTTAAAATATCAGCTTGTTGGTAAAAATATTTGCAAGGGAAAGACCCCTCCACATAATTTTAACTTCAACAACATGATTTTTCTTCTCACCCAAACCTTCAACAAAATCAAGGATGACTTCTCCTTGGTGGTTTCTGAGGATACCTAATGCCCCTACTTTCCTTGGGTTACCCTTAGCAGTCCTATCACAATTAAGTTTGAACCATCCAAGCGATGGAGGAATCCAATGAGAATCAACTCTAAGGTTGGTTGGGGGACAAAAATCCTCTAAGGATAGACCAAGATCCTTATCAAGATCAGATTTAGACCTGGAGGCTAACTTAGGCGAAGAAGGAATGAGGAGGTATTATCCAAGGCATTGGATATGATTTTGGAGGAGATAAGCTTAGGGATCTTTGACCTTTGGGAAAATATTTTGTTGTTTCTTTCAAGCCATACTTGCCAAATGAAGTGGTGGAGATAAATCTTCCAGAGCAATTTGAGGTGGGGGTCATGAAATGGGAAGGTCCAATGGTTTAAGAGATCACCTATGAAATTAGGTTTTGTTTTTATTTATATTGTTGTTGTTGTTTTTATTATTTTAGAGTGTGGCAAAGGGCATGACCTTAAAACCTTACCATGGATTGTGGATGATAATAAGGCAAAGGGTACTATCTTAAAATCTTGTGGTTGGACATATGATGGAATGAGTAGAATGTATATGAACTCCATATTAGATGATAATGATTGACACTTAATTTATTATCATTTAAGAAGATTATGGATTATTTCTTAGAAAAATTTGTATTTATTGCTTAATTAGGGGCACCATAATACTAATGCTGCAATATGAAGTGGACTATAATACATATATAATAATGTTATGGTGATATGGAATGAAATCTCGCTTATCAATTTGTTTACCTTAAGGATAAAGGATCTAGAGTTGTTTTCCAAAGACTCAAAAATCCTAGTGATATCAAACAAACTCATATATTATTCTCAGAAATCCAAGAGATACTAAGGGTATCCTAGTGGAGTCTAATATCTCAAGGATCAACTATGTGTTCTTTGAATGTTCATTGTCAATCATGAGCATTGGTAGACTAATCAATTGTAATATAGGCTAATGAGCTAGCTCATTTGTAAGCATACATAGGTCTACATTAGAGAGAGTTGCTAATGTGATAGATGTGTCACCATACGTAAGCCTATTCCACTGCTAGTATAACATATATAGCCCATTTTGGTGATGGAGATCACCCCATGGTTATCAAAAACTAATAATTCCATGGATTTAAACTCTTTGCCCTCTTTTTTTAGAGGTAAGGGGGGAATTTTTTGCTCTTTTTGAAGAGTATCAAGGGGTTTTATTGTGTTTGGGGACTTTTTGGTCATTTTTTAGTAGAACAAAGGGTTTTTTTAGGGAGGGAATTTTTCTTATTTTGGAAAATAGCAAAGGAATTTTATTGCTTGTTGGGATCTTGCTCATTTTGTAGAGGAGAAAGGGGATTTTTTTTAGAGAGAGAGCTTCTCCTTTTGTCAATTATTAGCCTTTTAGATGATGCACATGATAGGATGAGAAGGAAAAACCGTTCATTATATGAAAATAGTTACGCATAAATTTGTCATTAAAAGGCATCACCATGTGATTAATGTGTGATAATATGCATGGTCCAAGAGGAAAATTTATTTAGCTAGGAATAACCTATAGTACCTAAGGACTATTTAACATTCAATGGAGTTTTCTTGACACACTAGGAGTGGCTTAGTGACTGAAAACCCTAGATATTCCTCAAACCAGAGAATACGAAAGAGATAAGGTGCCATGGCATTTATTGCAATTTTTTTGTACATTATTTTATCTCTCTTTTTTAACATGACTATGGATGATGGAATAAAACCAATACTAGAATTAAGGTGACCATGATTAATACAACAAGACTTAATGGACTAACAATTATCCAAACTAACCGAAAGATAACCAATACGACAAACAATATGAATGAATACAAGATTATAGGAAAGCATAAATGCAATGTGAAATGAATGAAAATAAAATATATGTGATTTATGAATGCATGAATTGATGCACATAATGCAAGATGAATGATTAAGCTAAAATTTGTTTGTTTGTTTTGTTGTTTTTTTTCTTTTTTAAATGAAATGAAAAGAAGGTAGTGCAAGGTGGAGGTGGTGGATTGACCGGTGCATCAAAATTGCTCAAGAGAGGGGAGTAGATGAAATATGGGCTATGGGATGGGAAATATGTGAAGGTAAAACTCATATTCTTTAATGATGGGTGCAATGGGGGTTGACTCTTCTTCATATTTATTAGAGACAATTGAGAATATGTAAAATTCCTCATCAAAGTCTTCCTTAGAGTCATAATAAAAAATAGAGTCAATCATGGCAACTTGTGATCACATTTCCTAAAAAACTCGTACAAATGAGGTACAAACTCAGGGTCTATATAATCATCCTCACTATTGTTGCTATCCTTACTACCTTCACTATTCTCTTCGAGATCTATGGTTAGTTGCTAAAATGCTTCCTTGAAGGATGTGGTGGAGGATAGTTGCTTCTATCCTAAGCCAGAGTAATCATGCACCTCTCGATAATGAAGTTTAAAGATATCATTATTACCCTATTCATGTCATCCTAAGCCATATCCCTGCTAGTTAACCCATAAAAAATATGGTATTGGAAATGTAATATTGGATAGATAATCGATGTTGGCATAAAATTATCATTGGGATTCATCAGGATAAGGTCGATTTGATTAAATAATCAACTCCTACATACACAAAATTGATTATATTTGAAGTTGAACCCATATTATATACCACACTTATAGCTAAATATGGATCACATAGGCCACCGTAGTCTCTAACATTCTTAATGCTAGGCAAGATGATTACAATGTTCTAAACTATCTACTCACCAATACTTGGATTGATAAGGTGGACTACAACTTGGGTGGGTACGAATATGGATGATGCAGGTATGGAGGTGAAGGTTTTAGGGGTGGCCTGTGGCTCAGGTGGAGAAAGTAGCATATGCTACAAGGATATCTCATGGAGAGCTAGATCTATCTACAAGACACTAGATGGTGGAGGTAGAGATGTATCCAATTGAGCAAAGTGGTTAATACCTAAAGCCTTAGATTGAGATGGGATGACGAGGGATGTTTGTGAATTTATAAAGGTGTATGATGGAGGATGATGGATGATTTTGGGTGTTGATGTGATTATGGATAATGGATGGATGTGATGGAGTGGGACTAGGTAAAATGAATATTAAGTGTATTTTAATTAGAGGATATTTTATTCTCAAAGGAAGGTAAGGATGAGATAGAAAATATGGTGTTAAAGTAATTAATTTTCATGAGTTGAAGCTCATCAAATATTTTATTTAACTTGGTGAGTATGACACATGAAAATCCACACAAAATTAGTTATTGGTAAGGAAGTCACATCTATTTATAATCATCACAGTTATGTATTAAGCAAAATATTTCTCACAAGAGAAAAAGGAAAATAAGAGTAAGATAAAAATAAGATAAGGAAGGGAAAAAGAAGAGGAACCAACAAGATAAGAGAAAGAGGAATATTCAATATAAGGAAAATAAAATGTATTTCGATGCATGCTTGGGCATAATAGAGATAAAGGAGCACTTAAACAAATAAGTTTCTAAAATATAGTTTAGAGAAAATGTTTGAGTTCACCTGGGAGAGAGGTTAGGGAATAAATGCATAGCCAAAAGAGGTTGATGTCTTATAAATGTTGTAATTTCTTTGTATATGCACTACACCAAAAAGGGTTTTTAAGAGTAATTTTTAACCACCATTATAGACATTTTATGATAGTTAGTCAGTCATTGTCTATAAGGGCATCATAAAAAAATTTCATCATATGACGACGGATAAAAATCACCTCAAAAAACCATCCTCTTAGGGTCTAAGAGGGTAGTTTTAAACCACACTCTTAGACCTAAGAGGTTGGTTTTAAACCACCCTCTTAGGTCTAAGAGGGTGGTGACCTAAGAGGGTTGTTTAAAACCACCCTCTTAGATCTAAGAGGGTGGTTTTAAACCACCCTCTTCTTACTTTAAAAATATATATATAAATTATCAACATGATCCATACATCCTTAAGAAGATAGAATGTTTGTGTATAATCCAACACTAGTGAGACAACTAGCAACAACTCATATGACTTGATAGAAAAGCTCACTAAAATTGCAAATTATCTATTTTGGTTAATTAAATTATAGTTTCACTGATGGAATTATGGGATATGTACAAATTATCTAATTTACACAACAAATAAATTCATTTCACAATAAAATCCTACATTCGTTTAATCTACTACTTCCTCTACACTATTTATAATATTTAGAGATGAATGACTATAATACACCCTCAATTAGCAGCATGGTATTTCATTTTACAAGAGGGAGACTACAACATTGACTTGATCAACGGTATTCTCACATGCTCATTATCAAGAATTGCATTATCTACATGGCATACAACAATTTTAATGTGTAGAAATAATATTAACCACAATGTAACATAGCTACATGGTGTTAATTCTATGTTAATATCCAATGAACAAGTAGTTGAAATCCTTATTAAAATGAAATAACAATGGTCTTCTAATTCTCCATGTGAAAGAGTCATTCATGCTCAACTATCATGATGAACATACCCAAAAATTACCTAACTACTAGTGAAATATCTCTTGATAGCACACTACTAATAGCAATGTATTCTTCATCAGTGATATCTATCATAGTGTGCACAATATGGAAGGTGGTAGGGATATCAATAACACCATACTATTGCAAATTCCATGAGAGAGCTGGGATTTTTGTGTTCTATTTTCATTAGCTTAGATATTCAAGATCTTTGAACAAGTGTGGTAGCATGTGCAAAATACAGCATGGAGGAAACAAGAAAAGCAAGGGCCCATATTGTATATCATGATATCATATTTATAAATTTGATAATTTATTCCTAAGCCATAGTTGGAGTAACACAACCTTATTTCATATAATTTGTTAACATGTACTTTATTTTATCTATTTTATGACAACTATCTAGTCAAGAAAGCATCATGTTGGCTATGTGTCGAATCACATCATAAAATTAATTCAAATAATATTTAAACTATGATATCTTTACAAAGTTACATTCTGGTTTCCACTTTCAATTTCTTAGCAACATATGATAGGCTATCGCTGGTTACAAAGACCTATCTCTTAATGCTTAATACCAATAGGGAGTCATTAAGCAACATATAACATCTTTCTTTCAATTATTTAAGACTTACTGATAATCAATTATACTTTTGTACTTGCTAAACAAAGCCTTGATGTTGGTGTATTATTAAATATCTATGTCAATAGGTGTTGTGAATATTTAATTCCTTATCATTTATTCTTTTGTAGAAGTCTCCAAGTTAGGGGATTTTTTTACCTATTTAGCTTTACATGCCACTATGTCTCTTTGAACTCTTTGTCTACCCATTTTTTGTGACATTCTTACCTACTACTAACTAGAAGATTTTGTTTCCAAGAACGTAATGGAATGCTCTGAAAGATAACTTATCATATGGTTCTTTCAAGAAGAAATTTTAATTTATTGTGCTGATCTATTTTTTAGTTTTCTATTTGCATCCATTCATATAGCTCAAATTCTAGTCAAATTGGTTATGCTGAAGAGAATTCTTCTCATATATGCTTCACCTTAATTTTTTTGAATGGGCTTTTCCTAATACATGCTCTTATTGATAGTCACTTGCAGATGCAAAGGGTGTTAATCATAAAAAAAATGATGGATCTTTTGAAAACACATGGTGGAGAATATTTGGTATGTTTGGAGAGAGGATGTCTTAGATAGCTTGGGAGAGAGTCCAGGGAAGAAATACCAAACTAAAAAGAGTTTGATATCTAATAAATGTCATAATTACTTTGTATATGTTGTGTATATATTCACACATGCATTGATGTTTGATTGATCTTGTAATGCAAATCCTAAGCCAATCAAGTTAATACTAAATATGTAATTCTAATTATGTCTCACTTATTTCTATGCATATTGGTATGATTATTTGTTGTAGTAGCACTACGTACGTATTGTATTGTGCAAATTGTAGTGGTAGATGATCATCATATGAGAACGTGGATATTGAGCACCGGTACGAGAGGATTATCATAAAAGTGGTGAATATCTCAGTTTGTTCATTATTGGATACAAGTATTGTGTATGTGATCATCATACAATTACTTGTCAAATGAGCGTATGAAGGATAAGAAATATGTAATGTTGCATTGTCCCACATATCAACGTCTATGACAAAAGCACTTGTTGCGATATAATCACATGAGAGATTTTCTCTCAAAGATATTTTCAAACATCACATCTTAAACATAGATAGGATCCTTGTGGATTAATATAGCTAAGTTGAGCTTTAAAAAAGGAGGAAAAACTTATTTATATGATATATTTTTCTCTTTTCTTTTTATTCCATAGATCCTATTTGGTGAGGAAATATAAAATATTTCAAACATTTGGTATATTTTTAATGTTTTCATTCATTAATACATATTTTAACTAAAACGTAATTTCATATACTTTAGAACTCTAAATAAGAGATCTTGAATGCAAAGGGCTAATGTCATATAGTAGACTTTAGTGAAAAAGTGCAAGTGATTTAGCATATATTAAATATATTACTTCATTTCATATAAACTATGGTTAGATTTTAGAAATTATTTTCTTTTTCCTTCAATATCCATAAACAATATTAATTAAAAACTTAAATTATAATAATTATATTTTATTTATAATAATCATATTTAATTTTATTTTATTACATATATTAAACCATCTTAAAAAAAACTTAATATATTATTATAACATGCACAATCCAAAAATATGTATAGACATTAACACTTCAACGACACTTTTAACGAAAACTACATGACCATAAAGTTAAATCTCAACGAAAACATTTGACATGGTTCTTTCTCAGTGCAGTATCCCATTTAATCCCTATAATCGTGCATTTCAGAAATCACAATCTAGTAGGTTTGTTTCACATCGCCGGCACCCACATAGAAACCCACATTATTATCATGGACGGGGTAGTGCGGGGGGCGAGTAATGCGAGGAAAGCGAAAGAAAGCTTTTCATGTTTCCGAGTTTGGGCCTGCCCGGACTTCGCTTGCAGTAATTGCCGAAAGTGTATAAACTGTGTGCTCTATCTTTCACTTGTTTGTATCAGAGCTGACCGCCGAATCCTCGTTAGCAGTGTAAATTTATGTAATGGAAGGAAATAACCTTTTGTAGATGGACCCACCACTTCTCGTTGAAGAAACTTGATTTAACATCCGAACAAATATCATTTAATATCTACACTTTGTTTGACGGACATGTTTGAATTGTCTCTTGATCTTTATATTTTAAGATAACATGTCAAATATATCAACACCAATATGAATTTTATTATAGTTATGTATTACCGGTAAGGAGGCCACTTGTATTATTGGTGATGTGATTAAGGTTCAATCCTCATGGTGAATATATATAAAAAGTATTACTCAGAAAAAAAAATAACATCATTTTAAATTATATTTAATTTTTTTCAAATAGAAAAAATTAAATTTTGATTATACAAATAAAATATAGATAAAAAAAAATAGATCTTAGTTATTATGTTATAAGTTTATTGTATTTTTATCACATAAAGGACAAAATCTTTTATCTAAGAGACTTCATGAGATTTTTATGATGATAGAGTTTTATCTTCTTTACTATGGTTTGGGGACTTAGATTGATAGCCACGACCAATATATTACATCTTAATTATGCCTTCGATTTTCTATGACAATTTTAAATGGAGAAGTGTAATCCTTATTGGAATTTATTTCTTTCAAGATTAACTCTCCAAGAAGATTATACTATTCTTCTAATGGATGTTACCTTATATCAATCTACTCTTGGGGTCTTCTTTATCTCATCCACTAGACCATATAATATTTTTGTTGTTAGTTATTATTCTAGGTACAAGTAAGCACTTATGAGACCTTCAAAAATAGATTGTACAGTACATTAGATGTTAATACCATGTAAAAATTTACTATTTAGTCAAGGCTTCTCATGTTCATAAATATTTTTGATGTAGATTAAAGTGGTATAGACCAATGATGTTTTACTATTGCTTGTGTATTTTATTTATTTCTAGAATAGTTCCTTAGTGTTTTTTATGCTAGTCCATCATATCTCAATCCTCTATAAATGCTAATATGATTAATACATATAGGGACCAATATGGTTTACATAGAGTATAATGTATAGGACCAATTAGTGACAACTTATAAGTTAGAGGTGGAGTGATATTATATAAGTTCTAGGAATATTGTTTAGCTAAAATGTACCTCAATAAACTCATACAATAGAATTTTGTAGGGATATATTACAAATAAAAATAATAATATATAAAATAAAAACCCTCACATTAATCATGGGATGAAATTATCAGTGTTGAATTGGTGTTATAAGAAGTACGGTGCCATATTTTGTAGAGGTATAGTAATAGTGAAAATAAACAAAAGAGAAGACAAGAAAAATATTTTGGGTTTTTCTTTTTGATTGAGAAAAGAAATCTTAAGGCATATTTATACGAAAATAATAATGTTACAAAGAAGTTGGAAGGTAAAATTCTTAAGCTTGAAGTGCATATTAATCATATCAAAAACCAACCAAGAATTTATTTCTTGTACCTTGAAAATTAAATTGCTAGCTTTTGATGTGGTTGGGTGAACTGGTGTAAAAGGTTGTAGTATTAAAAGGTTGTACTATTAATATCAAGTAATATTAATAACATTA